>CM076980.1:22501800-22719300 GCA_039105355.1 Benthosema pterotum
TTTCTGTTTTCAATGATGAAATGCTGTTGGTTTAGTGGTGACACAGCTGTAGTTAGTTAGTAGCAGTTAGTGTTTCAAATCATTTTAAATATAAGCACTTTAATTTGAAATATCTTGGGTTGTTTTGCATGCCATCATGTTTGGTGGGGCAGAATGGGCATTTAGGGGGGCATTGCCCCCCCATGCCCATGCCTAGATCCGCCCCTGCCTTGCTGTGTGCCGTGCTCGGCCCAGGCAGCACGGCAGACGGTGCAAACAGTGGTCCTTGTAGACCGTAAAAATTTGCTAATGACACACCCCCCTGCAGCACTTCTCCTCCCACAGCGGTGCACGGCGAACTCCCAAAATACCAAACACATTCAGGCAGGGGGAAAACATGCCACTTCACCTCCAGAAACTGTCAGTCAGCCCATATGCTGCACACTGCAAGCCTCATGCCGAATTTACACCAACAGAGGCATTCTGCTTCTGGTTCCATACATACATTGTCTATGGCGTGCATCGACCGCCACTTTCTCCACTGCAGCAGGATGTGCAGGAGCCAACGAGAAAAAAAAGTGCAGCAGGAAAGTTGAGAGAAGTTCA
Source organism: Benthosema pterotum (assembly GCA_039105355.1). NCBI lineage: Eukaryota > Metazoa > Chordata > Actinopteri > Myctophiformes > Myctophidae > Benthosema > Benthosema pterotum. Next base: position 22,502,386 of record CM076980.1, read on the forward strand.
ACTTTTTTTGCTGCTGCAGAGCAGTGAGACAAAGAGGCAGGCAGGCAGCCAGCCAGAAGCATGTTGTTGTCTGCTATAGTGGTTGGAACCTGCTGCTCACGGGTGTTTGGTCTGACATACTACTAACAGTTCGACAGGTATTAATCCGGCACCCTACCCCAAACCCTAACCTCACAACAGGGAGGCCACATGCGAGTCTTAACCGGAACGCTTTGTTTGGTCTTAGGCTAGTACAGGGGTTTTCAACCATTTTGACACCAGGGACCACCATTTATTCAGCATTTGAGCCACGGACCACCATTTGACTACATTTTCACCCCAAAGACCAAAAGTAAAGAATTATTTTGGTTTTGTCCACAATTCAGGGCTGGATTTTGCAAACAAAACAGTGTAGACTACTTAATTAGGTGGTGCTAATTCCGATGATGAATATTTTAACTCCTGAGAGTGTGAAAATGAAACCAAATGGACCCGCAAGGGTCCATTTGGTTTCATTTACATTCTCAAGAGTTACATCTGGTTAACCAACTGTCCATCATTTAGCCTGGGGACCACCTGGAACCCTCTCAAGGACCACTGGTGGTCCCCGGACCACCTGTTGAAAACCACTGGGCTAGTACATCGGACCAACATATGTTCCTAAAGCTGGTCGAAGGCAGAGAGACAGCCAGTGAGACATTGGTTTCTTCCTACAGTACATTGCTTATTTCTCACCTAAAAATGATTTAAAATGATTTAAATGATTAATACATCGTCTGGAGTCATCTTAAAATGAGATCCCAAAAACAGAGTAGATCTGTAATTAAAATCTGGTGTTTGGAGAAACACACAGCTACAGGAGTCACACAACAAGTGAATGAAATCAAGGTTCATATTTATTCATAAGGGTCTGCCTTATCTATATGTCTCCACGTGCTACACGTGTTTTGTTTGTTCAAATTGGCCTTTTAGAGACTGCTGATATACAGTATATTGTACATACAGGTATATAGGAATTGTCATCTATTGTTGCCTTACGTACGGTATATGTCCATGACCACGGATGCTGTAGAAGTGTGAGGGAAAAAATTCTTTGCGCCACGTTTTAAAATGAAGATGATTTGACTGTCTCTACAGGGTATGTGGCATAATGCTTGCTGATGCATTGTAAACGTGCACTTCACATTCTGAGTTCGTGTGTGTGTGTGTGCGTGTGTGTGTGTGTGTGTGTGTGTGTGTGTGTGTGTGTGTGTGTGTGTGTGTGTGTGTGTGTGTGTGTGTGTGTGTGTGTGTGTGTGTGTGTGTGTGTGTGTCAGTCGCTGTGACAGCATCAGTCAGTCTTGAACCTGATACATCCGCTGCACTGCAGATGTGATCTGGTGGTTTTCTATGTTGCAACATAGCTGGTAATATTTATATGATCGTTGTGGCCTCATTGACTACATATTATGGTAAACATACATCACATTAACAGTGTCCGGCACAATCCTCCTTTCTCTTGGGAATCAGCTCTTCATCACTTGGCAATTATAATATGTATTCTGATATTTCACAACCTGTCAATATATTCCGTAGTCGGTTCACTGTCTGTCAATTAGTACTTTAAAGTAAAACAACAGTAGTTATATTGGACAACAATACACTTTGACTCAACACTATGTAAATTGCATTGCAGTTTTGTGAAGTAAGTTGTTACAAGTGGAGATATGACATTTTGTACAGTATAATCCACAGTGAGTCAGTGAGATAAAAGAGTTTCCATTGTTGTCTGTTTATAATCCTCCGTTAAGAACTGACAAATGAGCAGATCATTATCATTCCAGTGACCGTTTTTCCACTAAGTCATCTCTTGCGGCGCTTCGTCCCTGTCCCTTCCCTATTAGTGTTGGCTCTCAGCTTTGTCAGATATACCTTTTTCTCCAATGTATCTGCATATATATTTCCTATCTCTTCATCTTTTCTGTTTGTTGTCCATCTAATAGAGAGCTATTTGGTTACACGGCGACACAGGAGTAGCAAATTGACTTGAAGACTCTCTCCAGCATGATAAACTCACAAATCTTTGCTCTCCCTGCTCTTCCCCCCTGTCTGCTTGCTGTCCATGAAATGGAGAGTTAGTGCAAGCAGCACAGTACCAATGGTAGGGATCGTTTTTCAATACCCAGCGCTCGTTCCATGTATCTCTCCCTTCCACTCTCCCCTCTGTTTGCCGTCCATTAAATAGAGAGATATTTAGTTACACTGACGTGGAAACACAAAACTAGCAACTTTTTTTTTTCTTTAAATGAAGCACTTCCCATGGAAGTTTATTTCTATTCCCCCATTACTCCATCCTGTCACATACATAAAGAGCTATTCTATACATGCCCATTTGCATGTTATCTGGAATTGACTGCACTCAGCTGATTTCCCCAGACGAAACCAGACATACACCGCTCAGTAGCCTACAGTCGTTTGAATCTTCTTGATGTAAAATATCTCCTTGCCTCATATTAGCTGCTCATTACCAGGAGCTTGATGGCTATGGAGGAAATAAGTCCTATATTAGCTTCTAAGCTAGCCTCTTTCCCACGTACCATGAGCAAACTATACAAAATAAGACCTAATACAATTACATCCTTTATAGATTTGGTAGGCTCCCATTCATAAACGACCCTCTTTTAAAAAGGCTGTGACCGTTTTAAAACGGCTGATTCCTACACTTTTAGAGGTCGGAAACCCGGCCTCACAACCATTTTACAAACGGTTGCGTCCTTTTTAAATGTAACCTCAGTAAAAGCTACACCAATGCACCATTTACACCCAAACACATAACCAACCCCAACCGCCGTTGAGACCGTTTTAAAAAGGTTGTGACCGTTTTAGGAATGTTGTGGTGCCCCCCCCAACCTTTCTCAAGGACGACCTTTGAAAAAATGGTTGCGTTCGAAAAATGATTTCGCCCCTCCTGCATTAATGTGCACGATTTTCCTTTGAAAACAATTACCATAGCAAAGCTATTTGAAAAAAGTGGCATTTATACAAGAGTGAATAATGTATCTCCCCCTCTTTTGTGTTTAGTTTCTTTGTCTTCTTTTCTGTTTTGGTATGTCTTTGTCCCGGGGACCACCAGTTGAGAGGTCCAGGTGGTCCCCAGCTAAATGGTGGAAACTTGATTAACTAGATGTAACTCATTGAGAGTGTAAAAATGAAACCACAAAAGTTAAAATATTCATGTGAATTATCCCAAGTCTACACAACTAGAGAATGTAGAAGATTAATGGTCATTTTGATCTGTATGTTTGACTGTTTAGTTTCCCAAATCCAGCCTGGAATTGTGGACAAAAGCAAAATAAATCTTTAGTTTTGAGGTCTGTGGGGATAAAATGTCCTCAAATGGTGGTCCGTGGCTCAAATGCCAAATAAATAGTGGGCCCTGGTGTCAAAAAGATTGAAAACCACTGCTTCATATGTAAAACTTTGGAGTTGCCGGCCCACCCTGCCATTGTTCCAGCCCACCCTAGTAGGGCTGGCTAAATCCGGCCCTGGGAATGAGTGGAAGTGAAGAATGTATGTCCCACCATGTGTTGTTTAATATAGTATGTGCATAACACCCCGAGATGGATGGAGGTATCTGTGGTGCTTGGTATGTTGTTAATAATAGAGTGTTCACTATCGTTGTCATGGCTCTTCTTTCACAGGAGAAATCCCCTGGTCATTAGAATTACTATGACATTGGATGTACTTTGCGATGTTGGACGAGATGTTAAAAAAAAGTAATATAAAACTTATTAGTAATATGCTACTTAGTTAGTATGACATCCAATTACTTATTACTCCATTCTGCAGCTGTACATTAAGTGGACATCGAGATGGCAAATCTTTCCATTTTCGGGGTACAAAAAATAATGCAAATAGTGTTAATATTAGCTCTACAGCTAACTGGCCAATGGGGCCATACTATGGAGTTAAATTAGGCCACCCATGTATAACTTTACAGCTCCATTAACTACTGCAACCAAAATTGTGTGAGAGCTGACTACACTGTGTCATTTAACCAGAACTTATTCAAATGTATGTACTCAGTTTTTTTCTTTTACTTTGACATGATCAAAACTTGACGTATAAACTCCTGAGGAGTTGTCTGGATCGGCGGTAAGCATTAGAGCAGCATTGTCGCACGGATCGACAGACCTCACTAACTGACAGAAGTTATTGTGCAGACGACACTTTGCCACCAACATCCACCAGTGCACAAACAGACCAAAACGAGCTCAGAGACAGTTTAGTTTTGCTGAAGGATGTTTTATGTATTACTCCGTACTCTTTCACTCTCCTTCCTCTCCTCTGCGCATTCGTTCCATTAACTTTGGGAATGAACCCAACCCCCCCCCCCCCCCCCCCCCAAATATCCCCTGTACATCTTTCGCCCTTTCTTTGCCTTTTTCTTTTTTACCCTCTCCTTCACTTTTCCATTAAGTCAACAGAGAGGGGGGCGAGCTAGCTGGGCGTCGTGGTGGGAGAGATACACTAAACTGTGCATGTAAAGCTCCTCTTCTTCTTTTTTCCCTCTCCCTCTTGACACAGGCCACAGCTGACTGTTCCCAATGCTCACTCAGCCATTAGAGGAGAAAGAGTCAGTCGAGTTCTCCCACTCGCACAAACACACATACTGTACAGTGTACACACACTCTCTCCCTCTCTTTTTTCCTACATGTTCCTCGGTGGCCTCGCTCTCTCTCTCCTCTTGTGCTTGCTCTCTCCCTTGCCACCCTCCCCCCCTACATCTACATGTTCCCTTGCTCTTTGTGCCAAGATCTGCCTTGTTCTCTCGCTCTTTCGCTTTTTTCCTCCTCCCGACACGTTTCCCGGCTCTACTGCACACTGGTCACCCAAACCCCCCCTCACCACCCACCACCCACCACCCACCTAATACACGTTTCCTCCATCGACTTTGGCTCTTTGGACCTGTACATGTACTCAGTAGCTCTCATCTCTCCTTCGGTTCTTTCTTCTCTCCATTTATATGCGTCAGTCGTCATGTTTCTCTTCTCTCTCCCGCCCCCGGCCTTCATCTCGAATTTTTACTTTTTATTCCTTCTCTCCCTATTTGCCATGTAGTTCATCCATCTGTCCCTCCGCTCCGCTCTGCTCTACTCCGTGTACCTGTTTTTATCATCCCTTTCTTTCTCTCCCCTAGATTATCCCTCTCTCCTCTGTCTGCACTTCAGCCCACTCTTCTCTTCTCTTCCCCTCTCCCCACTCTCCCTCGCCTCTTCCATGTCCTTGTATTCCCTGTCTATTTTCTGTCCCAATCTCTCCATTCCTCTCTCCTGCTCTCTTGCTCATTCTTTCCCTCTCACCCTGGCAGGGGCGGATGTAACATTTCCCAACTGGGGGGCAGGAGAAAATGGTATGGGTCTCTGTCTCTGAAGAGGGACATGGGTATGAAGCCGCACCCATACCATTTTTGGTTACAAGACTTATATTAGGCAAGTAAAGCATCAATAATAACATCAGTTGTTGTTGAAGTTGCAACAGACGCGCAGCATGCATAAAGCTAAAGGTCTGACTCAGAGAGTTTTCTGTTTTCAGTGATGAAATGCTGTTGGTTTAGTGGTGACACAACTGTAGTTAGTTAGTAGCAGTAGTAGTGTTTCAAATCATTTTAAATATAAGCACTTTAATTTGAAAGATCTTGGGTTGTTTTGCATGCATGCCATTGTGTTTGGTAGGGCAGACTGGGCATTCAGGGGGGCATTTCCCCCCATGTCCATGCCTAGATCCGCCCCTGCACACTGGCTATATCCCTCTCCCCCTTCTCTCTCTCTTCTCCCTGCTGCCCCCACCTCTTCCCTCCATCTTTCCCACTTTCTTTTCTTTTTCTCCCTCTCTCTCTCTCTTCCCCAGAGGGGGTGAGAGAGTGTATGGTTGAGTGGAGAAGAGAGGTGGGTCCTGCCCTCCCAAATTCTATTTCTGAGAGATGCGGGCTCAGAGAAGCATGTCCCTCTTCAGAGACAGAGACCAAACAGTGGCCTGCTTTTTACAGTTTCATAACCAGGCATGACGTTGCGTCGGCCACGTTTGTGGCACACACACACACACACACACACACACACACACACACACACACACACACACGCGCGCGCGCGCGCACAGCCTGTTTAAAATTTCCTTCTCTGATGGGGCTGTTCGGCCGATCAGTAAGTAATGTCGGTATACTGAGCACACGTTCATGAGTATGCGCACACACACACACACACACACACACACACACACACACACACACACACACACACACACACACACACACACATGCACAAACGCCTGGCGCGCACGCAGCCCGTGCACGCACACGCCCCATCTCTCACATGAGCAACACACACAAAAAGGAACAGGGCTGGCAGAGAGGATATGAATTATACATCCTTACCCGTCCCTTTTTATTAGAGGGACAGCAAGAGAGACGGAGCGAGAGAGAGGGGGGAGAGAGAGAGACAGAGACAGAGAGAGGAGAGAGAGAGGGAATGTGGAGAGTGTGAAAGTAGAGAGTGCGAAAGAGAGAGATGTTAAAGATAAGTAGGAAATAATCTGTTCCTGATACATGACACGTTATCCTGGGATGCTGAGGATCTTCAGCTCGGCATTGAATATTATCACCATGCAGGCATTTGTATATGCAGTAACACACTAAAGGTCCACTTAGAATTGTTCCACGCAGCACATGAATAGAATAAAGGGACGACGTCCATCACGCCTCTACAGTATGGCCTTAGGACAGGACCGTGACGCGCTTGAGAATGTGTCCGTGCATGTGTGCGTGTGTGTGCGCGCACTTTGGCATGTGTTTATTTGTTGTTCGACTGCGATGCCGGTCAGGGACGGATCTAGAGGGGGGGCAGGGTGGGCACGGCCCACCCAAATGCGCATCCTGCCCACCCAATGAAAGGTAATATCAGTGGTTTTCATCAGTGGTCCTTGAGAGAGTTGTGGAAAGTTGGTTAACCAGATGTAACTCTTTGAGAGCGTAAAAATGACACCAAATGGACCCTTGTTTGACTGTTTTGTTTCTCAAATCCAGTCTGATATTGTGGACAAAGTCAAAAGAAATCTTTAGTTTGGGGGTCTGTGGGGCTAAAAATGTCATCAAATGGTGGTCTGTGGCTCAAATGCCGAATAAATATTGGGCCCAAAAAAGATTGAAAACCAAAAAGGTTGAAAACCACTGCTAATATATGAAAAACGTTGGAGTTGCCCACCCTGCCATTCTTCGTGCCCACCCTAGTAGGGCTGGCTAAATCCGGCCCTGATGCAGGTTTGTGTGAGAAAGTGTGTGCGGCGCGGTGTGCATGCATGCATGTGTTCAGCTCCTCCTCCTCCTCCTTCACCCCTCCAACCCGAGAGAGAAAACCCTCTTTGAACTGTGAACCAATGAGCATCACAGCAGCACTGAGATGTTGCTAGGAGCAATTTCCTCTATCCAGCTGGTTTGGACCAAATTCTTCCCCAACGTAATGACCCCAGATCAGATAACTCGGTTTGGTGGAAAAACACGGCAATGATTCTAAAACCGTTGCCACTCGTGGGACGAGACAAAGAAAATAGACTTTCTCCACCCTAGCAATCTGACAACAATTGAACAACGGTGGTAATACAAGGAGATGTCTCGCAAACCGTCTCCTAGTGGAGCGGTTTAGCTCTCTTATTAGGGCAGATTGTTCACTTTTTGAGAAAAGCGTGAAAATTGGTACACACATAGCCAAAGACATTTAAAAAATATTTGGATGTGGAGGCATCTTGAATTCCAAGATGGCGGCCCCAAAATCCAAGATGTCTGCCCAGAAATGTGGTTTTTCCTTCATAACTTGAAATGCATTGATTTTACGCCCATAGATGTATTGAACGTTAATACAAAGTTGGCCATTACGGACGATTTGGTACCAAGTACATGTCTGTATCTCCTACGGTTCTTGAGATACAGCATATAGGTACTTTCACAGATCGAGGAGAGCAAGACATTTGTAACATTGATTCTTAAGTCAATCCAATGGTCATACAGACATGAAAATTGGTACACACACTCTGCAAACCCCACTATTTCTAAAAGTACTGCATGCCCTGCAAAATTCCAAGATGGCAGCCCCCAAAATCCAAGATGTCTGTCCAAAAATGTGGTTTTTCCTTCATAACTCGAAATACGAAGATCTTAAGCCCCATAGATGTATTGAACGTTAATATAAAGTTGGGCATTACGGACATTTTGATACCAAGTACATGTCTCTATGTACTACGGTTCTTGAGTTACAACATATCCGTATTCATGAGGCACCAAAAGTGTAACATTTTGGCACATTTCACTATTTAACTCAAAGATCCCTTAATCACTTTCAGGAATCATTTTCAGGAAATGGACCTACATGTATCTGGTATCATAAACCACTTCAAGTTTCTCAATTGATGAAACGGGTCAGGAGTTATTAAACCGATCGTAAAGGGCTGTTTCAGTGCTAAATTTGCTGCGTATAGTTAGCGAACATAAGCCACCCAGAAATGTCTGTCTGTGCATCTGCCCTTCACAATAAGTGTATATCTGAAGCGGACGCACCAAGTGCAGCATGTGTCCTAGTATAATAGGCGTAATAGTGTAATAGGGCTAATAGTGTAATATATGCAATAGCGGTATACTGTAATAGGGTAATATATGTAATAGTGTCATAGTGTAACATGTGTAATAGTGCATTAGGGTAATATGTGTAATAGTGTAATAGGGCAATATGTGTAATAGTGTCATAGTGTAACATGTGTAATAGTGTAATAGGGTAATAGTGTCATAGTGTAACATGTGTAATAGTGTAATAGGGTAATATATGTAATAGTGTCATAGTGTAACATGTGTAATAGTGTAATAGGATAATATGTGTAATAGTGTCATAGTGTCATAGTGTAATATGTGTAATAGTGTAATAGGATAATATGTGTAATAGTGTCATAGGGTAATATGTGTAATAGTGTCATAGTGTAACACGTGTAATAGTGTAATAGGGCACTATGTGTAATAGTGTCATGGTGTAACATGTGTGATAGTGTAATAGGGTAATATGTGAAATAGTGTCATAGTGCAACATGTGTAATAGCGTAATAGGGTAATATGTGTAATAGTGTCATAGTATAACATGTGTAATGGTGTAATAGTGCAACATGTGTAATAGTGCAATATGTGTAATAGTGTAATATGTGTAATAGGCTAATACGTGTAATAGTGTAATATATGTGCAATAGTGTAATAGGGCAATTACACTATACAGCTATTTCATATACCACACTCTTACCTTAATGCACATATATTACACTATTACACATATTAACCTATTACCCTATTACACATGTTACACTATGACACTATTACACATATTGCCCTATTACACATGTTGCACTATGACACTATTACACATTACCCTATTACGCTCTTACACATGTTACACTATGACACTATTACATATATTACCCTATTGCACTATTACACATGTTACATTAAGACGCTATTACACATATTACCCTATTACACACGTTACACCATTACACTATTACACATATTGCCCTATTACACTATGACACTATTACACATATTACCCTATGACACTATTACACATATTATCCTATTACACTATTACACATGTTACACTATGACACTATTACACATATTACCCTATTACACATGTTACACTATGACACTATTACACATATTACCCTATTACACTATTACACATGTTACACTATGGCACTATTACACATATTGCCCTATTATACTATTACACATATTACCCTAATACACTATTACACATGTTACACTATGACACTATTACATATATTCCCTATTACAGTATACCGCTATTGCATAGATTACACTATTAGCCCTATTACAATATTGCATATATTAATTACACTATTACACCTATTAGCATATTATACCATTATACTAGGACACATGCTGCACTTGGTGCGTCCGCTTCAGATATACACTTATTGTGAAGGAGGGATGCACAGACAGACATTTCTGGGTGGCTTATGTTCGCTAACTATACGCAGCAAATTTAGCACTGAAACAGCCCTTTACGATCGGTTTAATAACTCCTGACCCGTTTCATCAATTGAGAAACTTGAAGTGGTTTATGATAGCAGATACATGTAGGTCCATTTCCTGAAAATGATTCCTGAAAGTGATGAAGGGATCTTTGAGTTAAATAGTGAAATGTGCCAAAATGTTACACTTTTGGTGCCTCATGAATACGGATATGTTGTAACTCAAGAACCGTAGTACATAGAGACATGTACTTGGTATCAAAATGTCCGTAATGCCCAACTTTATATTAACGTTCAATACATCTATGGGGCTTAAGATCTTCGTATTTCGAGTTATGAAGGAAAAACCACATTTTTGGACAGACACCTTGGATTTTGGGGGCTGCCATCTTGGAATTTTGCAGGGCATGCAGTACTTTTAGAAATAGTGGGGTTTGCAGAGTGTGTGTACCAATTTTCATGTCTGTATGACCATTTGATTGACTTAAGAATCAATGTTACAAATGTCTTGCTCTCCTCGATCTGTGAAAGTGCCTATATGCTGTATCTCAAGAACCGTAGGAGATACAGACACGTACTTGGTACCAAATCGTCCGTAATGGCCAACTTTGTATTAACGTTCAATACATCTATGGGCGTAAAATCAATGCATTTCAAGTTATGACAGAAAAACCACATTTCTGGGCAGACATCTTGGATTTTGGGGGCCGCCATCTTGGAATTCAAGATGCCTCCACATCCAAATATTTTTAGAATGTCTTTGGCTATGCGTGTACCAATTTTCACGCTTTTCTCAAAAAGTGAACAATAGTTTTGCTAACCCGCTCCACTCTCCTGGCTGTCAGACAAATTGCCCATGATTCCGAAAAGTCAAGTGCTCAATGGAATTTTCAGATCGATGATCTAGTTGCAGCGTTGGTATTTCTTTGATCAATATTCTTTGTTGTTTTTTTTTTTTTTCTTATTATTATTTTTACTGCAATTCTGTACTCCTGGACAGGGATGAAAAGAAACAGTTCACTAACTCCTGTGGAGGTAATGAAATTATCCCACTGTCCCCTTTAAATAAACACATAAATAAAATACATAAAACGGTAGGTTTCTTAGGCCCCAAGGGCCATTGAACTTACTCAGCACATAAACGACTATAGGAATGAGTATCATAAACCACAATGGAGGGAAAAATCACAAAAGAGAAGTTATGGGGTTTTAAAATAACGCACTACAGGGTTTATCTATTCCTTTCCTTATTTTTACCTTTTACGTACCAAGGTGGTTTTTTGAGATCAATGATCTTTTGAAGTGAGACCTGGCCCAAATGGCAGCATTTATAAAAATCCAAGACACAAAAAGACATGAAAACAACAACATGAAAGGCTATATTGATTGGGATTGGGAGGGAAGTTAGAGGGTAGGGTGGTAGTTACGGAGAGAAGGTCACCTTAATGAAACTAATGAAACCAAAATAAATGCAATGAAACATTCTCCCATCTCACCCTTTAAAACTTGTGCTTTAAATAAAAATCACAAGTAAAATCATAATAAAAAATCGTGTGACATGAGCATACACCATACTCATTCTGGCCAATTCACAATTTGCGTCCTTATTTTTGTCTTCAGTGTTTGTGCTATTGCAAAATGTGTGTTTTGCACTCAAAGCTAGACAGAGTTGACTTTCACTTTGCAAATATTGTACCCATATAAATATTGTATAAATGAAACACTCAACCCAATTTCAAATATATAGTGATTTGAAATAGATTATCTATACAAGTTCACAATGTGTTAAAAAGCATGTATTATAGTAACAGTAAAAGTATGATTCCATTAAAGATATATTGTCCAGGTAATAAGGAGTAATTTAAATTTCTGTATCAGTGAGAGAAGCAGCCTACAGAAGGTGACTTTGGCATACATAATGCAAAGGATCATCTTCATAACTGCAACAAAGTTAAACTTAACTTTAGTTTCTTTCCAAGTGCATGGTCGACCATTATTCCAATGCAAAGGCATACAGTATAAGATAAGGAACAAGGAGTGGAGTGTTCCGGGCATCTAAATATTAAGGGCCTGTAGGCGATTAATGTTGGAAGGGAGACGGAAAGGCATGGGGGAGTTCTGCAGATAACTTCAGATAGCATTCTAAATAAGTGTCTTTAATAGAATCACCACAAGCTTAACGTGTATTCCCAACAGGCTTACCGCTCACTTCATATCAAACACGCTTACCCAACCTCACTTGTACCCATTTTTGTACACACATACAGACCAACATCTAGCCACATTCTGTATAAGACCGGTATGATATACGATCAAGCATCTATGCACACACAGTGCACACATAGATTTTTATTGTATGCAAGCAAGCACTTGCACCTCATGCACAAATGCACACATTCGCACACAAAACCTCTTCGCATAGACATTCTCTTTCTCTGGATTTCCATGGACTGCAGATAAAAGAGTGTGCAAGACTTCCTAGGGCCGGATGCTGTGCTTGCCTGACGAACTACATCACAGCAAGGCTGTGATTTAAAAAAAAATATATGAAATATATATATCCCTTTGAAAATTCCCAGTGGAAAAACATAGGTTTTAGAAGAGATGAATGGGAGTTGTGCTCCTTTAAAAAAAAAAAGAAAGGTAATCCTGGATAATACAATAATCCATGAGAGGAACCATCATTGAAACAGACAGTCACATACGTATACTGAACATATTAGAGTCAGTGTGGGTTTGTGTTCCCAATCAAGGCTTAATCAAGGCTACAAAAACAATACAATACCACCTTCACACTAAGCCACTGCCAATTACAGCTTACAATGCACAGTACAGTATGCAGCCTAGCCAAGAGTGCGATCCTCCTCCGCTGCAGATCTGGCATCTGAGGGATCCCAGCCACAAGCTCACATTGGAACAGGCAAGCCAAGAAAGTGAAAACCAGCTCCCTTACAGTGAGAAGGATTACAGGGAGGAATTTGGATCAATGCTTGTCCAGGAAAATGTCTATGGGATTATGGGTTTACATTTTTTTCCCCCAACTTTATCTAGGAGGTTATGATTTTATATTCCACACAATGCATGAGCTTTTAAATGGCGCTATCACATACCACATTATAATATAATAGACTGTTACAATTTTGGCATTTAGCATACAATCTTAATCCAGAGTGATACGCAAGAACAAGTCATTTTGTGTCAGGTGAGCTGTAGAATTTCAACATGGGTTTAGGTATAAGGTGGAACAATGATTGATTGATTGATTGATTGATTGATTGATTGATTGATTGATTGATTGATTGATTGATTGATTGATTGAAAAGCACAAGTCAATACCAAAAATATTACTTTCTGGGCGATCCGTGATTAAGCATATGCTTATTTAAATTACAACAGGGTCCACTCTAGTTGAAACAAGCGTTCCACACCCCCTACAGGGAGTGCAGTGCCTGGTATCGAGTCAGTTGGATAGCTAGTTGTCCAGAACCAGCACAAAAGGCTCTGAACACCCTATATTTCGCTGCTATGTCTTCATATATGGAGCTACGCTGTTCCAACATCATCCATATTTGGGCATGCCAGCCAAAGAACTCCATATATGGTCATAAAAGGGACACAGACTTAATAACTTTGTGGGGAATGCATTTCCAACATGCATCATTCCAAGTAGGCCAATGCCCAACGGGCACTGCTCTTGCTAGTACTGTACAATGGTCTGGGCAGCCGTGAAAATACTGTAGCTATGTAAGCATAAGCAAATAAATGTGGGTACAAACTATAAACAACAAGCTATTGTTGTTAGAGAATTGGCAGTGCAAATGAAACATGTCACTGTGTCTTCATTTCTCTAGAATAATATATTGTAGTCTCGGATTGTTATGCCAATTTAACTTTCCAAGAAGTCTGTTGGTTCGTGTTGTTTGTGTTGTGAAACAATTATTTATTTGCCCACACATCACACGGTTTCAAATGATCCCAAGGTTGTTGCCACAATAGTCTTGTAAAACTCCTGGACACAGAAACAGAAGCTGGCATACGGAGTAAATGTGAGTAATTGTATTTGAAAGGGTTCCAGGTTTTACTGCAGTCCATTTTAGTGAGTTATCCCCTGGATGACTCAATGTGAATAAATAGAGGTAATTATACGGAGGTAATTATACAGAGGGAAAAGGAAACACCTTTAGGACTGCATAGGGCAAATTTGATGGTGAAATTGTTCCAGAAGGGCATACACTTCACATAAAATAATCAGACGGGTGCCCAGGTTATGCAATAACACATACAATATTTAGTAGTTAAATAAAAGTTGCATTGGTTCAAAAGAGACATGCAGGCAACTCTACTATAGTCTAATCAGGTTTTCAACATTTGCATTGCTCTACTGCCTTCATATTTCACAATATTGTAGAGTGAAACATTTTATCACTGCTATACTAATGGTTGGGAGATGGTTTCAACCAGCTTCCATACAGCTCATGTTTTTTTCAAATCAAAACATAATAAATATTATAATTATCACTATAGAAAGCATTTTAGTGCAATATGGGGTTTTTAATCAATGTGCATAGTAATGTGCATAGACCCTCATCTGTCTTGCAATACGTTGCATGGGTTGTTTAATTTAAGATACGGTAGGATGATTATTTTGCTTGAAATTAGATTATGTCAGATTATGTACTCTTTAGTAACATAACAATGGTCTCATATGATATATAATGTGACACACTACATGAAATCAGCCCACAAAGCGACCCACAATTACACCTATGCTTGTATCTGATGTGCTAATTGAGCTTTGACTATTTTTAAGGAATTCTGTATCAATTATTGTTCAAGCAAATGGAGTGGGAGACACTTTGCATTACAAGATAGAAAATGTAATTATGATCAAATGGGAGAGGTACGTTAAACATTTGGTGGTCAATTAATTCTCTAAGGAAACCTGGGTGAACGCAACAAAGATGTTGGAGCTTGTGTGACAGGACTATTCCTTACCCCAAACCAACAGGCAATTTGACTCTATCCAGATGCCACAAACATCATAATAACAGGATAAGTGTTTTTTTAAAATACATATTTGCTTTTTTAATTCACGGTTTTGTAACCTATTCTTCATGCAGTGTAAATTATCTACAACGTAATAATACTGAGCTCTACAATCCCTCTGCCAAACTGTGGAGAGCAACAGGCTGACTTCATGATTTTTTCAATGTATGAGAAGTCCAAGCCGCTATTTTAACCTGACAGGGGAGTTTCCCCATTTGGATGTAGCACGTGCAAGGAGCACGTTATTCCAATCAGTCCCTTTTCCCTCCATCAGGCGCCCCACCTGGCCAGATTAGAGACCAGGATTACTTCATGTTTTTGTACCTACCCTCAACATGGGGAGAACATGCAAACCCCACACAAAAAAACTCCACACTATGCTCACAGACGAACATTGAAACACATGAAATGAACATGAAAAATGATGAGCATATCTCTTGGAAACTACTAAACTATATACTGTATATAACCTATTACCAGTGAAATAAACAATAGAAAGTACAGTTCTCTCTGTGTGATAATATGACAAAATAGTATATAAAGTATTTGTTATTTAAATCAAACAGTTGTAAGTTGACACGTTATTACCACTATGGTTTCTTTAGTTGAACAAAACATTTATTGGAATGAATTTGTCCAATCCCAACTTTAGCAATCGTTAGGCTGAGGAAAGCAAAAACTCCCTTTCCACCAGGGAAATTTCATATTTGAATTGATATTCTACTCAAAACTTGCACTTGATGCCTACTGTTTGGCAAATAACTTTCAGCACAAACAACGGCAGTTGGTATCAGGGCAGAGTAACACAGCAGAACCATTTAAGCAAACATGAGTCATGTACAATTGAAAGAAAAGGATGCTTCACAAAGTACATAACCGCCTGCCTTCATCATTACTGGTTTAGATTTGTCTTTGCAAGTAGCTCCTGTGTTGTTTGCCAAAAAAATAAACATCTAAGGGCAGAGTTCTCGTGTCTTTCAATTGCATTTGTTTTGTTCAGTTTCATTGTTTTTTGTATGGGATAGTAGACTCCTTTGTTGACTTAGATTCATATTGTTCACTGGTTTTGTACATAATTAGGCAATTTGATTGTGCAGGATTTGCTGTTTGTAAGCACATAGAACTCCTACAAAGGTGTCAAAAGCACATACCACCCCTGCAAAGACACATCTCTGGGCTCCTCTCCAACAACAACAACAAGTGTATCACTTGAGAAAAATGGATTGCGGTGACAATGTCCTTACAGTTTCAAGTGAACCGTTTTCCAAAAGTTTTGCAAAACACTTAACATCAATTTTGGCACAGCTCAGCGGTTTTCAATGTAGGGGCCATAGACCTCAAGGGGGGCCTTCAGGGATGCCAGAGGTGCCAATTTGAAAGCAGAGAGAAAATCATAGAAAATTACTATTTAAAAAAAAGGTTAAGTTCTATCTATTTATTGATTTAGCTTTTCTTACATACAGAAAAGAATGGCATAGATACAGAAAGGACAGAATGACAGTTAACAAACAACAATAAAATAATGAACACAAAAGATAATGCACACAGAGAGCACAGAGAGAAAGGTTAGAGTCAACAATTGAAAATAGGATTTTAAAATTATTAAGCATTATAAATGAATTCATAATTTAATAGGGTATTTTCATTGATTTCATTTAATTCAAATATATATGTTTTTGTGATAATCCTCTCTATTATAGAGTGTGCTGACTATAAGGAGTTCCTCCCTGTCTACAGTTAACCCCTGGAGTAATAAAAAAAACATTAGGTTGTGTTTGGCTAGATGGCTCAGCCTTCAACCAATCAGGATAGAAATGTGCTTTTTGCCAATCACGAGAGTGGGCGGGCCTTGGTTGTGCATCCCTCCACTGTATTGCATGCATTTATCAGGGCAGACTTATTCCAAATCACCCGAATCACTGAATGCTCCTTTAACTGATTTCACAATATGATATGAATATATGTAGGAAATCCTGCATGCTTTAACTATACAGTATTCCTACATTACAGCAGCAGTACTGATCTTTGTTGTTGTAACTATTTCCATAGGTGGGTGCCTCTTTGGACTGAACCTTATTCAGTTCAAATCAGTTGCAGCAAAAGTCGAGTGTTATTGGTAAAAGAACAAAAACATAAGGATTCAATTGAACTGTGAGGGTGAAAATTTCAATATTTCCTCCTAGAGTTAAAATGATCTGGCTATATGCCTGTTTAAATATATGAGAGTGGGCTTGATGTTATGGTTAAAACAGAGCATAATTGACAGTTTGCAGCGTTATGCGTAAATTGCGACTACAGAGAGAATTGTGCACGGCGATATGTAATAGATTCATCAGCATCCTAATCTTCCAAAAAGACTTGCCAGGAGGCTCTCATACACCCACACAGAGGCACACACACATCTTCAACACACACCACACACTTGTGCACACACATCATTCTCATATACACACAAACATTTGAAAACACACACACACACACAGTTGCAACGATTTCTTCATTAACATAGTCGCGCATGCGCACACGTGCACACACACACACACACACACACACACACACACACACACACACACACACACACACACACACACACACACACACACACACACACACACACACACACCGTGCACGTCTTCTCATCTTTTCACCGAAGACGTCCCACCTCTGCGATCAATAATTCATCAGTCTAATCTTCAATAATGTTCTTAATCAAACTTTCATGTGACAGGTCAGCTATGTAAGTGTGATTTTAATAGATCTAAATTAAAGAGGGTACAGCAGGCCGGTCAGTGTGTGTAACATGTAACACACATGAGGAAGCAATATACTGTATATACTGTAAGAGGGGATATTATACTGTACACTGGCATATCTTATTAATATCACAGCCACGGAGGATATTCAATTCTTATTGGCTGGAGGGTGTGCATTATTCATTATCGTTGCCAACATACACATAATAAGCACTGTTATATATATTGCATTAACGATCATATTATCTTGGCTAACTGGATGGCTGGACGCCAGAGATGATGCTTTTGTTTACAGACGGTATACAGAACGAGGCCTCAAATCATGTTCGTCATTTTGATCATGGTGGTCCGATATCAGTCAGATTCACAAATCGGTACACATTATTTATGTAGTCATGTGGTTATTATGTATCAGTCATATTTGACCTATTCAGGAGGTGTCATGACGGTACCACGCCATGGGGGCAGTAATTTTTTAACGTCCACGCACAGGAACGGAACGTTGCCTGCACGCGTACGAGAACGCACTCCCCCAATGTAGACACAGAAAAATTCGTCTTGTCTAGCCTACTCGAAAAACACGTTTCTAGATATTGCCAGTATTTCCCCTACGACAGCCCCAGATTCACACCCGGTCAAGTACCGCAATCAATTAATTAGCATTTGTTTAATTATGATCGTTCTGATACACATCGTCATGTGCAGTTAATTAATAAGCATGACACTCCTGGACCGTCCATTCTGACTGGCTATGATCGGCTTGCAAAGTCTGCGGGCCCTGGGTAGCAAACCTAGCCTGGCGGAGATCTGCGTCAGAGGACCAAACGTTTCTAGTTCAAGGTAATATTGGCTAAAATTATGACTATTCTCAGATGACTCAATCAGCTGGTGCTCATTTCTAGGTTAGACAATGGTTTCTTTACTTGCTGGAGTGGAAAGGTCATGTTCATCCCAAGGTTGATGAAGATAGTGCCAACGCAAAGTTACAATTCAAGGGGTTAATGAACAGTGAGCTAGAATGGTCTTATTGTTCCCAGAATGAGTGACTGTTTATTATCCCACAAAATACTACTACTACTTGAAACGAATTGTATTTATTTGAACAGGAAGCAATTTTCCGGCTGCCTGTCAAAACTCCAGTAGGAATTTGCTATATGAATCAAGCTCATTGCATTACCAATTTCCTGCTTCAAATGTTTTTCAAAACCATAGTGTACTGTTTGGATGAAAAATAAATGGCATGACTGTCTATTTACATGGCCTCCATGTTGGATAAGGCAACACCACCCAAGCACCACAGATAGATATGATCCAAGGTGCTCAGCTTCTTTCGATACTGCTCATCATGGATTATCCTTACTCATTTGCACCTAAAGTGAAATAGTGAGCATGCAATAAATACGTGGGAGGATTTGTCTGCCACTAAATGAAGTTAGCAACATCAGAGCTGACAAGGCAAGGCAGTCGTCTATAACAATTATGTTCCTTGCTGCTAATGGCCTTAATGAGCGATACAGAGTCAGGACTTTTTTTTTCTTTACGTCACAGATATAAAGAAGAGATACACTTGAGATGACTGGAATCTCCGTCAGAGCTAGGGCTCTTCTGAAGACGTCCTTATAATACAGAAAATAAGGGAAGATGGAGGCAACGGAGACATGACATGAGTTAGAACAGGGGTTTTCAACCTTTTTGATGCCAGGGACCACCATTTATTCAGCATTTGAGCCACGGACCACCATTTGATGACAATTTCACTCCAAAGACCTAAAACTAAAGAATTCTTTGGGTTTTGTCTACAATTCCTGGCTGGATTTTGCAAACAAAACAGTGTAGACGTCTTAATTTAGTGGTGCTAATTCATATGGTGATTATTTTAACTCTTGAGAGTGTGAAAATGAAACCAAATGGACCCGCAAGGGTCCATTTGGTTTCATTTTTACATTCTCTCTCTCACACACACACACACACACACACACACACACACACACACACACACACACACACACACACACACACACACACACACACACACACACACACTACTATATATCTTATTCCTAGGTTTGGATGCCGTCACTCTAGGCTCAGTGCTTGTTTTGTGCAGGTTTGACTCACTTTAGATAAACAAAACATCAACAGACCATTCCTCAGCAAACATACAGCTGTGCACACATACTATAGCCCACACACGCGCGCACAAACCGTCACGCACGCCATGTTCTCTGCACACACGGTGTCACAAGCACGGCGCGTGCACACCCACGTACACACACACACACACACACGTTCACACTCGTCTCTCAAGTCTTCAAGAGGAAGTCAGTGAGTGTGTTTGAAGTGCGTGTGATCAAACAGATCATATGCAGCACCACTAGCGAATGCCACAGCCTGTACTCCTCACTGTGCCCAAAGACAGCACTATACCCCTCCTGTCAGCTCTCTCTCCCTCTCTCCTCCTTTTCCCCTTTCTTCATCTCTTCTCCCAATCATTTCTCACTTTCCTCCAATCTTCACTTCTAACTCTTTATATATATATATATCTTTCTCTCCTACCCACTCTATTGCCCGTGCTGTTGTGTTGTGTGATACTTTCCAAGAAATAATCTATCATTTTTACCACATCTTTCAATTGTTTGCTCTGGTGGACTTCGTGGAACAGATGACCTTGCACTTAACAGCTGATATACAGTACTGTATGTACTGAAGGCTTATGCAATGTGTGTTGCAATGCACTGTAAGTTGACTTCAATTGACGCACAGCGGGGGTGTGCAGGTCGGGCCCTGGATGTTGTAGTGAAAGAGAACATCAGAACAGAAGTTATTGGCTAGAACACCAGAGTTCCTTTGACTATGCAGGCTATAGCATATAGCCGTCCAAAAGTTTCAAAGCGTTGGTTCTCAACAGCAGAAGACACTAACGACTAACGTTGTATAAGCTAGATTTCTACCTGGGCACTTCAAATAGAATAACTACCCAAAAGAAGACACTGGTGCACTCATTAAGAATTCATGTTGTTTATTGCAGGGGGCGAGACTGGCGTTACAGGGGGCGAGACTAGCACCTTCCACAGAGTCCAACCAGTCCATCCACTTGAATGCCCAGGTCAAAAATCTTTGCTTATTCTGACCGATAGAATAGTCTACTTAAGATGTGGAGGATTAAACTAAATGCAAACTGATCAGAGTGGTCTTACGTCTCAGCCTATGAGTTGCATCGTGAGGTACTTGCTGGCTAGAGAGCGACAGAGTTAAAACTTTGTCAGTTTCACAAAATTGTAAATGATGTAGTCTCAAATTACTTATTAAAGAAAGGGCTCAAAGGCACAACACATGCCTGTGTCTAGTATAACAAGTCTGACTCTGGGAAGGAATAGAAGCCAGATAAATGTTCTTTCAGAGGAGCGACCCAATAGCTAAATGATTAGGGCAGATACCATGTGGGCTGTAATTGCCTCAAGTCTCTTCACAACCGTTTTAATTGTGCATGTTAAATATGTTGATGTTAAAAGCAAGCAATTGTACTTTAAGGTGAATAACTGGTGTTGAATCTTTTCATTGTCTCGCCCATAGTCAAGGTGTCCTTGAGCAAGACAATTAACCCCTAACTTCTCCAGATGTGCTGGTTGTGCCTTGCATGGTCTTCTCTCGCTATCAGTGTATGAATGTGTGTGTGTGGATGGGTGAATGTGATGCACAATCTAAACGCCTTGGATAAAGGCTCTATATAAATGCATCATTTACCACAGAGGGACGTCAACATAGCCTCTTTAGTAATCAGTGAGGAGAGGATAGGAGGGGTAAAGAAGAGCTTGGCAGTCTATAAGAACATGCACAAGAACTGAGGCCGGATTTGTCCGCCACTGATTACACTCTTCAAAAGTAGCATTGAAGACTTCTTTACCGGAGCCACGTACACATAAATGCGCACACACGGTACCGTAAACACCAACACAGAAAGAGAGAGAGGAAAACATATTTTACCCACTCCCCGTAAAAGAGACAAACATTTGAAATCAACTACGCTCTGCCTCATTCGTTACACTTCTGTCTGTGTCCGAGTGTCTGGGTGACAGTGTTTTGCAGAACGGAGCAATCTCGTTGTGAATCGAGTATCTCCTTGTGTTCCATTTCCATTTAAAAACGAGAATTGCACTCACTAGAGTGCCAGCTTGCGCATTGCACACAAGTAGGCCATGACCTACTTGTGTGTGCACTATGGCTACTTGTGTGTGCGCCATGGCATACTTGTGCGTGAGCAGAGCGAGCGACTAGACAGCAAGTACCCCAATACCACAAGGAGATAGTATTCATGACAGATTCTTAAAAAGATCTATTAATTACGTCATCATCTAAACCAGCTAATCGGTGTACTTTGAGGGACGACGAACAACCGCTGCAACCGCAAACCAATCACATTACTTTTGCTCGCTGTGCTCGTGCCGCTAAGAAGACAAAAAGAAAGAAACAAAAAAAGGCAAAAAGAAAGAAAATTAAGAGTGAATTGGCTGGAGGGGCAGCAAGGGAAAGAGAGGTAGGAGGGTGGGTGTGTGGGCAAGCTAAGACTAATAAGTACTCACATCTTTTCTGTGTATATTTATGAGCTGCGAGTAAATTTCCATTGTTCTGTTTTTCTGAAAAAATAAAGATATCAACAGAATTCATACAATGTAATATATTTAACCTCTTAAGAATAATGAATATACTAGATACGGGACGGATTTGTTATTTTGAGTTGTTGTGCTATAAAATAGTTTCTTTGCCTTTTTTGCCTTTTGCCTACCATCACATGTCACCACGACTGCTCTTAGCTCCATTGTCAACCTCATAACCACCTCTCCCCATTATCATCATCACCTTTATATATCTTCTGTGCTTACTCCTATCACCATCATCTTCATTACTTCAGTTCATTCACTTCCACATGATTTCCAGCATCATCATTTCCTGTGCTCCTCCTATGACTATAATCCTTATATTCATCATCACCAGGGTAAACCATCTTCTATAGTAATCTCCATCTTCCGTGCTATAATATTGCCAAAATTATCACCCCCACCACAGCGTTCTTCCTCATTCTTGTCATCTAGTAGTCTTCATCATCATCACCTTTCTCTTCCACACCATTATCAACATCATCTTCGCGTCCTGCTGTCCACATGCCGCCCACCTTCCACGTTATCATCATTGTCGTGGTCGATGGCTGGACAACTGTCCCGACGCCTGCAGCAGTCGCAAATGGATTTCGCCCCTCTCGGCGAGTTGTCCTCTCCTGTGCTCCTATACTCTGTTAATATCATCATGCCTATCATTATCTTCCTCTATATCGTCAATCATTTTCATCAGCCCCTGTACTCCCTCATGGCCTCGGGGCAGAGGAGTGGAGGATGATTATTCTACAGGACAGGTGGGGCTTAAAGCTCGCGTTAAAACAACTAAACTACCGGTAAATCATTGAAACAGGAATATCTGCATAAATAAAGATGGACGTGAGGAAGGAGTGGATATACTGTAGTAGGAAGCAATCAGAGCCTTTTGTGTTTGTTTACAAGTTAGCCAGCGTTTTAGCACAGTGTGAAATTAACTAATGGCAAAAACGATGGAAACGGTGCAACATGAATGGGATTGTTGGGCGCACCCCCCCCCCCCCAAGCCACAAAACACACACGCACACACACACACACACACACACACACACACACACACACACACACACACACACATACACACACACACACACACACACACACACACACACACACACACACACTATCTGGATAATACGGTGATGGCAGTGAGGCAAACAGAGCTGGTTGGGAATTACATGATTGCGCACTGTCTTTGCCTGATGGATTAGGATGCAAACACCTCATTCTGGGTTTCTCTTTGTTTCCCTTCCTGGTCCTGCCTGCCCCAAACCCACGGGGGATGTTTTGGATGAAGATGAAAAGAAAACAAAGATGAAAACTTGGGGTTTTTCATCATTTCTTGAACGGCACACTTGCATACATACAGTACAAATATGAATAACTGTGAAATTGCACGTATATAGACAAACAACAGCCACGCCAGGAATTGATTTTGTGCGATTGCATGCTGTCACGGGGGTGTAGAAAGTAAGTAACCCCCGTTATTCATCACAAACACGTTTGCCGATGCTTCACAAAGACCTCCGCGACAAAGTCAGCCGCGTCAAAACTTCTGTATCCAGGGGGTCGGCCGATAAATCTTTCATAGCCGCTGGTCTCACCTGTGATGCAGCCAAGCCAAGCGGAAAGCAAACAACAGCAAAACAGCCCCATACGCCCCCACCTCCCACCCCCATCCCTTCCTCACCCGTCCTCCCCATCCTCCATCCCAGGGGTGTCAAACTCTGGCCCGCGGGCCAAATTTGGCCCGCCGTGTAATTTCATTTGGCCCTTGAGACATTATCAAATTAAAGGGGAAGAGCACCCATTTTCAACATTTTAATATGTCATTAATATACCTTAGAGATGTTGTGTGGACATGATTAAAAAAAAGTTCCCCCAATTCTGTATTTCCTGAGAGGGTAGAAATGGAACCATGGACCCGCTAGGTCCATTTGGTTCACATTTGTGACCCTCTCAGGAAAATTTTGAAAATGGGTGGAATTCCCCTTTAAAAGGTTAGTTCGTTCAAACTTGGCCCACGGCTTTGTTCAGTTTTAAATTTTGGCCCACTCTGTATCTGAGTTTGACACCCCTGCTCCAACCCATCCATGCACGCACGGCGCACCCACCATCCTGTCGCCATCAAGCCTCCAGCCAACTTCTCTACATCTTCTGCCTCTATATTTACATGCCAGCTCCCCGGCATTCTAAAAAGCTATGTGCGCCAGAGGGCATCTTTAACACTGAGCGAGGCTCGGCGCTAAAGGCCAGCGTCTCTGCTGTTATACCAGGCTGCCAACATCCACCTGCTGGGAACCACCAGACCATCCGTGCGCTCACAACTGCACAGTCTCCCCCACTACGCTTGTGCAGGGGCTGTCTGACTCAAAAAGTCACAAAGTAGCGCAAATAATCTTTTTTTTTTTTTTAACCTTTCTCTCATCCTTCACTCTTTACCCACCCCTCCTCCCCATCTCTCACTAGACCTACCTCTCTATCCCTCATTACTCCTCTCATTTTCATTTGCCTTTCACCTCCTTTCCTATACACCCTGCCTGAGCCCTCTTCTAACTCCATTTTCTTCACACACTTCTCCTGCCATCTTGCTCTGAAATAAAGGCCAGAGGCCTCTTCTCTGTGTCTGTAATACACTGATCTCTTTGTCCTCCTTCATATTCATGCTCTTTGTGCCTCTAATCCTTGCTGTACACCGACCCCCCCCCCCCCTTGCCTTTTCACGTCGCCCGCTCTTTCTCTCTCCTCTCCCTGCTCTCTGAGGGCCAGTGAGAGCTGTAGGTAGATAGCGGTATGTGTAGTGTGTGTTATTATCAATCTCTCCCCAGCAGTTCTATATGATGAGTGGAGGGACGGCATGTGGTGGCTTCAGATTGCCAGTCAAAAAGCGCTGAAAAGGGCTCCTTATTTTCACATTCAGCTTAACTCAATCAGCAACGCAGGACCTGAGCGGGGGAGACGCATTAAGAGGGAGCCGAAACCCGTAATGGAGCGGGAATGACAATGGCAGTGGTCCCCTCCTGCACTGCCAAACCCTGAGTGTCAATGTAGCTGAAGTGAGAGTGGGGAAAACGGACGCGTAATTGACACTCAGGACTTTGCCGTGTGGTATCTTTTCATATTGTCGGCTTAGTTTCTCTTCACTTTTGCTTACGTTTTTTTTCCCTTCCACCCCTTCATTTGAAACTGGGTTGTTTTGGATTCTTTTTTTTTACCTTCTTCTATCCCCTATCTCCGTCTTTCCTTTGTCCTTTCTTCCTTCCATCCAACCTTACCTCCTTTCCGTAGACCTCATTGCATTTGCTGTCTTTTTTCACTCTTTCTGTCGTTCTCTCTCTCTCTCTCTGTCGTTCTCTCTCTCTCTCTCTCTGTCTCTCTCTGTCTATCTCTCTCTGCCTCTCTCTCTCTCCCATTAAAACAACTGCTCCTGGGATCTCCGCGAATTGTTTCGAAGACCTTACATCATCATCATTGCCATCGTAAGCCACAGTCATTATCATCAACAAACCTAATTAGAGGCAGGTAGAAGCCGATGCAACATCAGCAGCAGTGGCAGCACTAGCTCTGTAGGCAGTAAATATAAAGTTATTTAATAATATACTTTCCTATTTTGTCAGGCTGCTTCCCAGCACTGGTAATCAAACAATGGGGTAAAGTCAGTAAACATTTTATATCTCATTACTCAGGCTTATGCCAGCCTCTTACCAAAGTTAACAGACTATACTGTGCTCTTTCTATGGGAAGTTGAGAACGGGATTTATCAGGAGGGCAAATGGAAAGACAAAGAAAGGCAATTGCCTCAAAACAAAACATTTAAATGCAATTCTTATTGTCTGATATAAGTAACTGGTGTACAATGCGCTATATTAACTGCTATCCACAAGCAGAAGATATTCAAGTCTTCTATTTTCAAGTCTTCTGACACTGACATACTACTACTACTAAACACACGGATGGATCTGGTACAATATGGTCTGTACTGTAGTTTCTGCCAGAGGGAATGCATGCGGGAGACAAAGTTAACGGTGACTTCTAGAAACGCTAACCCGGAGCAAAAGAAAACAGCAATAGTGAGCAACAGTAAAGGCATAGGAGGAAAGGAAATCCTTGTGGAAAAGATACATAGTGAGTAAGAGACAGAATAGAAGACAATAACTGCATGGGGTACATAACAGAACGAGGAAAGAGATACAGAAAGACAGTGAGTGGAGAGAAAGGTGATGGTTCTGGAAGATTTAACCAAGGGGCAGGTTCGAGTCTGACAAACTGCCAGTAACTGCACGGGGGCGACAGCAAGCTAGGCTACATGTAAATTGGATGCAAATCTGTATGTGTGTGTGTGTGTGTGTGTGTGTGTGTGTGTGTGTGTGTGCGTGCGTGCGTGCGTGCGTGCGTGCGTGCGTGCGTGCGTGCGTGCGTGCGTGTGTGTGTGTGTGTGTGTGTGTGTACAGTGTAACAGAGCTGGAGGTGTTAACAGACCACATATTGTGGCATGTGTGCAACGTGTGCCACAGGGCCAGAGATGGGTATCATGATAACCGTATTGTGCCAATACTGCTATCAGTAAAGCTTATTGGTATTCTCCTCATGATTTGGAGCAGAAAAAACTAATACTGAGTGGACCAATTGCAATATATCAGCATTGAAATGGTAATGAAATGTTAAAACTGTCCTGTTGATTAGTAGTAGTGTTGATCTACTACATAGATCACGTCAGCCTATTCCATAAAATCCTGCTTCTTTGGGTCCTTTGTGTGCAATTAATTTGGCTGAGAAAAAAATACAATAAAAATGGAATTTATGCATGTATATATATATTTTTTAGTACATCCACTTTTTACCACAAAGGTATCAATCCGTATGAATGAGGCATCACTTTTTCTATCATTTATTCATCACATCCTCTGGTCTCTGAAAAAAGAAATATGATGGCAGATTATCAATATATGATTGAGTGGAATTCTATGTGAGTTTCTGTGCGACCTGGACGAAACATTTCTGGTGGTCCCCAGCTAAATACCTTTGAGAATTCCTGTCTCTGGTCTAGTGTAGGTACCCTGACGAAAAACATGCAGTAATCCTGGTCTCTAAACTGCCTCCCTGGTGGCGCTTGATGGAGGGGAAAGGACTGGTTGGAATAACATGTTCCTTCCATGCTAGGACATGCTTCCATGCCCTACTGCCCCCCCCCCCCCCCCCTTACCCCCCGTCAGGTGAAAGAAGCGGCTTGGACGCTCATGCATATAAAGGAAGCATGACGTCAGTCCATTGCTCACCCCAGGTTGGTGGAGGGAGTGTGATTTGATAATACTGCCTTTATTGAGATCTATACCCGTGTTTCCCGTCTTTTTGCACAATGGATCACGCTGCTTAACCCTCGTTGCCCATCTTTTATGATTCATAGTGTTTCATTTGCCAATGTTTGCCAATAAATATGAAACATCTAACTGATGTTTCTTATTATGGTAACATACAACCCAGCAGCTGTAATAGTTAACACAACAGTCCTTATGGAATCTAGAGTCTAGATTCCATCAAACGCCACAACACAACATGCCTGTGTCTCTGGTTTCTCATCGAATGTACACAATCAATTTGTTGCTATGGGCACCTATACACAGCTGAGTTTCAACTTTCCTTCGTAGACTATAATTAAGACAAAGAGTATGAATAATTACTCAATTAACAATGTGAATGAACTGGGACTCAAGGGACAGCGAGTGGACAAATCATGGATGCTGTCCTGTTCACAAACAGAAAACGGAAACATGTTAAAAAAGAATCTTCAAATATACCTCAGTAGTTGGCTGCAGTTCATGTGGAGAGGCCAGTCCCAGTAAAGCCTGTTTGTTAAATACTTTGTTGGAATAAATTGACTTTCAAATACTGATAGCAGCACTCTCTGTCCCAGAGCTTATTGGCATTTCAGTTCTGACTAATCAGGAATCGGTACCAAACTGGCAGGCCCCTCGGTATGGATCCCCAGACAGGACAAACATTGTGTGAATGTTTATGCATGCATGTGGCTTGCACTCTTTGTGTGTTTCTGTGTGATGCAACTTTTTGTAAGTGAATGTGTCCTGTATGGGTGTGGTACAGACACACATTGTGTGTGTGTGTGTGTGTGTGTGTGTGTGTGTGTGTGTGTGTGTGTGTGTGTGTGTGTGTGTGTGTGTGTGTGTGTGTGTGTGTGTGTGTGTGTGTGTGTGTGTGTGTGTGGTTTGCACCTTGTGTGTTTGCGTGATCTGATTCTGTGTAGCCCTATGCATGTGCATGTAGAGTGTGTGTGTGTTGTCAAAGGTAAAGGCATATGCCTACATGTGCATTTGCTTGTTTTCACAGTCAATTTATAGCCTACTCATGTTTGTAATATCGGTATAGTATTTCTACTCTATATGTGTGCATATCTTGTCTGTGCAGTATAAGTGCTGGTGTGTGGATATAAAGTATGTGATCATGCCGTGTGTGTGTGTGTGTGTGTGTGTGTGTGTGTGTGTGTGTGTGTGTGTGTGTGTGTGTGTGTGTGTGTGTGTGTGTGTGTGTGTGTGTGTGTGTGTGTGTGTGTGTGTGTGTGTGTCTCGTAGGAGGAGAACGATTCTGTCCCAGAGAGTGAATGTGTCACTCACCCTCCATCAGCAAGTGTCACTTGACACCAGTTCCTCAAAGCCAGGAAGATGAACAGGAAGAGAGAGGATGGATGGGGAAGGAAAATAGTCTTTTGAGGGATTAGTTAAGGTGTTCACTTCTGGACCGTGCATGGAGCCTGCTTCTGAGCTTGTGTGTGTGTATGTGTATCTCTGTGTGGTATTATTTCTATATTTGTGAGG
Organism: Benthosema pterotum; assembly: GCA_039105355.1. Classification (NCBI taxonomy): domain Eukaryota; kingdom Metazoa; phylum Chordata; class Actinopteri; order Myctophiformes; family Myctophidae; genus Benthosema; species Benthosema pterotum. Next base: position 22,531,696 of record CM076980.1, read on the forward strand.
GCCAAATGTCCCCACAAGTATAGTCAAGTAGTACAAACAGACAATGGAGGGACATTCGCTGGTCCCTGCAAGAGGATTGGTTGTTATTTAGTTATTTCTTTTCGTTTTGGGCTTTCTAGAAAATTCATGCTGAGGAAATTACCAGTTAGGTATGGGGTTGTGGTTGGAATGACGCCTGATTTGTACTTGCACACAGATCTACAAGTTCACACTTCATCACAAAACATGCTGCATTGTGAGCTTGTATGTGACACTGGTGTGCAGCCTAAGTATAGCTGCATTTTATTATTTTTATTATTATTTATTGTTGTATTTATTGTTAATAATAACAATAAGGGTAATAATAATAATGAAAAATAAAAATATAAAACCATAACCATAAAACCTTAACCATGTATATTTCTTCTTTTTTTGCCAATCATTTATGGGGAGAAAACGAAATGCTCATGTCCACATAAGTATATTAATAGAGTGTGTGTGTGTATGTGTGTGTATGTGTGTGTGTGTGTGTGTGTGTGTGTGTGTGTGTGTGTGTGTGTGTGTGTGTGTGTGTGTGTGTGTGTGTGTGTGTGTGGGTGCGTGTGTGTGTGTGTGAAAGGGTCCACTGCTCTGAGCACATTAGCTGCGCAGGGCGAACAAAGCCTCACCTGCAAGCTTTATAATACAAGCATAGGGGACTGTGGGGAGCATGGGTGGGGGATTGTGCGTGTGTGTGTGTGTGTGTGTGTGTGTGTGTGTGTGTGTGTGTGTGTGTGTGTGTGTGTGTGTGTGTGTGTGTGTGTGTGTGTGTGTGTGTGTGCGTTTGCGTGAAATCTATGCAGGCCAGTGAGCTGAACAAGGTTGGCTGTACAAACACTATCCATCCAGTAGCCAAACTGGACATATACAGTATGGACTGGAGTGTGAGTGGGTGGATGACGCATACAGTATATCTGTTCCAAACTTGGCCCAAGCCTTTGAACATCCATGTGCTAATTGTGTGTGTGTGCGCACATCTACTCCAAATCTAGCCTCTATTAACTTCCCTTGTGTGTGCATCAGTATGTGCGCGTATGTGTTCATCCTATATTGCTTCGTACAGCAAAACCACTCATGCGTCTACACTAGAATTCCAGATATAGTACTGATGTGATAATGCGTTACGGTATTGTGTTATTGTATGATGGCGTATCTCCACACAACAGGGGGAGAGACAACATTCTGTGCAAGTGCAGCGCCGCCGCCCCCTCCCCTCCCCGCACCGTGACCAACACTGGCCGGAGTGGCTTGAATTGGATTATCCCCTACATTTTCTATTATCTGTCAGGACCTTGCGAGAGGTGGCCCGGCAAGCACAAGAGCACTCGATAGAAAGAGTCTGCCTTCAGTCATATGGGACTGAGCATTAAATTACCCTTTTAATTTATTACAAGTGCTGTAATTACTGTACCTGTGCTTACAGGTTAGCCCCCGTTCGCACTAACAAGACTGCAAGAAATGGGCCAAGACAGGAGTTGATCTAATGACAGGATGAAATAAAAAATGTCATAAAATTCCTGACTCTCCAAAAATGGACCTATGCACACATAGGGAAATAGATAAACAGAGAGAGAGAGAGAGAGAGAGAGAGAGAGAGAGAGAGAGAGAGAGAGAGAGAGAGAGAGAGAGAGAGAGAGGAGAGAGAGAGAGAGAGAGAGAGAGAGAGAGAGAGAGAGCAAGAAGCATGCATGGCTAGCAGTGGTCCTTTGCAGTCAGTGGTTGAGGCTCAGGTCCAAACAGAAAGCAGCTCATGTATGCGCCACAGAGCAGCACCGGGTCTCTAACATGGCTGCTAACAGACACCAACGCAACGAGCAAACTCCGGTTGCAGCTATACGGCTCTAGAGACATCCAGCAGGCATGGCCACAGAGTAACAGGGAAAGAACAAACTTAGCCCAGTCCTCAAGAGTCAGGAATAGCTTTAGTGCCAATGCATTTTTGATGCACACGCCTCCCTCTCCTACTTGTTTGTATAACTCTGACACAGTCGCAGTGCTGATATATTAAATTCACCCAGTGATGTTCGTGTGTGTGTATGTGTGCGTGTGTCAGTGTGTGTATTCTCACGACTCACGTATGGCTCTGCCTGTGTGTTTGGCTGAAGAAAAGAGAGAGAGGGAGAAATAAATATAGAGAGAGCAACAGATAGAAGAAGCAAACCAGAAGAGAGGGAGGGGGAGTATGTTCCCTCTTGCCTGTTAAATATTTCAGAAGCCTTCTGTGAAAAAGTGATGCAGTCAGATACAGAGGCCTGTTAGCTTGGTGCGAGTGTGTACGTGCTTGTTGTGACCATGTGTGTTTAGTGCATGTGCAGGTGTGCGCATGGCATGCGCAGGTGTGTGCATCTTTGCATGAGTGCATTTGTCTTTGGAGATTGAGTAGTGTATGAGTTTCATAAGAATGTTTGTGTGTGCCTATATACTGTATGCAGTGATGGGCAGTAGCTTGTTACAAGTAGCTAAGCTACATAGCTTAACTACATTTTCCCGTAACTTGTAGTGTAGGTTACTACATTTGCTCTGGGAATAGCTTGTAGTGAAGCTACACTACTTGTTTCGAGTAGCTTGTAGTGAAGCTACACTACATTTTCCCACACACATTTTCAAATTCCACCCATTTTTATTAGAAAACCTCTAATATACATCCCAAAACTTAAACATGCCACCATCCTATGTTCAAACCCTCCGCTAAATTATTATCATTATGATTTTTACCCATATTGTTTTATTATTATGATTAGTATTTAGAAAGTTGTACATTAAGTTAAGATATATATTTATATTATTTAGTGATTATGTAGCAAGCTACATCAAGCTACTTTTGTCATGTAGCTTGTAGTGTTGCTTGCTACAAATCTCTGGCGATAGCTTGTTGTGTAACTTAGCTGCATTTTTTCGAGAGTAACAAGTAGTGTAGGTTACTACATTTTCCCAGTAACTTGCCCATCACTGACTGTATGCGTTTTTTGCGCATGTAGGCTACATGCGCGGATTAAAGTGTGTGTGTGTGTGTGTGTGTGTGTGTGTGTGTGTGTGTGTGTGTGTGTGTGTGTGTGTGTGTGTGTGTGTGTGTGTGTGTGTGTGTCTTTGCAAGTGTCTTTGCACATGTGTAGGTTGATGTAGAGGGAGGCCAACACCGTTAGTTAGGTTAATTCAGCTATGAGCGAGTTGGGAGCACTTTCACTGTTTATCTACCTGGGAGAGCGAGAGGGCTAAAACGAGCAGGGGTGAGAACGAGAGAAAGTGGGAGGAGAGGGGGGAGGGGGGGCAGAGGGGTGAGAAGTAAAGCGAGAGACAGAGAGAGTGAGATGGAGAGAGGGAGAGAGAGAGCCGGGCCAGCCTGTCACAAACCATTAGACAGACGGGCCCAGTGTGTGCTCTGCCTCATGTCAATGAGAGGCCCTGCAGAAGGTGTGTGTGTGTGTGTGTGTGTGTGTGTGTGTGTGTGTGTGTGTGTGTGTGTGTGTGTGTGTGTGTGTGTGTGTGTGTGTGTGTTGTGTGTGTGTGTGTGTGTGTGTGTGTGTGTGTGATAGAGAGAGAGAGAGAGAATCTCCAGACATTGATGAGCAGGGGAGGCATGATGCCCTCATTGTCTCTGTGAGACAAAAAGAGACACTCCCCCCCAAAAAGGGGGAGTGTCACACACACACACACGCACATGCACACACACACACACATACTCCAACAAAATTGTGTGTGTCCGCCTTGCTCGCTCCTTCTAAAAAAGGGGGGGGGGGGGGGGGGGGGGTATCTCCATCACAATACAAACTACTTATACCAGCCGCATGTCCAGGAGCAGCATAGGAGGAGAAACTTATTGAAAAAAGTCTTTAGTACTGTGTGGACGGACTATATGACCATGAAAATTGGAAAAGAAAGAGCCTGCAGACTATAGTAGGTCAGGCAGCGCCGGGTTACAAAGTTAGAGGTTTCAGTGCAGTCATGTATTTCTCAGAAGGCCCAATTTTTTTTGACACATGCAAAAGTGACAGATAGACAGAGCCCCCTCACCACCCACCCACGTCACGTCACCCTGACCCTACAAGGAAATTATATACAGTAAAAATATAAATATTATATTGTTATAATATTGATAACTCCTGGTAGAACACTATTAACTCTGGTCCAGGGGGTCCCCATCCGTCCAGGTGGTCCCCAGACTAATGCACTGCCACTGAGTGAGAATAGTAATATAGAGAATATTTGGGAACCAACGTCTTACTAGCAGTGTAAATCTCAATAGTTACACATTAGTTAATTTAAACGAAGTCTGCACAGTATCCGAGTACAGAATATCATTATAATAACTGTTTGCCAACAAAATATTCAAAGTTCAAGGTCTCAAACGTTGATCCGTGGCTCAAATGTCCAAATAAATGAAGGACGTTTACACCAAGGGTTGCTGTATAGCGTATAAGGACACTCACTTGGGGTTGGAGCTGTTCCAGTAGACCGCGTGTCGGTCGAATATGATCTTCTCCTCGGCCCAGACGGACAGCCTGCTGCAGGACAATAGGGTCAGCATCAGCACCTCCGCCACGCACCTCCGACCCAGCTGGCACAACATCATAGACATCCACGGACAGGAGTAGCGCTCTGGGATGAACGGGACTTTCTCTCTCTCTCTCTCTCTCTCTCTCAACCGCTGGTACTAGAACAGGCTCAAGGAAACCCTCTCTGGATGGGGAAAATCCGTCAGCGTTTGGACATCAAGGGATGATTTTTTGTGTGTGAGAGAATTCCGACACCCGAGGGGTGTTTCAAGTCATGCTGGAGAGCAAAACTTCACTTCTTAAACTTTGTTGCTCGCGTTTTTTTACGGGCTATCCTGCTTCACATGTTATAATGCGCGACTCGGAATGAGTTCTGCAGCTGCGAAGGTCCGAAACTTTTCTGCCATTACGCAGCGCCCTGAAGAGATGCGACGCGCCACCTGGACTGGTTCCGAAAAAAAGAATAAGTGATCACTCTCAAAAATCATCTGACATTTAGCTACTGTTAATCGTAGCTGGAGGTGCAGTACAAACAACAGGCCTATATAATAATATTGTTCAAAAAGTGTCCATGGCATCCATTGGCTTCGTTCAGCCTGGCGCACGCTTTGTTGTTTGTGGTCCACTCCGCCGTTCTCCGTGCAGTCTCAGCGCAACAAATCTATGCTATTCATTCCGTTGGCTTCCTGCAGGCGCGGTGGTGCTTCATGGACCACCAGGGTGAAAACTACGTCCAAAACGAGCTTTATACAGTTCAGGATCATGCATTTCTAAACCACAACCAGTGCTATATAGGCTATACCTTTTTATGGCGGCTATTAATCAAACAGCATAACGAAACATGAACAGCATCCTTCTCCTCACTGCACTCACTCACTTGCAACGACCCAAGTTTTTTGTCTTCTCCGCTGGAGTCCGTTCTCTCTGGTTTTTAATCCAATTATGAGAGTTAATTAACTGCCCGCGGGTTGATCGCGGCTTTCAATTAGCACCTGCTCTCAGTAACATCCACCTAACGGCGACAACGACACTCACCGGCAACGTAGAGGCACCTCGAACCAGTCAGTGCAAAGCAAACCGCCGCTGACTTGACTCTCTCTCTCTCCTTCAGGGACGTGCAGAGAGTGTAATAGAGGGGCAGGGGCTGAAAAATCCGTAAGAGGGCACTTTTGGAAAATAGCAGATCCACAAACTCTCAACGTGCCACTGTATAACGCAGTTGTTTTCAACCACTTTCATACACTATTTATTCAGAATTTGAGCCACGGACCACCAATTGAGGACATTTTAGCCCCACAGAGCCTAAACTAAATGTCTTTTGTTTTTGGTCACAATTCCAGGCTGAATTTGAGATACAAAATAGGCGAACAGATAAAAATGACCATTAATCTTCTGAATTCTCTAATTATGTATAGACTTTTTAAGTGGTGCTAATTCATATGATGAATAGGCTATTATAACTCTTGAGAGTGTAAAATGAAACCAATTCTCCATCATTTTGCAGGGGACCACCCGGAACCCTCTCAAGGACCACACCGATTGAAAAACACTGCTAGAACGCATTGAGAGCTTGTAGATCTGCTATTTTCTGGACGCAACCATACCATTTAGCTACAGATGCAATTCAACATGAATTTCTAAACACGTTTGTTACAGTAAATACAACAATACTCGAGTTCAGGATGCTTATAGGGGAAAAAGAAAATCTCCTGAAAGTTCTCGGTCTGGACTGGAGAGGGCGCAGTTGTTTTACAGACACGTAAAAAGGGGCAGGGCCTGAAGCCCCCTTTGGTGTCTGTGTGCACGCCCCTGCTTCCCTGTGAGGGCGGGGGTATAAACGGTGCTCTGTCTATCACCTCTGGGGACTCTGGCCTGACTCACTACACAGCAGTGGTTTGGTTTTCAACCATTTTCATATCAGGGTCCATTGCTTATTTATTTGGCATTTGAGCCACCATGCAGCCATGCACGAGACAACCAGTTGATTTATTTATTTAGTCTGTCAGTCAAACCCAGATATTTTGGGTCTGAATGTTTTTGTTTGTCTTTTTGGATAAGGACTTGTTATCCAAAAATTGTAATTGAAAATAACAATTATATGAATGGATGAATTGTCCGGAGCCATAGTTTTCTTGTGTATAGGCCAATGCAATAATTTAATCTTGAGAGTGTAAAATTAAACAATTTCATATACCAGGCTTGGAGCCCCATATGGATCCAAGGGGAGATTGGACTAGTGGCACTCCTCAGTTTGAATTACATTTCGTTCAACCCAAACTTGTGGGTGAGTGGGTGAACCAGAACCATCTATTCAAAGTGAGACTTTATTTTTAAGAGTTGTTTTTTTGCCTTTTCCGCGTTGTATTGGCTGTGAGAGAGAGCATGGGACTCGAACATGGACCATTTGGTCAGTGGGGCCCCCAGAGTTTTTGTTTTACTGTGAATCTCTTTGCTCATCTGCAACCGCTTACCCATATAGTCAGGTCACAGGGGGCAACTGCTCCACCAGAGAGCTCCAGATACTTCCATCTGCAGAGAAACATTAGTAGGCCTACCGAGGCATTCCCAGACCATCTTGGAGATATAATTCCTCCATCTGATTCTTGGTCTGCCTAGGGTGTCTCCTTCCATGGTTTGTAACCACAACTTGGAAATAAACCTTCCACCAAGTTCTCTACGCAGTGATGTTAGGTGTACCTGTATAGCCTGGCCTAGAACCCCCTCAAAGACCACTGGTGGTCCCCGGCCCGTTCGTTGAGAACCACTGCACTACAGCATTTGACTGAATTCAGGAGATTCACTGGCGCAGTGGCGCCACAGCCTCAGTGTGAAGCACCTTACATAAAGTTAACTATCTAATTGATCTTCTTATTTGAAAGGTGCGGTGCTGATGAATTGGCTCGGAGAGGGGGCGCTTTATGATGGATCGGTGGAACGGCGGTGGGAGTCATTTTCCATCAACATTCATTAGGCGGCTGGGTCTAAAGGGCACGCAGTGTAGAAGGCGCTAACTCTAAAAGTTGGGACTGTTAGCCATAAAGATAAAGCCGAGTCTGACAGAAGAGCATGATCCGTAGCCTCGTTCTGTGTGAGTAGACTACAAACTCCCACACGTAAAACCGTCAAGGGGGTTTCTTCCCCCCACAGAGACAGACAACTGGTGGTGTGCCGTTGTCACAGTTTTTAAACTGCAAACCTCTGCTGGCTCCATCCATTCCCCAGGCCTTTTCATTGCATCTCTCTCTATCTGGCGGGTCCTTTATGCAAAGTGTCCCAGTTTTCCGATGGCTCGCCCCGCTCTGCCTGCAAAGTAATGCCTATAATTTGGGCTGCATGAATTCAGGCAGGGAGCGAACCCACACACCCCCATAACCCAAATACAGCTGCATGTTGTCTGCCTTCGTTGGTGGATGAATTATTCAACATCTGTCTGAGGCATGCATATGTAAACAGGTGGATATTCTCCTGATGGCTTTTTAAGAGAGCCGCTATGGACCCCCAAAAGCATCATTCATTCACCTTAGTCTCTGCCTTATCCGCCACTGTCGCCCTAAAAGTGATTCTAAATCTTATATAAGCAGCGCAGACATATTTGAAGTCCTCCAAAGTGATTCTAAATCACTGTGAATGCACTAGTCTACTCTTTAAGGAGGGCCTTCAATCTTAGATGGATGAGACTGAGAATGGTTCTCCACTTGAACCCTGTTTAGAAGAAACATAAATTTAGGCTAGAGAAATAAAAGACCCTCCTCAGCTCAAAGTATAAAAACAAAAGTGACAAAACTGAAAGTCTTAATTTTGGCCTTCTCTCTGCCAGTGGTCACTTACTAACATTGTGTCCAGTAGTTACTTTGGAGTGTATGCCTACAATAGTAACTAGTGTGTGTGTGTGTGTGTGGCCTCAGTGTTTGCCAGTATTGGATTGATTAGAACACATTGCTGATGCAAATAGGTCCCAGATGCTCTGTGATCTCTCCACATGGCATCACTTTATAGGCTACTCTACTCAGTCACACATGCAGCGCTTAGAATCCTGAATGGAATGGCCTATTAGGCCAGCCTTCACCATGGGTCAGTTTGAACATAAAAAATAAGGTCCAAAAAAGGTCAAAATTAGTGCAGAGGATGCAGCTTTTGCACTCAATTGCATGGGCCAATTGCAGTGTCCCATGCAATTCTAATCAAAATGATTTTGATTTAATAGGCATTAGCCAGACCCGCATACCCTGTATACTTATGTCATTAAGCTGGCCTAAAAAGAAAAACTCCAGTCACATAGTTTGGTTATTAAGTAGACTAGAGTATGTTGAAATACAAATATGATGTTCTATGTGTAAGCTACATAAGCCTACTCTTCCACGTGTTGAGTTTTATCATATCTTAAAAGAAAGAAAAAAAAAAGAAAACATATGAAGTTGTATCCAACAACTCACCATCAAAAAGAGTAGGCTAGCGCTATCCTACAGTTTTAATTGTGCCTGGATATTGGATATTATCCTCAAATGAACCCATACATACATAGTACAATACAGCTTAGACCCTACTCATGTGTGATTTGACATCAAGTTATAGCCTATATTGCCTTTAAGTCATTAATCTGCACTACCATTATATTATCCACGCGGCAGTTGGATTATTATACAGCAAAATGCAGCCACTCTCAGCCAACACAAATCTAAAATAAAAAATAAACCACACTGAAACAGCACTTCTGAGTCTTCTCCCATCTCATTTGTTCCCCACTCAAATGCTATAAGAGATCTGAGGCTAATCCCCCCTAATGCTTTGTAAGGAAGCTGCAAAAAAGCAGAATGCAAGGAAGCCAAGGAGACACTTGAGAGATTTAACCAGACTATTGACATTGTGTGAGTGACAGGTAAAGTCACCTCTGTCCACTAGCCGCTTTTATCATCACACAGAGAGCAAGACCTCCACCTAGTGGTTCCAGTGGTATATACCAAATTACAGTTTTTCCCATGCTTTACTTCAGGGGTTTTCAACCTTTTTTTACACCAGGGACCACCATTTATTCAGAATTTGAGCCACGGACCACCATTTGATGACACTTTAGCCCCAAAGACCTACAACTTTTCGTTTTGTTCACAATTCCAGGCTGGATTTTGCGAACAAAACAGTGTAGACTTCTTAATTAAATAGTGCTAAATCAGATGATGGATACTTTAACTCTTGAGTGTGAAAATGAAACCAAATGGACCCGCAAGGGTCCATTTGGTTTCATTTTTACATTCTCAAGAGTTACATCTGGTTAACCAACTTTCCATCATTTAGCCTGGGGACCACCTGGAACCTTCAAGGACCACTGGTGGTCCGGGGACCACCTGTTGAAAACCCCTGCTTTACTTCAAACATTTAGACCAGGGGTGCGCAAAAGGTAGATCATGATCCACGATCACATAACAGTCCCCTAAAATACTGTCAACTCAAACCTGTCTCAAATACTGTCAACTCAAACCCCAAATACTTCAGACGTTTGTAATACAAGAAACCCCTTCCAATTGTCCCCCTCTATTTTAAGTGCTTTATATTCTTAAAAACTGTATAACAGTAAGTAAACCCATCACCACCGTTTCAAAGCTCCCACTTTCTATGGATTTTTAGCAATGGGATATTTTTATCCCACGATTTTGTAACCTTTTTCACCCACTGCCAATTCCTAATGTGTTCCTGGGCTCTACACACTCTCCGTCAAAGCACTGTAGCTCTCACGTAAAAATTGTAGGCACAAATCTAGATTTTAGACAATGCCAACATGTTTGCTCAGATATAAATGTACCCATTAAGCATATTCATTTCTAACATAAGAATTGATGTTCAGTTACATCACAAGAGGTTTCATGACAACCTAACCAGCCATACCATGAGATGTGACCATTATTCAGTCACAAAGACTTGAGTACACGAAAATACCCTGCCATCCACTTCTAACGGAATCATTTTCCACTCCCTTTTCATCAACCATATTGCAAAAGCCAGCAGATGAGTGTCTAAATAAATTAACACAATCAAGGCTTAAATAGGATGAGTATGAAGCTGAAAGTGCAGTAGAAGGATTATGGTAAAAACCCATCAGTATAGTCAGAGTCAACAGCACAGGAAACGGAGAAAATGTTATGAGGTTAACGATACAGAACAGCTTCACAGAAGTGGGAAGAGACAGAAACCAAACGAGTCCAGATGAAAGAAAGAACAAACTAAAGATTTATTGAAGGCAGCAGAAAAAGTTAAGAAAGGAACAGAGTAGTCAAGGGGGGGCTGCGGGGCACATACAGAGACAACTTTGTGTTCAGATAAGATTTAATATCTTTGTGATACAAAAAAAAAGAAAAAAAAAATACTTTACAGCTCCAAAGAGCTTAACAGGTCTGTACTGTCGTTATATCAAAATATACATGTTTGAAGATAAAGTGGATATATAATCCAAAATGATTTGTGGTACAAAAACATGAGTATATACAACCATAAACCCTGCTTTGTATAACGCTCAACCCCCCCGCCCCCTGTATAAAAAGAATGAAAAATAAAAGCTTTTAACAAGTGGGGAGGAAAAAAAACTACAGGCATATACACTCTTATTACATCAATGTCACAGCTAGTACTGTGGTTCAATGCCTTTCTAGAGCCTTCTCTACTGATGTACTCTGAAATCAGTAGGGGGTAAATAAAGTACAGTAGGACTAGTGATTCAAAACAATTGATTAACTCTTACCCAACACATTGAAAAGTGGGGGGAAAAGGACATTTGAAGCCTCAGCTATGCATGGATTTGGGAATGTGGGGGAAACGAAAAAAAAAATTGAGGACACTAGGATGAACAGCAGGGGTTTAAGGTACTTTGGTCCTTAACAGCAATAACCGTTTCTGGCTACATGAAACTTGGTGAAACCATGCATAAGAAATATTTCCTTACAAAAATAGAGACAGAGCATCATCTGTGTCTGGTCCAAGACTACTGTGGTCAAGGCTGTGGAAATTTGTGTCGTAGGCACACAGGAATGTGTCAATGTTAAGACTTCAGCGTGAAGGTGCAACTCAGACTTAACTGGGAGACAAAGTGCACTGAGAACCTGACTAGAGCCGAGGTGGATTGAGGAGCAATGGATGGCTACCCTTACCACACGCTCTGAACAATATCTATTTGGACTTATAGAAAACAACACAGTTGTTTTGACTTTGTGGTGTTGGCCGACACAAGTGCCAATATTGACTGAGACATGTCTCCAAGCAACCGCCCCGTTTGTCTCAATCCAGGGTATCTGGATCTAAAAATAAAGCGAGGGCATGCAGTCATGTTCAAGTTAAAGAACCTGAACGAAAGGTACAAATAGGGGTCAGCTTTCTAGACCAAAGTGTTTCTGCCATAGGGACACCAGTAACTTAGGAAGTCAAGGCACAGTGATTGTTCTCGAACCCAGCCACTACACATAGATACACAATACAGTATAGAATTGATATACATATATAAATGCTAAGATTAAAAACAAAAAGGAGCAGACAGGGTGTCTACGTATAGAGGAATATAATGACTAAACAAGGCCCCCGGTACAGTGGGACCCCTAGTGAAATGGAGTAAATAAAATTAAGAAGATGGGACTTAACAGGACAGGGCTGGAAACAGACCTCCTTGCTAATGGAGCTAATGCACCTAAACAAGGCATCAACAAGATCTATTGATTTACATTCATATTTTTACATATATTGGGCCTATATGCACACAATGCTTAAAGAGCCTGCTTCTTCAAAGAAAGAGTAATTAAGCCAAATGAGAAATTAAGCCAAATGATCCCTTACCCCATGCCGTTGCTGGTACAAATAAGAAAGGCATGGGGAGGACTTTCTGAGAGCCATCCAAATGAAAATACAGCAATGTTTAAGGCAATCTGGCTTAAGCAAATTAAGGCACAAGGCTGCAGAGAAAAACAAATATGTAAAACCTTTAATAAAGGGCCTATAGCTAGTGGTATGGGTCCCTGTTGAAGGCAAATAGGTTGGTATCTATTAAGAATATAATAAATCAACAGATGTTGAATTGGAAAGAAAGTATCCATGGTGGTCTACAAACAACAATTAAATCATTTGTGTCAAGTCCCTCCGACTGGCCCAATAGGTTCAAAGTGGCTTTTCAAAAAAGGCACACACAAATATAATATATATATATATATCTCCATACAAGTATCATAGTAATAGTCAAGGAATGCTGAAGTGTGTCTGGAGTGGATATGAAACATCCACAAAGTATACATCCACGATGAAGGGTGTATATTGTTTAAGCAATTTGGTCTACTAAAGTGACAGTCTATCAGCTGACCCTGATTTCGCTCCAAGATCGTGAGACATTTCATTCAAAAATGTTGTCCTTTCCCCAAAAATCCTTTGCACTCCTGGTGACAAAATATAATAACTTGGGAATTATTGGAATGGATGCATGTATCAGGACTCTGCATTTTGGAATGAAATGCAGCCAGGAATGCACAGCGGTGGTTCATCCCTCTGATGGCAGACTCAAGAGAATGTGTACTCCGACTTGGAGGGAGAAAGGAAGGGCACTAAATGGTGGATTTTGAGAATGAGACTCTGAGGTGGTGGTTCTCTCCCAGGTCATGGTTGTGGAACTCAATCAGTGACTCGATGGCCTCCTCTACTGAGCCCATCTGGATCAGGGCCATCTTACGGTCCTTCCTAATACAGAGACGAGAGGAAAGACCATTATTCATTGAGGCTACTGGTGAGCTGACAAATGTGCTACTCGTCTGCACCAGTACCATCCTCCATGCAGGATGTTACAAACTGAACACTATTTTCTCCACAAAATGTCTTTATGTGGAGACGCTAGGGGGAAAAAAGCTTTATTTCCCTCGACTGTACTCAAAACTATTGAGGTCAAGGACGGTTTGGAAGAACTAAAGCAATGCAACACAGGCTGGCGAGAGAGCATTTAAATAATTTAATTGACTTACTGGAAGAACTTGAAGGCCTTGACTGTGGCTCCTGAGCTAGCAAACAGTGCTCTGAGTTCATCCTCCACCACTGAAGGCCTGTCAGACAGGGAGGGGCACAAAGGGACAAGACACTGTTTAAACATAACATGAACTGACAACATTGGTTTGTGTGTTCTATATGCATTAACATTTGTTCTTTGTCTTTCATAAGACTTTGCGAGAGACGCGGGAGGGATAATTAAAGCTAATAGCTGTGCCTCTTGAGTAGCACATTTAGAAAATACTGTCAGAACCACTTAAACGCAGTAACTAAATATAGAAAGGAAAAATATGCATAATGAATATACCCCACTTTCACTGATAAAGAGAAAAGCTTAGAGCATGAGAGAGCTATGTGAGAATAATAATAAATATGCAGCAGCTCAGATAATTAACTTGTTACAATGCAAAGGCTAACACCCCCAACCCTTTTTTCTCTCTTTCCTCAGAAATCCAGATTGCATTAAGATACTTTGACAGTGCTGTGTAATCACACAAATGAAAGAAAACAACTGAATATGTAGTAAAAGTCTCATAGTGGCACTTACGGGATGTTGGAGAGGTGGAGTGTGGCAGAGGGAGGGAAGATGTTGGAGTAGTTCTTTGAGCCGGGCTTCTTGAAGCGGTGCAGTGGTGAGTTGCCATAGTCCTTGGTGAGGCCCTGGTCCTCATAGCCCTCCCTGGGCAGCTGTACTGTGGTGTGCTTGGACAATGTGACACGCATGGCTCTGCCATGGAGCCGTTGCCCATTCAGGTGACTCATAGCTAAGGGAAGAAATTAATTGTTACCAGCCAGTCCAAACGTGTTAAACAACCAACACAAATTGTCTTGCTATAGCTTATAATTAGGTGTCCCTCACCAGCACGTCGAGTGTTAATTTGTTATTTAGATTTGGCCCTCAGTGAGAAGCCTTACTTGGACGTTTTCCCATATACTGGGAAACTAGCACAAATGAGCACCACAGGCTTTACCAGAGGCTATTTGCTGATCTGAAGCGAACAGGATGTTTTGAGTAAATATTCTTGAGCAATAGCCAAGTCTTAATGGTAAGGGCCATGCTGCTAGTGGATTTACAAAAGCCCCCCAATATGTAGCATATAATAAATATTAGAAGCATATGGTCATGCAAATAGAAATGCAATCCCCTGTGATTGCAATACGTAATAATGAAATGAAAATAATTGCAAACAGGGATGGGACACACTAAGTGTAGACTGGCTGGTTTGAATGCGACAGACTACATACTTTTCATAAAAAGCTAACAGCTGTTTTACTCTACAGTATACCTAATTTGCACATTAGTGCCAATGCAACATTGCCTAAGTTTTGCTGTGGACATTGCCACAATTAATACCATTTACAGTAATGATATGATAATTTAAAAAGTATACATTCGATGCACACTAAACTAATGTGCTATGAAAGTAAACCAATGGAAAACCGCTGACTATCTGATTGGAAGATGGACGAGGTGAGGAAAGTCATCCTGTGGAGACGTTTGATAATCATGTCTCAGTGGAGAGACGAATGAAAACCTCTGAAAACCTGGATCAAGGCTATTATTCATCCTTGCAGTCCATCACGCGTTTTAGAGATACTTTCACAGTTTTGCGACTTGTAAACATACCGTCATATTATCCATTACATACATATCAGCCTATAATAAGAAAGAAAAGTGGGGGCCTTTTTCACTGTGTGAGGAAAGAACCCAAGTAAATCTTGTGCCCAAAAAGTCTGCCCAGCCCTGCTTTAAACAATTACAAGCTTATTTAAGGTTCAGGATACGATACAACACCATGTAATGGTGAGTTACAATACCATGTAATGGTGAAATGATAGATAGTAACCATGGTAAAAAATAAAAGTGGGAATGGTGCAGTGTAGTTACCTAGTTGAGCCTGTGTGCCATCTGACATCTGGATCAGAGCATTCTCCTTTTTGTTGAACAGGATCTTGACTCTCATCACATCACCATATACACCTATAGAATTGACAGTGATCAAAGGTCACGAAACAACTCGGTTCCGCCAGGAAGAACCATTTACAATGTCAAAACCTAACCTGGAGCCACACAGTCAATCACAGCAAAGAACACAATCTGAACATAGCAAATCAGGGATGTGGGTATGATATTTTGAATACAAAGACATTAGTTACCGTCAGAATCACACTAGGCTACTCATTCTCTGGCCATATCATTCTGTAAGAAAACTACAACTTCAAGCCTACAAATGACTTTGGGTGAAGACAAATAAAAATGGCAGCTAATATCATGTTTGTGGGGGATGAGTGATTTGAGGGGGCTGGAGGGGGGGGTCGTCTTAAGGAAAATGTGCGGGTTTGATTGGCAGAATCATGGTCTTTGATAAAAGAGTAGACTTGAAAGACAGGGAAACATGCAGGAGAAAACTAAACATGCAAATAAGCTACATGATATACACAGCAAAATAAATCAAAAGAATATGCGACATAGTCCCTGGGATATGTCTACTGACAGAAACATCTAAAAAGCAGCAGCATTTTCATTAAGTGAATGAAGGCAACTGTGGAGAACCTTGACAAAATGAAATTACGATGAATTAACATGGCATGAAACTATGCCATGCACAACCAAACAGTATTGGCTTTTCATAATTTTTTTGGTTCTGCTTTGGGATAGCTTTGGCCCTGTACCAAATTACCCCCACAATTCTATTAGTGAGGGGGAGGTTTTCCACTTTGTTGACTAATATCACAAATAAAAAACAGCAGGTTTGTTGCCTGTGGACAGTGCTGCAGCTTTCTTATGTTCTCACACTATACCCAACACTTGCATACACACACACACACACAACAAACCCACATCAAAAATGGGTCATACAAACACCTCCCAAAAATAGATAACCCCAGCCCCCTCATAGCTCTGAAGTCTGATGACACACCATCAGCAGTTTAAAAAAATGAAATAAAAATTAAAGGACAACATGAGACGAGACAAGCCCACCTTGTCAGGTAACAGTAGCAATAAAAAAAGGAGATGAAAGAATGATAACGTACCGAAAAGAATAAAGAGGCAGTGTGGCGTAACGCTCTTTAGAGACAGCAGGGGGAGGCAGCGGGGCAGGAGAGAGAGAGAAGGGGGAGGGGCAAGGGAGAAGGGGGAACAGGAAAAATAAAAAAAGACGGAGTGGAGGACAGTGGAGTGGAGTCGGGACATGTCCGCAGGCCACAGGCAGCGAGGTCCACAGGAAGGCCACAGTACCATGGAGGGACGAGGCATGAGGGACGAAGAGAATGGAGAGAAGACGACAGAAAGACAAAGAGGAGAATAGAAGGAAGGTTTCAAAAGGGTGGAAGGAGGAGAAAGGGGATGGGAACAGAGAGGTGGAGGTGGGAGGAGGAAAAGTAAAGGATGGAACAGAGAAAGGGAAGAGGAGACAGATGAAAGATGGTGATGATGATGATGATATCGTGGTTGGACAGGGGGCAAAGAGGGGCCAATGTTGTGTATGGTTTTTGAAGTTTCAAAATGGGTGGAAGCCAAATTGGGGCGCAATGAAGGGAGGATGAGGAGGGTAAGAGACAGAGTGAGGGAGCAGTTGTCGTAGTGACAGTGGAATTGAGGACAAGGAAGAGGGGACAATTGGTCATGGGGGCGTGCAGTCAGTTGGCAACAGTCCAGGTAGGTGTTTGTGGTTATATATTTTTTTTAAATAATAAAGGGGACAGGAGAGGGAGGGGAGGAGAAAGGAGAGAGAAGATAAAAGAAAAGAATGGAAGGAAGGAGGAAGTAAAAAAAACAAGGTCAGTATACACAAAGAAATGTAGTGCTTCAAAGACAGTAGAACTGGCTAAATTAAAATGCACTGTCACTATGGGAACACTAGGAGAAACAAAAGAAGAGAATAAAGATTAACAATGAAATACAGGGGAAAGTCAAGAGACAATATGTACTTTTACTTTAAATACTGTTAACGGCTAGCTTATTTAACATTTTATTTGACTACAGCTAATCACACTGGAAATAACAATTTTAAATTAATTTAAATAAACAAAAGCTAGATATGTGTCTATGTCTAATGTAATGAATGGAATGGACTATTCCTTGAAATGTTCTACACTATGCATAAAAACAGAAACTAAATCATGGAATGTGTCACTCAAACATGAATATGTGTCGTCCAAAAAAGTAATATTGTCTCTCTAACAACTCAGGAATGATTTCAACTAATGGATAATAAAATGAAGATATGAAATGGTAAGAATTAAAAAAAGAAGTTAGTTTGTTTTGTTTTTTTATATTAAAAAAATCCACAGTGAACAAAAAAATGCAGATCGGAAAATGCAGCAAGTTTGGTCAAACACAAAGAGGAGAGGTCCTCAGAGAGAAAGGAGAGGCTTGGACGACCCTTTTAAAATGTCAAAAAGGCAAGACTGTTCTCCCATTGATCTGAAGGAGTGAGGGGAAAAAAAGGGACATGGGAGGGGGGTGGGAGTGGCAGAACGTGTGGCCTTTCGAGTGGATGGTTGGGTGGAGGTTGATAAACCATGTTGTGACTCTTGAGGGACTAGATAGAATCTACATCATTGCAGTGTAGCTCTGCACTGCGTTGAGACAGTGGGCCTGTCACCTGATGACCCGTACTAACCTCAGGATTCAGGTTGCTGACCAGCAGGACATTGTGACCCCCAGCGGCAGCTGAGAGCCCCGACAGGCCAAGCCTGCTGGCGGCAGCCGCTGCGGCCGCCATGCTACCGTGACTGACTCCCAGAGATGCCAAGGCACCGGGCATACCAGGCATTGTCAGACCTGAAGGGAAACAATGTGTAGAAATCAAATAATTACATGTCAGTATATTCAACTAATATCTGTCACAGACAAAGGAGCCAAAAAAGTTTCTGACACACATTTAGCAAGGTGTAGACAAAGAAAATCACAATGTAAGATCCAAGCACTAACTAACCTGCTGCCTGTTGGATGGTGAAGGTCGGGGGAAAGGCATGCGCACCGTAAGGAGAGGCGGAGATGAGCCCTGGAGAAGCTGAACCGTAGGAGGGTCCACAGAACACAGATTAGTAAAAAAAATGTACCGACACAAATGGACAGGAAGTACAAGTAACAGGGAAGTAGCAACAGGAAATCCTGTAAAGCCACCTCCCTCCACTGAGTGCTGTGGTTCGTTAACAATGAAATGTGTGTCTCTACAAGCAATGTCTTCGTATAAGAATTTGATGCCGAGTTCGGCATACAAAAATTACCAAAGGCAGCAGCTGCCATGGCCTGCTGGTGGTCGAGGGAGGACTGGGACTCCAAAGTGGGCAGATCCGGACGAGTGTAGTCTCTGCTCTTGTCGTTGTTATACTTAACGTTGAGGCTGGTGAGCTTGGAGAAGCTGATTCTCAGTGTACAGCAGGCATTGTAAATGTTCTGGCCATCCAGGGACTGAGGGGAGACACGAACACAGGGGTTAAATCTAACATAATGTCCCTATATGTATGTCACAAGAAGGCTAAGAAAAACGTTTTCTGTACCCATTGCACCATAAGCTGATTCAGCTCCAGAAATACATGCAACCACCACAAGACCAGTGTGACCGGTCTCTGCTCAAAATAGACGATAAAGAAGCCATTTCACCAATCTTACCAGTTTGGCATTCTGAGCTGTCATTCCATCAGCATACTGCACCAGAGCCTGGAACTGATTGTTTTTGGTGAAGGTGATTATCTTCAGCACAGTGCCAAATTTGGAGAAGATCTGGAGGAAAGAGACATCAGGATGTTAAAAAAGAAAGATTGTAATGGGGTTGGGTTCAACTAGCAATTTGTTAACATTCACATTTAAAAGAGACAACTGTCCAAAAATGTCAGAATCCCTACTGGGCGCATTATTTACCTGATGCAATACATCCAGGGTGACTGGGTAGAAGAGGTTCTCCACTATGACTCTAAGCACAGGGCTCTGGCTGCCTGCACCTCCCATGCCTACTCCTGGCTCCCCTGGCATGGCTATGGCTCCCATTCCTCCACCCTGCAGAGCATTCACTGCCTGTAGCGCTGCTTGGGCTCGCTGGGGGGGACACACAAACCAACAGACCAATTGGCATGGTAGTAAATCTCCTTAGTGCGTGGTATATAATATAGTGTGACATTGCCCGTGTTTGCAATGTACAATATATAGCAACAATTTGTAATTAGTTAGACATATAAAGTTTTTCCAGTAAACTTCAGGATTTAGATTGGCCTCTGGTCTAAATAGGTTAAACAATATTGGAAACAGTTTGGTAGAATTATCTTGATGTTTAATGCAGCTAGTCTGTGACACAAATATTTACTCTGGAGCTGTGTTGAGCCTTGGACAAGACGCTGAAATAATAATATGCTAGAAGGAAGGTCTATGCATATTGCAGCATTTTAAGAACTCAGCTGGTACGCTCACCAAGAGCAGTTCGCAAAATGTAAAATAATTCCTTGAATACTAATCTTGCTGAACCCTAGTGTGTGTGTGCGCGTGTCTCATCATACCACTTGATTAGGCGAGTTGTCAGTCTTGAGCTCCTTGTGGTTAGAGTACTGCATGTAAATTGGGTGGTTCCGGATGATGGGGGTGACAGAGGAGTAGTAGTTCACCATGGTCTGTGCACACTCTTCACTGTTCAGCTCCAGGAAGGCCTACAGGGCAGGAGAAGAAGTTTTAGGTTTTCCTGTCAAATTAATTCATATTTTGGAATTCATTAACTTGTCTAACCCACTTGAATATAGAAACTAGTGTAACCCACTTGAATATAAAAACCATTAGTTGCACGAGTAGAACAAGCACAAGTTAAGCGTTTGGTTTGTGGTTGTTGACCGTTCCTCACAATACTCGCCATTGCCATGAATATCATCTCACAGAGGTGTCGGGGTACTTGCTTTCTGGTCGCTCGCTCAGCTCACGCAAAAGTAAGCCATGGCCTACTTGTGCACAATACGCAAGTTGGCACTCTACTGGGCTTCATGTGGAAGTTCTAAGTAAGTGGCGTACAGGTGTATGCATGTAATTATGCCATGTCAGTCAGTTCATACCTGGTTCTTTCCCTTCAGCATCAGCAGATTGGTAACCTTGCCAAAGGGCAGGCCAAGCCCAATGACCTCAGCCTCATTAATGTCATTGGGCAGCTTGCGAACGTGGACAACACGTGAGGGAACGCCAGGGCTCCGGATGTCACCTTTAAATTTTTTACTGTCATTGCCATTGGCTGGGGAGAAAGAAAAACACGAAACATTGGACCAATTAGTGACGAGGGGGCAGATAAGAAGAGTCGGCATCTCCGGCTTGCTTGCTGAATAATTAATCGATCGTCATGGCAACCAAAACAACACGCACATGAACACAAAACAACCAGCAGCCACTTGAATAAAGAGAAACCGATCCTCCATTGTAACTACCCCCCAGCCGTACCTGAGCTCATGATATAGGGACCGTTGGTTATGCAGGAAGAAAATAGTTCGTCGGATCCCCTCTGCAAAAGGGAGAGAGAAAACAAAGGTTCAGTTCAGTGCATTCTGTAGTGAGGGCGCAGTGTGACAGGTGGAGCACACCGAGTGCTCATATTACCAAGCCTTTGTGTTGGGTAGTCAGGCAGGCAGTCATCTGATAACTAAAGAGGATTGAGAAAACACACTGAGAACCTTACTCGCCGAGAGAATACAGCGACCTAGTTCGCCAGGGGCCACAACTTTCCACTATAATCATGTGTTGGCCCCCACGCCGTTTGATAGGCTCCCCTCACTAACGTGACTGCCAAGTTAGAACCTGCAAGTCACAGGAACTACAGTCTATTATTTTCCAACTCTGGGGAGCATTCCGAAACGATCACGTGATTTTAAAGTAGTCACACCACATAAATGCAGAACAGCTAGAATCGGGATTCTCAGGGCAGTAAGGGTTCCTCTCGACGAGTCAGCCATTACAGTCAAATCATGCGTGTAAATTTAACCAAGTGCACATAAGGCTCAATTTGTTTACATTACATTGAGTTAAAAATGGATGTTAACACTGAGGATGTTACTGTGTACAAGCAATCCTCTCATGAGATAAGCGGAGGGAGGAGAGAAAGCGCATTGAAGCTGCCTTCTGGGATGAGGAGAGAAAGGAGTACTCCCAAGTCCCAACACACACACACCACAGTACTGTACTGTACTATCACTCTGAGACAGCCTTGTCTCGGCTCTAACTCCAGTTGATAAAAGTGCTGTTTCAAGGCTGTTCACAGTATGTGTATATCATAGAGTCAGTGTTGGGAGTCACAAGGAGTGGCTCAGCAGCCTAAGCTCTATCACTTTACAATGGAAGTCCTGTTCAGGCTCAGACTGGGGGCATTGTTACGTAGCAGCACACATATGGAGCCCCCAAGAGGACTCTCTCTGGGAGCTGAAGAGCCCTGGAGCGCATTGACAAACACCAGCCATGCAGGTCTGCCGGCATTCCCCTCTATATTGCGGAAACCTTTGCTTCTAGTGAAAGTTTTTTTTTGTGGGAGGTAGAGCGGCCGCTCAAGAAGACAGACAGAATACAGTGAGCTTTGACAAAACTATTGGTGGGGTGGCCGGGTTAAAGAACATACTGAGGAAAAGGCTGGGGGTACTGGGATACATACAGTTGTTGCTATGGGAGCACAACACTGACCGTTAGCGGCAGTATAAACTATCCCTTTGACTTCCAGATGGTCAGGCTGACTCATTGAGGCCCGTATACAAACAGAGTCATCTATCTCGAGGACGCAAAGCAACAGGCCTTTCCTCCTCCACTGGCGATTACATAAAAATGTGTTCCCTTTGACTGGAAACCAATACTTTGAAAATATAACATTGTTGACTAGAATTTTGACCGATGCTCCAGTCGACTATTGAAATTGAAAAACATTTTGTAGAAAAAAAATCCTCTTTTCTTCACCCCCCATTTTTTCAGAAATGGGAGAGAAAGGAGCCGTGTGTGCGCGAGACCCATGCACATCATGTGCGCACTACAGAGTTTAATTTCCTCAAGTTGCGTGCTGCCAACTTTACATAGCAGTGTGATGTGGGATTAGGACAAAATAAGACTTCTCTGTAAATGCCCCTCGGCACGTTGATTTGCAAAGATAGTCATTTACAAGCCACAACCAAAGCAATGAGCTTGTGTCACAGGAAGACCACAAATCTGCCTTCGGATTCTGGGTAGCAAAAAAAAGAAAAAAGTAGTATCCCGACTTTAAACCATATACAGCAATTCCAAACAAATTATAGCACAAAAAAAAAGGAGTGGCGTCTCAGAAAAGCCTGCAATCACATTCCTGATTCCATCAGCAACTCAGGGTGTTGCAAAGATAGGATATGCCTTAAAGATAGTGAACTTCAGTATATGCAAAACAGAATACTCAGATACAAATGACTTGAGTAGGAGGAGTGTTTCTACAGAAAGCCTCAGGATTAATTTATGGACTAATACTGATGTAGGACGTAAGGCATGTTGACTATAGCTATGACCGAGTGACTTATATATACATATATATATTCCCAAGCAGTGTTGCACTGCAGCTCAACAGACCAGCAGCAAAGAGGAAGTGGATTAGGATCAGGCCATCCTTCTGGAGACTGATGGTCATTGTTCCATAGCAACACTCTTCCCTTCCACTTCCTCATTCTAATAATAACTGCTGAGAACCAAGGAAGAGGGAAGAGCACAGTACAAAAGGAGGGAGATAAAATGAAAGCTAAACATGCATTTAATATACAACACACACTGTAATGGAACATTGTCGCCATTTGACAAAGGCATGAGAACAGACACTAGATTAAATGACAGAGCAGGGAGATGAAAGAAGCACAAGCTTAAGAGTAGGTCTTTGTTGGTTGACTGCGAAGCCAAACCAGAATCATTCATCTGACACAAACCAGCTAAACGAGTACTGGCTTGCCTGTAGTCTTTGTTTGCTCAGAACTCTTTGACAATGTAATGGTAACCTGAGGGACTGATGTCTTGTAGCCAACCCACACGCTGAAACTGTATGAGTAGTCTCCTTTCATTAACAATGCCCTACAGAACTTGATACGCAACACGACTCAAGGAACAATATCCGCCCTGCCCCCACACACCTGGTTTGCATTCACATGGCGAACAGAGAGGGGAAAAAACAGTAGCTTTAATGTGGATAAAACTAGTTGGTAAATGAATACAACGGGCAAGTAAGTCTCAGAACTTTTCTTATGTATAACTTTCATTTGGTTAGCTTTAATAATCGTTTCAATGCTTTGGGGGTTATGGTTATTGGGTAACATTTTAAAAACATGTGCCTTATGAAAGCATACATTGGATGTCAAAATGGATTGCCCTGTATGAAGATCTGTTGGAGACCCTTTTGCGAATCTGGAATGGGGGAGGCAACAGTTCGGTGATGAACTTACAAGCCAAAACATTGCAGGTAAAGGCGTGTTCAGTTAATGTAATCACCCTTGGCCAGGGGAGGGGGCAGGGAACTGTGCCACACTAGGAGGGGGGCCCGGGAAGAGGAGGGGATTGGAATGTGACCGCGGAATTCCAGACACTCTGCCCAGACAGAATAATTACAGATTCCAGAGAAGCAGGATTCCATAACTTTGCATCAAAGTTCCCATAACATATCAAAATTAAGAACACTGGTTAAGAGAGAGAGAGAGAGACAAAGAAACACTTGGGGCCAGGGGTGGTCACTCTCTGATCGCAGCTATCAATTGAGACCTCTTGAGGGTCCACGTTTAATCATGCGTGGGAAAACAATGGACCTAATTTAACTGCCCGAATTAGGGGGATGGGGCCAGTCTGATTCTCCTCTGGGTGTGTGTCTATCGGAGTGGCTGTTTACACAGCAGAAGACCTTTGGCCGGGAATATGAGGGAGGCAGCAGGGGGAAGGTTACAACCCTCTGTTCTGTTCTGTTCAATCACTCCACCTACACGTCTGCCCCGAACAGCGTAACCCTGGGTTACCACTTAAACAAGCATTTTTTATTGGGTACACAAATACCAAACAACTGTAGTTTGCCAAACTCAAATGTGTTCCCGTTTAAAACATGTTCACACAAACAAGCAGAAGAGACTTTTACCTTTAGCGACATAAGACTATAAAAGCCAGACTACTTTCTCAACTCAACAGTCACAAGAGCCTATCAATTTAAAGAGAACAAACACAGCTCTGCCAATCAGTTATTAGTGTCCAATAGTGAGTAACTAAAGTAGGTCAAAAACATCAAGCAACACAAACACAACATGATCCAGCTGCTTTCTTAAGACGCCAAACAAAGACACAAACAGGCTCTACTTGAACTGAACAGGATGTTTGATTTCACAACAGTCACAATTAGGGCTGGGGGCAATAACCGCAATATCGCCATACCGCCGGTATGTAACGCATACCGCGGTATGGGCTTCCTTACCGCGGTAAAATAAAAAAATAATAAAAAAATATTTTCTACTTTTTTTTTTTTGTTTGTTCGTTTTTTGCGACATTGAGGGGTCATAAAAAGCGAGAGCGAGCCCATAGACTCCAATGCATTCCATAGGGTCCGGTTGTCCCTCTTCAATAGAAGTCAATGTAGAAGAGCCTCCATTGGAATGGCCCCATGAAGTGAACGGAGTTGTCTAAATCTGTGTGTACAGGCCGCGGTCGCCTGCATGTGACAGAATGGGTCAGTCCATTAATAAATTTATATGGGGGGATGTCGCGCGCGTGTGTGTGTGTGTGTGTGTGTGTGTGTGTGTGTGTGTGTGTGTGTGTGTGTGTGTGTGTGTGTGTGTGTGTGTGTGTGTGTGTGAGAATGGAATAGTCCAGTCAACTTCCGCCCACACGCTCGCCGTGTTCCGGTCCTTCCCTCCAAGAAAGAAAGAAAAAAAAAATGAAAAATGGCAGCAGCAGGTGGAGCGGCGACGGTCGACACAGACCTCACAAAATTGGTTAATAAACCGAACGCCACGGCCTCTATATGGAAATATTTTGGTTTCCAGCCCGACGAAAACGGGAAACCAAAAAATCTCGACGAGGTAATTTGCCGGACGTGTGGGGCGAAGATTCCAGCGCGTCGTGGTAACACGACCAACCCCAGGACCCACCTGAGAGTGAACCACCCCATCAAGTATTCAGAGTCCGTTCGTGAGAGTGGCTCTAGTTCTTCGGGGAGCGAAGGACAGGGTGATCCGACACCGAGCAGGCGACAACTGGGCGTCTCTGAGTCCTATGCTCGGGTGGCCAAGTATGACAGAGATGGCTACAGATGGCGTCTACTAACCGGGACTGTGACACGGTACTTAGCTGAACTAAGCGTGCCATTTCGGCACGTTGATGCGGGGGCATTCATTGACATGCTCCATGCGTTCGACCGTCAATACACGCTACCCGACAGAAAGTATTTTTCTGGAAAAGCCGTGCCAGAAATGTTTGACTCGATGACCGAAGAAATCACACGAGACCTGAAAGACATTGAGTTCTTTTCATTGACGACAGACTTGTGGTCAAGCGTTAATATGATGCCCTACATGAGTCTGACCATCCACTACCTGACCAAAGAGTGGGGTCTGAAAGCTCGTTGCCTTGAAACAGAGTTTCTACCTCAAAGTCATACAGCTGAAAATCTGGCGAATGCCCTAAGAGAAGCCCTCCTACGCTGGCAGCTGGACGAGAAGAAGGTGGCTTGCATTACCACAGACAATGGAGCCAACATAGTTGCTGCTATTCGACTGCTGGGATGGACATGGTTGAACTGCTTTGGCCACAATTTGCATCTAGCTGTCACCAATGCGATGACCACGGAAACAGAAGCAACGTCCCGAGCTCTCGGCATGTGCAAAGGTATTGCATATATCTAGAAGGGGGGGGGGCGTTTTTACGATGTCCACACAACATCTAAGGTTTATTAATGATATAGTAACATGTTGAATGAGTAGAATTCCCCTTTACCCAGTGCAGTGGTTTTCAACCAGTGGTCCTTTAGAGCAGGGGTTTTCAACAGGTGGTCCGGGGACCACCAGTGGTCCCTGAGAGGGTTCCAGGTGGTCCCCAGCTAAGTTGGTTGACCAGATGTAACTCTTGAGAACGTAAAAATGAAACCAAATGGACCCTTGCGGGTCCATTTGGTTTCATTTTTACACTCTCAAGAGTTAAAAATAATCATCATGTTGATCTGTGGGTTTGACTGTTTTGTTTCCACAAATCCAGCCTGGAATTGTGGACAAAAGCAAAATAAATATTTAGTTTTGGGGTCTGTGGTGCTTAATGTCCTCAAATGGCGGTCCGTGGCTAAAATGCTGAGTAATTGGTGGTCCCTGGGATGAAAAAGGTTGAAAACCCCTGCTTTAGAGTTCCAGGTGGTCCCCAGGCTAAATGATGGAAAGTTGATTAACAAGATGTAACTCTTGAGTGTGAAAATGAAACCAAATGGACCCTTGCTCTCAAGAGTTAAAATATTCATCATGTGAATTAACCCAAGTCTACACAACTAGAGAATGTGGAAAATTAATGGTCATATTTTGATCTGTATGTTTGACTGTTTTGTTTCCCAAATCCGTCCTGGAATTGTGGACAAAGCAAAAGTAAATCTCTAGTTTTGGGGTCTGTGGGGCTAAAATGGTGGTCCGTAGCTCAATTTTTTAAATAAATGGTGGGCCCTGGTATCAAAAAGGTTGAAAACCACTGACCCAGTGTATCATTCCATGCAGTCAGTTATCAGTTTTGTTGTATTTGAATTGTACTGTGTAGTTGTAAATCCCAGCTGTTAATGATGTCAATCTAAATTTATTCATTCATTCTTCAGGTCTCGTGAGAATCTTCTCTAAAAGCTGGAAGAAAAGGAAAAGGCTAAGGCAAGCAAGCAAAGACCTCAACCCAAACCTTGACACGCCTCCCAAAGGTTTGGTTATGGTGAGTTCAAGTTGTGGTTGATTTTGTTTCATATATATATGCAAATTAAGAATAATATATAATCATATCACTACTACTTATATTACTATTATATTATGATCAGCAAATACAAATATGGTGTTTGATATATAGCTATAGCTAGTTGGCCTAGATAAATATGCTCCAGTGTAATACATAGATAGTGATCAAAAGTGCACTCAGCAAATGAGTATCATTCATGATGACCATAATTAAAACAAATGCATTAAATCAGTACAATTAGAATATAGCTATGGGTTAAAAGCTATGGATTAGAGACAGGAAAAAACTACAAAGACAAATAGATAAATAACGGGCAAAAACCTCTCTCTCTCTCTCGTCCCCTTTATTATTTTTTTTAGGACTGCCCTACCAGGTGGGGTTCCACGCAAAAAATGATTCAACGCATCTTGGAGCAACTGCCAGCCATAGAGAAGGCCTTGGAGGGTGACAAAAAAAGCATGAACTATGTGCCAAAGTGGCAGAGCAAGGGTGTTCTAGAGTCAGTTAATGCAGCGTTGACACCATTGGCTGAATTCACAGACACCCTCTCAGCGGAAAATACAATCACAGGCTCCAGTGTGAAACCGGTGTTGGAGCTGTTGGAGGAGGAGACTTTGGCGTCTGAGCCCGACGACACCGAGCTCACGGTCAAACTGAGGGAGAAGATCTCTGAGGTCTTGAAGGCGAAGTACGCAAATCCCAACACACAGCAGTTATTGGCAAAAGCATCCTTCGTAGACCCAAGATACAAGAACACCACCCCAGTTGATGAAATCAAAGACGTCATACTGGAGGAGATGCTGGCTGCAGTGAATGATGAAGAGAGGCAGCGTGATGCTGATGGTGCCACAAGCTCACAGCCTGGGGATGGAGAAGATGAAGGTGCACGTCCAGCACCACCAAATCCTCATCCACCACCTCCACCCAAAAAGAGGAACCTGGCTGACCTTCTGAGCAAGCGGAAGCAAAAAGCTTCCTTTCCAGTCCCCAGAAGAATCCAGGCAGACACCGAGCTAACAAGATATATCCAGGAGGAAGCCATTGATGACCATGATGATCCACTCATTTGGTGGAAACACAATGAGGCCAGATTCCCTCTCTTGTCAAAACTCGCCAGAAAGTACATGCCAATATGTGCTACAAGCACAGCCTCCGAGCGCGTATTTAGTGCTGCTGGCAAGGTGGTGACACCGATGAGGGCCTCCCTTAAGCCAGAAAAAGTCAACATGTTGGTTTGCTTGGCAAGAAACCTCAAAAGCGAACGACAGGCTAGAAAAAGAGCAGCTAAAGCCAAATCTAAGGCTGGCTTGCCTGCCTAGAAGGCTAGTTCCAGGCCAGGGGCAGCCCCAGAAATAAATATTTGAGTTAAAAGTGATCGTTGGTAAAGAATATTTTCTTCTTTTGCAATTCTTTATTCAAGAAATGGATACAAACCATTAAACTATTTCTCATTATTTAAACTTTACAAAAACAATTTCGGCAGTGGATTTATTTCACAAAAATCAAAAGTTACCCTACAAAAATGCCTGATAGTTTTGAGTTAGGATTTTTTTTTTAAAACACAAAAAGAGAGAAAGAGAAAAAAGAGACCATGTTCTGAGACAAGGGATTTTCTTTTAATGCAGTTATTTTCCAGAACATTTCTTCTGTTTGACTTAAGCTGTTGCCTAATGTTAATGTAACTCATGTTCTAATGTTCTCAATCCTTAATGCACAAAAATGCACTACACACAAGCAACTCTTACCTCACTAGCCTACAGACTTGCACTATAATGCCTACAATGGCAGTTTTTCTTTGTTTGTTTTGTGCTGCTTAACATAGTTGTGCAGTGTGCACTGAAATAATTCTAAAAGAATTGCTGTGAATTTTGACCTCCTGTATTTTAATGGTTACATTAATGTGTACTGTTTGCTGTACTGTTTTCTGCACTGTTTTCTGCAGAAGTGCACCTTAAAATTACAGCACTGCACTAAATACTTTATTTTATATATTTTATTCTTCTGTACTGTAACTGCAAAGTGTGCCTGAATAAATATTTGGAGGTTGGAACATGTTTATTATTTATTTATGTTTTTTATTATTTGTACATATTAATAGCTATAATGTAAATAACTAATAATTTTGTATAGCCTGCCCTAGAGTCAAACGAATATCAGATTTGCGTCTCACTTTAATGGCACAATGGTGCCATCCAGTGCTTAATTTAAGAACTACACTGCGTATCGCGTCCCAAGACGGGAGAAAAGAACAGTATAGACCAGGGGTTTTCAACAGGTGGTCCGGGGACCACAAGTGGTCCCTGAGAGGGTTCCAGGTGGTCCCCAGCTAAGTTGTTTAACCAGATGTAACTCTTGAGAACGTAAAAATGAAACCAAATGGACCCGCAAGGGTCCATTTGGTTTCATTTTTACACTCTCAAGAGTTAAAATATTCATCATGTGAATCAGTCCTAATCTACACAACTAGAAGATTAATGGTCAATGGACAGAAGCAAAGGAAATCTTTAGTTTGGGGGGTCTGTGGGGCTAAAATGTCCTCAAATGGTGGTCCGTGGCTCAAATGCTGAATAAATGGTGGTCCCTGGAGTCAAAAAGGTTGAAAACCCCTGGTATAGACAGAGTTACGACAACTCCGTCCCCTTCATCAAGCCAGTCCAATGGCGGTTCTTCTACTTATACTTAAAACTTAAATAGAGAATTGGGGCGAAAATGGGGACAGACTAGAGTATCATTTTACTGTACTAGGCTCCAATACCGTTGACATGCTGAAAACATGCATAAAAGAGCTCTTATTTGCCCTGCCCTCGTTGAAAACAATGCATTTCCATTCCATCTCCAGTTTGTCCCTTTTTGTACTGCATGAACAACGCTCGAGCGCTCAGTTTCTGACCCCTCAATGTCGCAGCTCTTCTAGATGGCTCTGATAGAACCATAGAGTTATAAATAGGATAGAACTGAACCACTCGCACTGCCGTATCCTGTCACGGCATGCACGTAACAGAATACGGCACGGTACAGTCGCAAAAAGTAGTAGTGTTTTGTTTTGTTTTGTTTTTTTTGCTTTCTCTCAGAGATACCTTAATCGTTCACGGATTACATTAACGTCATTATTATGGATTGCACAGTTTCCTTTCACTCAGCACTGTGTTGGGAATATAAATATTTGGAACAATGACTGGCGACAGAGGAGCGACATCTTGCAGGTAAATAAAATGAGCAGTGGGCAACAAAACATGTCATGAAGTGATGCTGCTGAGGTCCATTCAGTGAAGCAAGGCTCAAAGTAAACTTGTTTATTGTTAATCATCATTTTACTTTGTCATTAATAGTCCTTTCCTTAGAGATGTTCTGTGGACATGACGTGACAAAAAGGTGAAACACAACTAGAACTCGGACTTTTCCGACGTTGTTTTTTTTTTCGGGGGGGGGGGGGGGGGGGGGGGGTACCGCATTACCGCCATACCGGCGGTATGGGGGTCCGCAATTACCGCGGTACTAAAAATCCCATACCGCCCCAGCAACAGTCACAATACAACTCCAGATTATCATCATTATAATTGGTTAGTAAAATGAATGAAGTCCGCAGTCTCAGTGTTGCTGCAGTTTCCCCTCCCTTTCATCTCTTGACCCCCTACATGTTTTTAATAATACATTTTAAATGGTACACTAACTGCCAAATCATATCACACGATAAATCACTTGGGACAGCGGCTCTATAATTACTGAGGAACTGCTTCCGGACTAACCACACAGACAGACTTGGTGTATCGGTCACATAGTCAGCAATACATCTGGATTTCTAATGTACATGAGAGATTTGCTTCTCTGGTTTTAATCGTCCATTTATGCCTCTATGCCAAATCACAGAAACAGGCCAGGGTGAGGGGAGGGAAAAAAAAGAGTCACATGGTTTTAATAAGGTGAATAAAGAGATGCCTACCTTGGTGCCAACTGATATGTCATGGACACTGCTGCGAGAGAAAGAAATACATTTTAGAAAAATACATACAAAATGTCCTAAGAAATCTTACAGATGAGACTTTAAAAAAGGCATACAATGCAGAAGAGCCCAGTTATACTCGTCAGAAAGCATGCTGCTCACCGAAAAGACTATAATAGACACTATGTTAGCCGCAGGGCAAGCAAACCATTTGACTTCCTCATTCAAATACGATGAGAACGTGTTTCTGTATGCTGGAGGGATCGGCATAAAGGAAATGCCTTACAACCACACCAAGTGACATGTAGTCATTTATTATTTAAACGATATAAATATCTTATAAATACATTGAGGAAATAAAAAGACTCATGATGAAATGGTCTGGATCACTCAGAACGGATGGGGAGATTTATCTCCTTAAAAAAAAAAAAAAATGGCAATCCGTATGTAAGAATCTTGTCCGTCTTGTGCGCTTAATTACTCATTTATAAAACGTGCAAATGCATCTGAAAAACACTCACTCAATCTCAGGGACGTTTACGTAGCCGGCTCCCAGGGGGTACAGATCAGCGTCTAGGCGGCTGTGGACGGATAGATGAGAAGATAAGATTAAAAAAGAAAGAAGACTGGTAACTCGAGATGCTCTATTCTAAAACGATGAGCAAACAGACATCAAGCAAGTTTAACTTGTTGCTTTAGTGGTGGCAGTGGCAGAAGAGTCCATCAGAACATGGGGAGCATTCTCACTTTCTCTGCTCGACACTCCCCAACCATCTCTATGCCATCAGGCAGTATGAACAACATGCATCAAACACAATGCAAAAGTAATAACACAAGTAATAACGCATGTGGCCTTACCACCTTTTTTTAATTAAAGAAACGCAATGATATAAAGCAGAGATCAGGCATCTTTCATCAACATGGCCCTGGTGGCACTGACTGCACGGACAGATGAATGCGGAAATAAGACACGTTGCTTTAGTGAGTTCTCACGAAGTTGCCATGGTTTAGGGCCTGAAACACAGCAGATCTACGAGCTCACGACGCGTAGAACGCAGGGACATGATGTGGTTTTGTAGATCGGCATTTTACAGAGTTCAAAAGCAATCTTGCTAATGTTACTATCATGTTGTTAACATTACAGACTTGTCAGTCAAGACTTGGGGGAAAAAAACTTCAAAGGCAAGACACGATCCGAACCAAATAACGACTAGTGTAGGTCAGTTTGACATCCTTTATATATAAAAGAATAATAATCAAGTAACGTGATGTGCGCGAGACAACAAAACAATTACGGACGCTATATTAGCTTTTATAGTAACCAACGGAGGAGGAGGCTAACCCAGTAGCGCCAGCAGCTAACGCATCTTGCTAACTGTTGCATCTGTTTTGAAAAAAGGAAAAAAAAATGTTTCAAGTAAAACTTTCCACTAATATTCCACGTTGAAGAAGTCAAGTCGCGCGACGACTCCGCGTTTTTTACACAGTCGGTACACTATAGCAAACGTTAACCTTTATACTTAATGTTTTTTTGTAAAAACAAAAAAGTGTAAATGCGGATCTTTTTTTACTTACCCGTCCATTGCACAATAAAAAACTGCAGGTCTGAAGCTGAAGGTAGGGCGGCAGACTTGCTTGATTTTCTTACAAAATGGCTGAACGCGCAGGAGGCGGACGCTGATTAGTCCAGCCGCCTCCAAGAGCCAAACAGAGGCGGGGACAAGGAGCTGCCGGCGTCCTGATTGGCCAAGACGACTATCATTTGTTTGGGGGAGGAGATAAGGGGGGGGGGGGGCGCCGCGGCAAATTTCCAGATCGAGTTCAATCAATCATTTATTACATGCTGACGTCGTGTTAAATTAATTCACGCCGCCGGCCAGCTCAGGTCGAGTCCAGCTAGGTTTCAGTTGCCTACTGTCTACAGTGTTCGCCCCGCAGAGTTACGTGTTTGCATGTGGCTGCTGCCTGCCCCACAGCAAGTGTTATAATAGCGTGAATGATGTGTGTCGTAACTCCATGTTTGGCCAGTTTGAGCGAACTTGTGTCTCTGGAAAAGAAAAAAACTTTTCTCTCGGTCCATATGTCCAGTGGACAGCAGCACCTGGCGCCCAGTACACGTATGTACAACACTCAATAAATGGTTCACATATATCCACCTTTTTTCTATCAGGGCCCACTAGCATTTCAGCCACGGGCCACCATTTGAGGACATTTCAGCCACACAGGCCCCAAAACTAAAGGTTTCTTTTTCTTTGGTCCACCACCATACCAGGCTTTATTTCGAAAATAAAACAGGCAAACAGTAGCCCAAGATTAGCCATGCATCGCATGACATCGCATGGCTCGTACTTCACTGCCAGTCATGTTTCAGGCCTTCAGGGCTAGCTCAAGATGATCATTCTTCTACATTCTCTAGTTGTGTAGATATAATGAATAAACATTGCGTGTCTATTTGGTTTCATTGTTACGCTCTCAAAGAATAACATCTGGTTAACCAACTTTTACATCATTTAGCCTCGGGACCACTTAGTTGGAACCATCTCAAGGACCACTGGTCGAAAACTACTGACATACAGTATATGTTCGTATTTCACGAAGCCTCGACACTCGGGCTTTCATTTCACGAGCTGACAGGTCATGTTTCAGGGCTAGTAGTAGCCTACAGCTAACCTCGAGTACTGAAGATGTGCTGAATAAAACCCATAAAGCACCACAGCGTTTTGAAAACGAGGCAAGTTCAGGCAATTGGCAACTTTACTGTAATTTACCGAGAAAACGATTTAACAGGAAGAGCGAGTGAGTAAGTGAATGTCGGGGACTTGCTGGTGATTCATTCTGACTCAATTTCTTCTCCTCACAGACTTTAAAGTGGCGATGGACCCTGCTAACACAATTAACTAATTACATTCCATCTACCTGCTGACAAACTCTGGACCAGGTACACACACACACACACACACACACACACACACACACACACACACACACACACACACACACACACACACACACACACACACACACACACACAATGTAGGACTATATATTCGTGATGGAACAACAGTTGTGGTTTCATACAAAGCTATTTACAAATTTCAGGCCTTAATAGTTGCCCTCTATACAGTCATCAGCCACTGGAGTAGTGTGGTGGCAAAGACATCCCTGACTGATTCGTGTGAATACCATAAAAAAAAAAACAAGTGACTGACAGAGAGGACAATATGTTACTCCCTGAACCCACCTCACCCCTGCCACTTGGACAGACTGGGTTGGCAGAGGCCTAAAGGCTCAATCATACTCCAGGGTGAAGTGACTTGCGGTGAAAGGTTTTCACTGGGGTGTAGCTTTTTAAGCCTTCACCTTGGAATATGTATGATCCAGGGTGAAGCCACGGTGAAAAACTTTCACCTAAACTCACTTCACCTTGGAGTATGTTTGAGCCTTTAGGGTTGACAGCAGAGTGCAACACCTTGCAATGGGTCTGGTCAAAGATTTGATACACTACCAACATACCCATGTAGGCTACCTGTCCAAAGTCCACTGCAACAACACCATAGGGAGTTCAACTAACAACGCATGTGCAATCCAGATTTGGCACAAACAAGGGACTACCGTAAATTAATTTCCCTTCTGATGCCACCAAAATATGGAACACCCTTCCAACAGTCATTAAGACATGTGAATCCCCGGCCTAACTCTTTCAAAAACACTTTCAAAGGGCACCTATGGTCGGCTGCAATGCAAAACTGGCCTCCGTAAAATATGATTCCTCCACCCACCCCATTTCCCATATTCGTATATTATTCTTTTCCCCTTTACCCCACTTCCATTATGATTTCCTGCCTTTGTCTATACAGAAGTGAATATTTGTCTCAATCAACCAATCCTACAGGTGAACATCACCACACTACTTCAGTGGCTGATAACTGCTGTTTGGTCAGAAAAAACAAAAACATTTCTTTAATCAACTTGGTAAAAGTGGGGCTCAAATGATCATAATTTATCACTAGTTGTTTTGTGTTAATAAGAAAATACAATCCACAAAGTTGAAAAATATTGGACATGTTGTAATAGTACAAACATATGATCTTTTACATCAGTTGCTGTGGACTAGAAGTAAAAATCTCAAGCTAAGTAAAACGATACTGTATATAATACATACTGTATATAATAAAGTGGTCAGAAGTGACTATAAAGGGCTGTGTATTGAAGTAGGTGGTGCTGACACCAGGCACAGGCAGTTGTATTACAAGAGGAAGGTTATCACTCTTTTGTTTTAGCTGAGATACCATTTTGCATAACAGTCAATGGGATGACTGGTATCGGGTTTGTGGTGGGCTGAGAAATGCATCCCACCTCCAGCACAGCACACCCGTCATTGTGGTGGGACTTGATTGAGGGTGTGGTATTTTTTAGTTATCTTTTATTCAGAAGTCTACGCTCTCTAAACAAGTCACACCCATTCCTTTCAAATGCTAATGTCTTGTCTCCACCTCCATGATAGCTGTCTTAGCTTAACCATGTGGTTCTTTTATTTGACCAAACCGTGTGGACACACTGTGATAAGACTATATTGCCTTGCTAGAGAGAGAGAGAGAGAGAGAGAGAGAGAGAGAGAGAGAGAGAGAGAGAGAGAGAGAGAGAGAGAGAGAGAGAGAGAGAGAGAGAGAGAGAGAGAGAGAGAGAGAGAGAGAGAGAGAGAGAGAGAGAGAGAGAGAGAGAGAGAGACTCTCACACTCTCAGATGAATTATTCTGATTGTGATTGTTTTTACATTTTTAGGTAATAGTTCTTATTTGTGTGGTAGGGTATCAATCTGCCATTTGGGTCTTATTAATAAGTTGTTATAGCTTCCCTGCCTCAACGTTTTCCAAAAGAGTAGAATTGTGCCCTCTAGTGTTAGTCCCTTTCCAGCACATTCATTGGGATTAGCAGTTTTAGATGCACACTTGCACAGTCTCTGATTAACTGAAAATGGAGGACCCTGATCTAAACAAGCCCGAGTAGTACTTTTCATGGCTTCATGCTCAAAGTAGCAGTTTATGTATTGACTTGTGCTTCCGGTTTTAAAGGAGCAGGAAAACGTTCCTTGTCATTGATATGATCAAAATTGAGTAATGAGAAATGCATCAAAATATCTTAAAAAATGACAAAAGATCTGATAATACAAGGCTCTGGGCAACATATAACCTATCATTGCCCTCTAGGACAGGTAACAAATGCATAATTATTAAAATGTAAAAGAAAATGTGATTTGGGAGTTTCCTGTCCCTTAAGTATGAATACCTACTGAGAAATACCGTCCCTCTAGGACAGGTAACAAATGCATAATTATTAAAATGTTAAAAAAAAAGTGATTTGGGGGTTTCCTGTCGGTCCGTGTACTTTTCGGCCATTCAGGATTCTGTTTTATACTTGTTAAATTTAAAATCAGAATACACTCCAAAACGGCCCGTTTCGGTATTCTGTTTTGAAAACAAAATGTAGAGTTGTGAATTGTAAGAGCAACATACGACCCGTTTCCAGGTTCTAATTGTTGTGGTTCGAATCAATAATGACAAAATTTAAAATCGCTGCTGCTCTGGCGAGGTGGCGAGCAAAACCTGAAATCTGTTTTGTGTCCGCTGCTCCCCCCCCTCCCTCCTCCGTGCTGAGGGCGGAGGCGTGGCACGGAGCTCTTGATTGACAGCTCGGTTACTGCTGCAGTTACTACAAGGAGACACACGCGGCGCTGTTGGTACTGGCAGATGATATTATGAATTATTGAATTAGAGTAGACAATATTATTATACATTTATCCTGCCGTAATTTCAAATAAATTACCCCACTTTTTGGTTGCATATTTACACAGGGCTGTTATTACATTCATGTCAACTCTTAAGTAATTAAAAAAATTAATAGAGACAGACAGACGAACAGACAAGACAGACAGACAATGAATACTAAACTTTTTAATTAATTAACATCCTAAAGTAAGTCTACTTTGTATTCAACATATAGGGTAAGTGTCCCACCATCATCATGTGTGTCATTGTTATGCAACCCGCTATGTTTATAGTGTATTCGTTATTCAATTAAGTGTTTATGAGGTGCGCCAATTGGGCCGCCAAGGTGCCAACCGAACTAGGCATTGAAGTAAATGAATAGGAGTAATGCCTCACCGGGGCTCATCATCAGATTGTTTTCAACATTCTAGCCAACTTTGTGGAAGATGGTAGGGTATAGATAGTGTCTATAAAATCAAGTGTGTGTGTGTGTGTGTGTGTGTGTGTGTGTGTGTGTGTGTGTGTGTGTGTGTGTGTGTGTGTGTGTGTGTGTGTGTGTGTGTGTGTGTGTGTGTGTGTGTGTATACCTAGTGAATGAATACAGGAACCTACATTTGAATTAAATATTAAATACATCATCATTGAATTTGAATGAGTTTGGACGTGCACATCCGCAACAACCAGGGGAACCACTTGATGCTGTTTTGCAATTGTCCTAGCCAATTGCATCTCCTCGGACTACTGTAGGCCTACTGTCTGTCACTGTGGTCCATCCGTGACACCATGATCACGCCCTCGCTGCAGTGTGCGCTGTATAGGCTACCAGTAGGTAGAAATAATAGCTCTGTGGCTGGTTATGACCCGTTAAGATTCAATCAAAATGCCGCTAACGCCAATGTATTTGTAATGACAGCAGCAGTCATAAATATAATCTAAATGATAAAGGATAAATGTATACAGACTACATTACTTCAATGATTAGTTTGGCACCTTGTTTGGCACCATGTCGGCCCAAAACACTTAATTGAACAAATAAACAGGCCTACCTGTAACATAACGCGTTGCATAATAATGATTAATGACACAGATGACGAGGTCCCGGGTAGGCCTCTTTAAAATGTCTATCTGTCTGTATTACTTTATTAATTAAGAGTTGACACAGAGGAGGATGCATCAATCATCAATGTCTAATCAGAATGTAATAACAGCACTGTATTAATATGCATTAAATGCAGACTAATTTATTCAATTTATTAACGGCAGTGCTAAATGGTATAAATAAAATCTAAATATAAAGGATAAATGTATAATAACTACTCTAATTCAATAATTCATAATATCATCTGCCAGTACCAACAGCGCCGCGTGTGTCTCCTTGTAGTAACTGCAGCAGTAACCGAGCTGTCAATCAAGAGCTCCGTGCCACGCCTCCGCCCTCAGCACGGAGGAGGGAGGGGGGGGAGCAGCGGACACAAAACAGATTTCAGGTTTTGCTCGCCACCTCGCCAGAGCAGCAGCGATTTTAAATTTTGTCATTCTTGATTCGAACCACAACAATTAGAACCTGGAAACGGGTCGTATGTTGCTCTTACAATTCACAACTCTACATTTTGTTTTCAAAACAGAATACCGAGACGGGCCGTTTTGGAGTGTATTCTGATTTTAAATTTAACAAGTATAAAACAGAATCCTGAATGGCCGAAAAGTACACGGACCCCTGTCCCTTAAGTATGAATACATACTGAGAAATGAAATAATCAGTCAGTCAGAGAGCTCTACACCAGTCACCGGACCCTTGAATTTATTTGTTTGTGTAATATTCTCTCTTGAACCCCTCAACGACATTTGAAAAAATGTCATTTGCACTTTTAATTTTCATCATCTGTCTTCATATCTTATACTAGCACACTAGCACAGTAAATAGATGGTGTTTGTGCCTTGAGTGCAGAGCCATGTGTTTGTGTGGAGGCGGAAGCAGATCTCCACATGAGTCCCCCCTGTATAACCATCTGTGATTGATTCCATTAATGCCAGTTAATTGCAGCTCCATTCATTAGAAAGCCAAAATGCCAAAAACACTTGTGTCATCATTACCCGTATAGTTTACCACACAAAGGTGTGTGTGTGTGTGGGGGGGGGGGGGGGGGGGGGGGGGACAGTCTTTTTGTGCTTTAATTCATTAATACAACACTTGACTGATTTGCTGTAAACAAACAGTAGTTTTTATTCAAGATTAAACATTTAGACGACCACATAATAGATGAACAGGCATTGGTCTAACGCAGGGTGGCCTCTCTCCGTTCCAGTTGTAGACTCACTCAGTTCATCATTTTAAGAACGTTAACTTCTTAGTGTTCATCTATTTGTCCGAATTATGTGCCATAGTTTGTATTTGTCGCAGGAGTGGACACATTTTCTATATAAAGGATAATGACTTCAGTTGTTGATTACAGCATCAAAAGAGGCAACATTTGAGAGGCAAACTTTCTGCGGGTTTTCTATACAGCGCATCTTCTGAGCATATTAAATAGAGCTGCATTCAAAGGTTATTTTCTGATGAAGCAATTGCAGTGTTTCGTCATTGTTGTGTAAAAGGCAGCATTTTAAGAGTGTCTCCGTGACCGGAAGGAGAGTAGGACAAACCTGGTCTATTATGAATGACAGACGGACAAGTCCAACCAACTGAACCTGACAAAGGCACCAACAATACACAAATGTAGTCATGTTTCTTTTTTTTAAGTACACACATCAAGTACAATATACCGCCCCACGCAGAGGCCATCAAAACAAAAGAAACATGAGTCAATTTCAAGAAACGAAATCGTAAAATCATAAAACTACAACGGCGCTGTACATAAAGCATATATGCTGGCTGTCCGTGCCTGCTGACTTCCCTTGGAATGTTGGCGGGGGCATTGCTTTGGTGGTAAATGCCGGCAGGACTGAAAAGAATGCACCAGGCACCGAATATCCATGCTCAAGGGCGCAAAAAACTCTTGTTCATTAGAAATAGGCAGTACAGTCCAGATGAACTACATCTCCCATAATGCCCCTCACAAGTGATTTCAATGTGACAGAGGGAGCCATTGGAACAGTAGAACATACGATGGATGGAGGGTTTGGAGAGACTCACGGTTAGCACCAACCTCAGAGGCTTCTTTATACTGCATGTTTGTGAGCAGGGAGCAGGGTTTGCTGTTCAGATTACATATGGATACAAAAAGAGGGATAGTGATGACGATGTGTAAGTGTATGAGACATGCGCAGTCAGAGGGAGTTGTATTTCAGGCAGCATATAATCAATGTACCCAGACATCCATGTCTTCTACACAGTAAAATCTTGAGTGTTAATTTAGATCTGGGACAAAAAAAAAAACGGTCTATTTTGTTCTCACACTCTAGTAGTTGCCAGATTAACACACAGAGTATTTTACTGTGGTTGATAAGACCAAGGGCACATGTTTTTGACAAGACTTTCAAGGATTTAAAGCTGAAATCCGGGACTTACTGTAACCAGTCTGTGTGGTACAGTATGTTACTACAATATAACTAGCACACCTGCAGTAGTTGGATGCGAAATGTGAACCTGGCTGGTTCCTGTTGCTGTAGCATGACTTGCTACAGTAACATGATGTACAGTACATTGTACTGCACATCACTGCAATTAACTTTCTGCCAGTGGAGGCTACCCATGTACTGTACATACAAAATGCAGATTACAGCTTTAAATATTTTGAAATGTAGGTCTATGTGACATTTTTCCACAAGACATTATTAAAGTCTCAAATGACCAGTGCTAATTGAATAAAATCAAACAACAGATACAGTATGAGTGACGTACACTTGCTACCCCAGGCCTGTTGTCAAAACAAAGACAGTCAGGGGTTAAACTGGGAGCTACTAGTAGACAGAAAGCAGTAGCCGAACCAACACAAACACACAAAAAAATAACTTTAACAGGCTTTATTTGGTTCAAGAAGAAGAAACGGATACTTCTTGCTTCCTTCAGCATGGAGGAGCGAATCCCAATTTAACCCCTGAACTCACAGTACATTCATGTTAACGTGATTCGGAGCGGTGCGACAGACGTGGAAGTCATGAGAGCTGCAGGGCTTCATGCAGTGCTACCTCTTCATTCTACACATCAACATTACTTTGACAGGAACACAATTATGAAAACATTTATAGTCATGGCAACATTGGTTTCATGATTCTTCTATTGAACATAAGTCGCTCTTTTCTTCTTATTTTTTGTTAAATAGAAAAAGTGATTTTACACATACATGTGTTTTATGTGACATACCGTACAATATTTGCAGGAGGCAAGCATGGTTGTACAGAGATCTGTGTCCTATTTTACTTCTGTCCGATCGTGCTGTAGTTCTCGTGAAACCTATTGTGAAACCTATTATTTACCATGTACAGTTATAAAGACTTAATGTGGCTAAAGATACAATGAGTGAGTCTAAGAAAAGCGCAGACTTTCGTCATGATTGTTGAAGTGCGAATGTCGTAGTGCGTACAAGCATCACATGCAAATGGTGGTTAGAGATGATACGTGGAACCAAAAAACAATAAATACATTGTATAAAACATAATTTGATATCAATATATTAAAATACTATTCAAAATAATATCTTAGACAATATTGTAATATGAAATTGACCGATAAATAGTTGGTAGGTCTACACAGAGAAATATATATATATATTTAAGTATCTGTGTCCTTCATAATTTGGTGTTTTGGACTAAATTACAAGGGTCCAGATTCCAGGTGTCCCCAGGGGTTCGCAGTACAATCCAGAGACCTCATCTTTTCTTTTTTCTTTGTCAACGATAATAACAATGAACTTACAGTACACAGTCCCATAATAAAGATATACATATACCGAATACAATATAAATGTCAAGACAGAAAAATAGAAAAATATCGATAGAAATCAAAAGTAAAATACATATCAGAGAAAGTATACAGAGTTTGGTGTACTGTGTATGAGTCTCTCTGGTTCTTGTTTGTGGCTGAAGATGCCGTATTGGCTTTTTGTTGTTGACATTGTGGCCGTGGAACCGTACTTCTCTTGTTGTCGTTGATGCCATTATACTTCCAGTTCTGAATCGCACACTCCCGTAACAGACACACACGGCATGCACACGAACTCGCAAAGCACAGATACACACAGCTATAGGCATACCTGCACAAGGGCAAGTCTGCACCTAGCACACATGTGCACAATCGCATACCCACACATAAACTCACTCAGACGCACACACATTCACACGCGCACACACACGCTCAGACACACACACACACACGCATGCACAAACTCACATGACCGTGCAGCATTTGCAGGTCTGTTTCTTTTCCTTCTCTTTCTCTGCGTCCTCCCCTCCCCCGTTGGCTTTCTCCTTTTCCGCCATGCTGCCGTTGGGTGGGGCCGCCTCTTCCGCG
The DNA here is from genome assembly GCA_039105355.1 of Benthosema pterotum. NCBI lineage: Eukaryota > Metazoa > Chordata > Actinopteri > Myctophiformes > Myctophidae > Benthosema > Benthosema pterotum. The sequence continues at coordinate 22,574,263 of CM076980.1, forward strand.
GCCGCCTCTCCTCCCGCTGTCTTGCCCTCGCCGTCCTCGATGACCACAAACTCGGCCTTGACGTTTCCGTCGACGCCGTCTTCTGTGGCGCCAGCCTCCTTCTCTTCCTCCACGGTCTTGTAGCCCATGAAGACGAGGGTGACGGGGTTGTCTGCGCTGGCCTGGTCGGGGCTGGGGCCCAGCAGCTTGGCCTCGATGCCTGTCACCTCTCTCCTGGGTGTCTGGCCTGAAGCCTGCACCACTCCGTTCTCTCCTGCAGGGGGCAGCGTGGCACCACGGAGACGAGAGAGGGGAAGAGAGAGAGAGAGAGACATAAATATCATGAAAAGGCAAGAGTGAAATGAAATATTATTTTAATGAGCACCAGAAGAAAGGAACGATTTGATGGATCAAAAGAAGAAGCCATTATTAGCCCACTCTTTGTCTTCCCTTTCCGATTCCCCGACTGCCCAGGCTTTGTTTCCATGGTTTCCTGTTCTAGCCCATACGTTGCCATGGGTACTGAATTTACCTCCATTTTCTTTGGCCACGCCCTCATTGGTCGGTCCATTCTCCAGTTCCTCAATCTCCTGCTCCAGTCTGATGTAGGGGGGCGCACGTGCACACACACGCACGCACGCACGCACGCACGCACGCACGCACGCACGCACGCACGCACGCACGCACGCACGCACGCACACACACACACACACACACACACAGACACACACACACACACACACACAAATTAGTGAACATTGATTTACGGTAAAAGAGTAATTATTTGCACCATACCACCAACATGACATCCAATGTGTTTTTGATTAGGTTCACTGTAAACCTCCAGAAAAATTCTCCACACAAGTTTTAGAGCTATTTTAGAGTTATTAGGTAGTTATAGTTACTCACAATGATGTTGTTGTTCCCCTTTCTTAGTCCACTTGAACTTAAAAATTACATAAAAGTTACTTGTATGAAGAAGAATCTTTTCCCTTATCTCAACAATTGTGATTTTCTCCCAAAAAATGTGATTTTGTAATAATTCCAACAGGCCTACTGACAAAATAGTACGTTGCACTTACACAGTATTTTATTACTCTTTTTACTACTTTATACTACTTTTAACTCCCTGCCAACTGGTTATGTATTACTTTTTCCCCCCACTGTCTTACATTGCATTAGGTCTGCTCTTCTGCATCAATACTTCACCTACAGACAATCGGAGCATTATTTCCCTATCCACTCTAGAGTTTAGATGTAGACCGGATCATCAGTCTCCAAAGGTGCGTGCTCCAAATCAACTCACAACGCATCTTTGCATCGTCTCATCTGCCGGTGTGAAGTGAACGCACCGTAACTGACAGAGGGATGAATGTAACACCACAGGGGTTTTCAACAGGTGGTCCGGGGACCACCAGTGATCCCTGAGAGGATTCCAGGTGGTCCCCGGTTAAATGATGCACGATTGGTAACCACATTGACCCTTATAGATCTGTAACTCTTGAGAGCGGTAAAATGAAACCAAATGGACCCGTGAGGGTCCATTTGGTTTCATTTTACCGCTCCCAAGAGTTAAATTATATTTAAACGTCTGACTTACTTAATTTTCAGGAATCTACACAATTACAAAATGTGGAAGAATTGTTATTGTTGACCAACATTTGTCAAAATCCTTGCTTTTGGGTCAGAGATTAAACTCAACATCAAAGGTGGTCCGTGGCTAAAATGCTGAATAAATGGTGAGCCCTGGTATGAAGAAGGTTGAAAACCACTGTAATACCACACTGACCTGAGGATGACTTGCTCCAGTAGCTTGGTCTTCACGTCATCGTCCAGCAGGCGTTGCTGTGTCTCCTCCTCCTCTGGAGCGCCATCCAACAACCAGCGCTCCCTCAATGCTTTTGACTGTAACGGGAAGAAGGAAAAATGGGATCAATGCGGAATTGGATTTGTATAAACCAATTAACAGCTAACAAGGTTGGGTGATTGGGTAGATAGATTATAGCGTTTGCCTTCAGTTTTTTTCCTTTCCTATAAAAGCTATGATTACAAGTAAGTCAGATTGCCTTATTAGCATTTTAATATCTTCGTACAAGATGACGCAAGCCTATGCAATCATAATTGAAATTGTCCTGTATCACTTAGAGAGCGTGTTATGTCATGCTAGACTTGGCAAGCTGTTACACAGGTGAATACACTGTGCAACTGGGATGAGATAATAGAATTTATAATCTTCCACCTTCCCAAAAAAAAAAAAATGAACACAAGGACTTGCACCACGTGCACTTCTTCTTTCAGAAGAGGTTGTCTTTATCTGTACTTAATTGAGACAGGCAGGCTGGCTGAGCCCTTTGGCCACTCTTCATCTCTGTGTGTGTGTGTGTCCCATCATTCCCACCACTCTGTAACACGTTCCACCACCTTTGCCAACTCGGGAGCCAGCCACCGTGGCACACAGCCAGACACCCTGCTTTTATACTTCAACCATAGATCATTATTCACACATTTTCGATTCCCTGTCATGTTGAATACAGGTGTTAAGGATTAGCTGCAGGTAGATCAGTAGCCTTTGGTGAGGCCTGAATGAGACAGCAGACACAAAACTATCAACGTCACTGAGAGAGTCTTCCTGGAGCTATTACGATTGGGGGAGTGGCAGATGGAAACAGAAGCAGAGTCCAGGAAGGGAAAGTGAAATCCACTAGCGACCACTGACAACAACCTGGTCGCAACCACATTGTTACTAGTCGTGACCAGGTCTTCTGGGCGCATTTGAACTACAGGTTCTGGTCGAATTTAAAGTTGAACTATAACTTCTGTCTGCGTTGGTTAGAGACCAGGTCGGGGACCAGTTGCTTACTAGTCGCGACCAGATTGGTAAACATGCACTGCTCCGTGCTTGTGGTTATGTTTAGGGTTACATATAGGGTCCCGACCTATAAACTACTCGTGACCATAAGCAAGGATTTTGCTGTCTCTCCATTTTTTTTTGAGGTATAGCTTACAATAATGCATTTTCAGATTCAGAACGGCTACTGTACCTGCTACTATTGCAGATGTTGGAGAGGGTTCATAGTTCACAGTACAGAAATCATGTGTCTGAGATAGTGAGAAAATCTGTACAAACAGGATTCATAGTGAGGTGGACCGAAAGAAAACCTTCACTAGCCACACAGAAAATGGGTAGGATTAAAAACCCTCCCCGTTTCCACACGAGTCTGTCTGAGAATCTGGACCTCTGCTTTACGTGAATTCCTCTCCAGTGATGCAACAAGAATTTCCAAAGCAAAACTCCCCTTTTTCTTTCTCTTCCCTTTTTTCTCCTCTGCTCTCCAACCCCAACACTGCCCCTTCCTCTCTCTCTCTCCCTCACGTACCCTGCTTTCCATCAACAAGTTCATGGCCCTTTTCTTTTTCACCTCAATCCGAATGGGGCAGTAACTGTCCATGTGAAACCTTTTAAACATGTCCATCTAAAGCTGTCTGTTTATCCATTTTATCTTGTCTGTCCTTCTATTTCTACCACTCACTGTTTCATCACCCATCTGGATGTAGTGTGTGTGTGTGTGTGTGTGTGTGTGTGCGTGCGCGCACGCGTGCACACACACACACACACACACACACACACACACACACACACACACACACACACACACACACACACACACACACACACACACACACACACACACACACACACACACACACACACACACTAATTCAACACTTGGAAATACTACATGGTCTCCTGAGTCTCTCTCTCTCTCTCTCCCAGTCCTTCTCTTGCCACACCCTACTCCAATGTCTGACATCACTTAATATACTCACCCATGCATGCGCACACAAAAATGTCAACACACATACACAGACCTCGCAGTCATGCACATGCACACTACTAGTCTGACGCACGACATGCATGGTCATGAAGCTCGATCGCTGAGGCTCACGTCTGCTCCATTGTTCTTACGGGTAAAAAGCTGCTAACGTAGCAGACAATGGGCGGAACTAGGATGTGTACACGCACGCACGTCGCGCACACACACACACACACACACACACACACACACGCAGCAGAGACAGCAAAGTTTGTGACTGAAGCTTGCATCTACATTTACAAAGTTACTGTTTGAATGGTTAAAGATGTTGTACTGTAGAATGGTTATAGAATATAATGTATAATGAGGTCCTCCCTATCCCCAATGAACCAACTAAAAAATACAGTTTGGGTTTTGGGTGGCAAAGGCGGGGTGGGAGGGGTCAGGATCGAGTGGGTGGTCTTGGTGCACATGCTGTTGGCCTGTTGCACAGTTGCACTTCTCTCCACAATAGAGAGCATGTGCATATCTTGTTACTGGGTTTGTTTCCCCCAAAATCATCCAAATCAATGAAAGCTCCTTTAACTGTGTGTGCACGTGCGTGCGCGAGCACGGCCGCTGTCATGGGTTGCACACCGTGAAATTCATATAGTGTACAAATGCAACCAAACACACCTGTTGGATTCATCTCTACGTGTTTTATGGAGGTTAAATTAACACTGAGGATTTTACTGAGCAGCTGAGGCAGCTACAACGACGTGTTGTTGTGTAAATTTAAAGGCTTTATTGGCTTTTCCACATTAACATCATCCAGCCATGGGGGGAAAAGTCTACTTGCTGAAGTTTGCACAAAGACACTTCTAATGCGCCTGTGCTGTCTGACCACATACTCACTCCACTCTGTGTGTGTGTGTGTGTGTGTGTGTGTGTGTGTGTGTGTGTGTGTGTGTGTGTGTGTGTGTGTGTGTGTGTGTGTGTGTGTGTGTGTGTGTGTGTGTGTGTGTGTGTGTGTGTGTGTGTGTGTGTGTGTGTGTGTGTGTGTGTGTGTGTGTGTGTGTGTGTGTGTGTGTGTGTGTGTGAGCTGAAAGTGGGGTGCGGTGGGTGTAGGAGATGTTTCCTGTTGGTGGGAGTGGGACAAAAATCTGTTTCCTCTGCCTAAGTCCTCTGTATTGTCACAGGCTTCTCTGTACTTTAGTAGAGTAACACGCACACGCACACAAAGGGTTGCTCTGAAAATAGAAAAGTGGGAGCACGCAAGGATAATAGCGCAGGTCACAGTCACACACACGCATGCACAGCACACGCGCGCACACACACGCACGCACGCGCACACACACACACACACACACACACACACACACACACACACACACACACACACACACACATGCACACAACCTTTGCTCTTATCTCTGACCAGCTGCATTGTGCTGAAATAGCTTTGATAGTGCTGACACACACATTGATTAAAGCTTTGGCTCGGATAGGGGTGTGTGTGTGTGTGTGTGTGTGTGTGTGTGTGTGTGTGTGTGTGTATACAGTACATAGGCATATGTGTCTTTTTGGATGTATTTTACATGCACGCCGAGGTCATGGGTTTGTCTGTGTGCACGGACAGTGTGCCAATCTGCAAGCGTGTGTGTGTGTGTGTGCAAGTGTCTATTAAGAGCATGTGGAGGAGAGGCTGGTCTTATCTGCTGTCCGTTCTGGACATACCGTGACGGCACCGTTAGGGAGTATGTGACTCTGACAGTTCCTGACACAGTGGCGATAGTGATGGGAGCGGCAGGTCACTTATGGGAATAATAAAAAAACACTTGTGTTAAATGAGTGCGCACACAAACTCTCTGCAGCATTAGGGTTAATTTATTATCATCGGTACGTGTCTCCAACATCAAAAGCATTTCAAAGCATTTTGTGTGTTGTGTACCATGCATATAATGGAACAAATGTACCCAATATCATGGCACTATTAAAGGGGAACTCCACCCATTTTCAGCATTTTACTATGTCAATGATGTACCTTCGAGGTGTTGGGTGGACATGATAAAAAAAAGTTCCCCCATAGACCTATTTCACAGCCAGCGCGTGCTGCCCTCTAGTGGGGATAATGGGGGGACACCGACACTGGGGGGGACCCGACCACTGACTGTCATTGCACAAAACAATGGCCGTTTGTGCAATGACAATCTTGGTCGGGTCCCCCCAGTGTCGGTGTCCCCCCATTATCCCCACTAAAGGGCAGCACGCGCTGGCTGTGAAATAGGCGTATTCTGTGTTCCGAAGAAATGGAGGTCTGAAGAAAGCCACTAACATGGTGAAACATCTAGATGACATCATCAAGACGTATTTTTCACCATGTTAATGGATTTCTTTAGACGCTCCTTTTTTTCTGAGAGCGTACAAATGCAACCAAATGAACCCTACCGGGTTAATTTGGTTCCATTTGTACGCTCTCAGAAAAAAAATAAAATGGGTGGAATTCCCCTTTTTAAAGGACGGCTCATGCACAGTTGGCGCACGCACAAAACCGTCCAGGCTTCAGCAGATCTGTGGGCATACACAGATTTGCTGCACTGTCTCCTATATATAGAATCGATGAGCATGTGTATTTACTATTCGGAGACCGCACTATCCACATGTAGCCGGTATCATATTGGGCATTTCCAAATGCGGTCTACAAACGTAATGAGGCTCTACTACTGTAACAGCTCCAAGTAGAAACAAGTAACCACATCAGTGAATTATCATCCCACACATCAATCCAAATAAAAGCACGAAGGCCACTGTGTGTGGAAACCTCACATATACTTTATGACCAAATATTACCAAATCAATGTATGCTCGTTTCATGGATGAGGTTGAATGTGTGGGCGGTTATGACTATTTATTCTTTCTCTTTCCCAAAGACCCCAGTCGGGCTCATTCATTCCCATGTAATTATCATGGACTTTACACAATAAATACCAGTTCCAAACCAAATGGTGAAACCAATTTGGAAACCAAATGGACCCTTGCGGGTCCATTTGGTTTCATGTTTACACTCTCAAGACTTACATTCATATTATATGAATATTCATTCAAGTCTACACAACTAGAGAATTTAGAAGATTAATGGTCACTTGGTCTGTAATGGTTGCCTGTTTTGTTTCCCAAATCCAGCCTGGAAATGTGGACAAAAGCAAAAGAAGTCCTTAATTTTATGTCTATGGGGCTAAAATGTCATCAAATAGTGGTCCGTGGCTCAAATGCTGAATAAATTGTGGGCCCTGGTGTCAAAAAGGTTGAAAACCACTGACTTAAAAGAATGACTGTCCAGCACGCCACCAAAGCTGAAAACACACCGCAGTTTTGTACTTTCGGTCAAACATACACCCAGAGTTTTTTTTTCTCTGCAACAAGATCGGAATGGACCTACATGAGCAGCTCAGAATAGAATAGGACAGTGCTGCCGTTTCCAGCATAGCGTAAACATGCATGTCTTCCATTGAAAACAATTCAAAACAAACCCTTGGCGGACACATCCACTGATGGCACTCATGAGGGCAAAGGGCAATTCATAGAATGTATTTCCATTGTGTGTGCATGTGCGTAAGGTCTGAGAAGACGTGCCCAGGGACCCCGGAGAAAAGCCAGTATACCTCCAGCAGACGCGTTCCCCTGCCTCGCCATGCAGACACATCTGGGTGTCAGCCATCGGCCTCCACAGCCACACCAAGCAGCACCATGCAATGGCACCAACGCTAACAACGCTGACCCTTGAAGCAAGCGTCATCATCGTACTCGATGGACAGCTAAGATGGTGTGTGTGTAATTCGTACCTTTAGATGTTGGAGCTGCCGTCGATCATCATCCAGCTGCCTCCTCTTGTTCTCAATCTCTGTCTGCTTCTTCCTCTTCTCCTGTTAGAGAGACACACACACACACACACACACACACACACACACACACACACACACACACACACACACACACACACACACACACACACACACACACACACACACACACACACACACACACAGACACACTCATGCTGAGATGCTGACATGCCCAGTCATCACATTGTGTTCATAATAATCATCCAGAGATGAGGGAGACATTCCAGAACAGATATCCCTGTGCTGTCATCTGATTCACTAGAATCACTGGAGAGAGCACTGTATATGAGTCACTTTATTGATAGTGTGTGTGAGTTCGTGCGTGTGCGCGTGGAGAGAAGGCCATAGACTAAGTATAAAGTGACTAAAACTGCTGCAGAAAGACAGGATGAGAGAGAGAGAGATGCCTCGAGATAACAGCTGTCAAACAGGCAGACAAATAGAGTGAGAGAGGGAAAACATAACCGACAGTGAGAGGGGTGTGTGTGCGTGCGTGCGTGCGTGCGAGAGAGAAGGAAGAAAGAGACGGATTAAAAGAGACTGGAAGTGACAAGGAGAGACGAAAGAAGGCGTGAGAGGGATAAGGAAGTCTCATAATGAGAATGCAGGAAAGCTAGAAGAGAGGGAAGGAGAGGGAAGGAGTGTGTGCGCGCATGTGAGAGAGAGAGGGAGTGGGAGAGAAACGGAGAGCTGTAATGAGTGCATTACAGCTGGCCTGGCCGCTAATGGTCAGAGGAGATTGGGTCTAAAAGGTTGAGAGTCATTAAGACTCCTGGTCAGACCCTACATCAAGCAATGATGGGTGGTTTCTAAAGCCATCAATGCATATCAGCATTTGGGTGTGTGTGCTCGCGTGCATGTATGTGTGTGCGTGCATGTGTGTTTGTGTGTGTGTGACTCACAGCGATGGCCTGGAGTCTCTCCTGTTGTGACACCTCAGCCATCCTAAAAGAGAGAAAAAGACAGACACACAAGCAGAGAGAGATGACGATTATGAGAAGTGGAAGAGTGTACAGTTGCAGACATTCAGACATTCCCAATTCCAGCAGAGGTCACATCCTTGACCATGGTCAGCCGACAGAATTCCTTGACAGTATAATACAGTCGCCACTAATCACTACTAATTAGTCCTTGCCTCATGGCCTACCGCCTTCAAGAACCACAGCCGTCTCTCTCTTGTCTTGTCTGTCCATCTTGCTGTCTATACTTCTAGCTGTCTACTCTGTGCTTTGTCAGTCCAGAGGGAATGCTAATGTAGAGATTCCTTCTCTAATAGGTTCCAGAGCTCCAGGATGGCTGATGGACAAAGGACGGATGGGAGGCTTGCTTCAGCTACTCAATGGGGCAAAAATGCTCAAAGAAAATAACCAAGTAAGTGTCTAAACCGCCCACTATCTGCAATTTTGTCATTTTCTTTGTAGACATTTGGCTGTAATTAACAGCTGGTGTGAGGCATTACACACATAAACGTTATTTATTACACGTTGGCTGAGCCATGAAAAAAGATTGTGAAATATATTCATTACAGGTGTTTCTGGGGGATAGCAAGCAACTACATCAGTTATTCCAGCGATAGATTCTAGCGTCAGGAAATAATTTGATCACACTTTGGGTGTTGCCCAAAAATGAAGCTTGGTGAAACTATTCCGTCTCAACTAACTGGCAACTGCTGTCAAAATCGGCCTCTCGGGGACCATGTGGTATGCATGTTTAATACATTATAGTTCTATGGTTCCGGAGAAGTGCTTAAGCGACTACATGTAGGCCTACGGTTACTAATCAGCTACCACACCCATTTCCCAGGCATGAGTGAAATGTAATCATGTGGAATCCTCATTTCCCTAATATATCCCAGCCAGCTTTCTATTTCAATATGATCTGAGCTTCTTTGATGACGGCAGGACCTCGAGAGGCAGTATAGGGAAGAGTTTGTGCACTAATTCTAATTCATAAAGTAGTCACAAGTCATGTCTAATGAGCCCCATTGGACACCACTAGCACCACTGTTCAAAATCAATCACTTTGTGATAAAACAAAAATGTTGAGATAAACAAGACTGTGGGAAGTGGTCAAATACGTTTGTTTTGTTATGCAGTATTAATGATCTGTTGTTACTACATACTGTAATACCCAAAACTATTGTCAGCCTACTCGTCTGTCCATCTTCGTCCATTTGTCATTGGCCTATATGCAGGGATATTTAACTTTTCCCAAATTTAATCTATTTATTATTTAAGTTCTGTTAAGATAAGATATCTTTATAAGTATTGTTTCTTTGGAGGTGTTGGGGGTACTATACTTGCTTGGCGAGTACTTGTATTCGTAGAACTGTGCAGATTGCACCGTTCTACGCTGTAGTTATAATTTTGCCACAAGCGATGGGATCTGTCGTCACAATCAAGCTGCGCAACAAACCGTCACTCTGACGTTCCTACCGAAACTGTATTGCTTTATTACTGTGTCTTCAATTAGGGTATGTTGTATTTGTTATTCTGTTGACAGAGCACTTTGTTGAAGAGGCTAAGACAAATTAGCACCAAACTTTGTATGCACTCTGCCAACTAAAGTGTTTTCACATTATGTTGTAACTAGAAACGCACACTGTCGAGGAGGCAGCTTGCGCCTTGCACACAAGTAGGCCATACATGACCTACTTAAACGTATCTTTGTTACGTCATCAAGAATGTTCTATGAATAGTTTGACTTGGCTATTCATGCTTTGACAAGATAAACAACCATTGAGCTGCGCATTTGTTTACTGCCTTCTTAGTATGAATTAGTGACTGGGAGCATCATTAAAAGTCTAACACACACACACACACACACACACACACACACACACACACACACACACACACACACACACACACACACACACACACACACACACACACACAAAACCAGTGCCATTGCATCATAGCCACATCAGCATCACATGGAGACCCTTTGGAGAAATCTAAACCACAATCATCTGATCCCCCCACCCCACTCCATGCCCTGCACAGACACGCACACACAGACATACACACAGTTGCATTCTTTCTTTTCTCTTCCGTTCTTCTCACTCCTTCCTTTCTCCTCCAGCAACATAACAAACAATATGTAACCCAGATCGAGTGCTGTAATGAGTGTAATATGCCCGTGTCCAAATACATTTGTCACTGTCTGTGCACTGATAAAGACTATACATCAGCTGCCCACTGACTGCTTAGCAAATACTATAGTAATGGCAAATGTTCCTGCCAGAATAGGTTGAAATGCCCCACATTATACACATATTATATAATTTTATAATATAATGTTGGCAAATTGGTGTGTGTGTGTGTGTGTGTGTGTGTGTGTGTGTGTGTGTGTGTGTGTGTGTGTGTGTGTGTGTGTGTGTGTGTGTGTGTGTGTGTGTGTGTGTGTGTGTTGTGCGTGTGCGTGTGTGCGCGCGTGTGCGTGTGTGCGTGCGCGCGTGTGTTACAAGAATGAAGAGAGACAGGAAGACTGACAGACAGTCAGTCACAGAATGGAAAATTGAGACGAATAGTAATATGTCAAACTGGCCAGCAGTGAGAAATCTTCTGTTAAGGTCAGACGGTGCTGAGTGAGTATTCAGTCACATGGGTGGACAGACACAGTAGTGACAAAAACTAAACAAACAGGCTAAAGGTGGACAGACTTTCAATACGGCACCGTTTTGGACTTACAGAGATTCAACAAGGTAGGCAGGCAGATGGACAAACAATGCCAAAAATAACAGATTTCTTGACTCCTTGAAAACAAGGTCTTTCACCTGGGGAGCTGCCTTACATCCTGCGTCACCACTGTTGTGTTTGCCTGATGCGCATTCTTGTTGGCTCACAATGGGTCGTCTTGTCACTTTCTTGTGAAGCCAAAAAAACTGGAAAGTTGTTTAATAACTACGGCTCTGAAATATGGACATAATTGTATATTACAAATTTCTTATCTGTATTGTGGTTACACTGGAGAGGCTAGCATCAAAAACAGTTCCTGTTAAATGTTGCCAGATTATCTGAAGATTCTTTCAATCTGATATTGGGGAATCGGAGTAAAATGTAATCAATTCATTAATCAATTGTTAAAATCCCACATGTGAGTGCTCTTATCGACATGCAGCACCATACTCACACAGTCCATGCTCACTCAGCCACTCAAATTGAAATTTGGTACACACAGACACGCAAAAAACACGTCAGGAAAGCCAGTGCTAGACTAAGCAAGCAGTAAGCAATGTGGGGAAGGAGTTTGTGCCTGCCCTTGACTAATTACAAAGGTGCAAAGTAGCGAAGTAAAAATGAAACACCAGGCTATGAGTGCTCTGAAGAATTATTACTCTGGTTGTTGTGTAGGTTAGGAGTCGGAAACCTTTTGGTCATGAAGTACCATGTCTTCATTTTCCTGATAAGTCAGAGTGCCATGGCTGAATTGGCTGAATTCTGAGAACACGTACAAATAAAAACAGTCTGATTCTTTCTGTTTCTCAAACGGTTTCTACTTCTTGAGTGTTCTATTTCACATCAGGACATTGTAATCATCATTAGGAAAATTACATCAGTCTCCCCAGTCGGAGTTCAGTTTTAATGAATGGTGTGCAGGATTTGTATAAACTCGAGTGCCTAATTTATGATTATTTAAAAGGCAAAGTCATCTCTCTCATACATATGCCATGTGTGCCTTATGTGTTTTATGCCAGTGTGTCAGTGATCACCCTTGACTGTGCCATTGTTGGCACCTGTGCCAAAGGTTGCCTAACCAGGTGTAGGATTTAATATTTATTATTATTTATGTATTATTTTAATTATTTTTTGTATTTATTTTTTCAAAAATATTCTGAAACACCCGTTTGTTTTTTGTTTTGCAAATCTTGCTGTGCAATCTTGCTGTGCGAGTATGAAGGCTTTATACAGTAAAGTACAGGCTGGCAAAACGGACGGGTATCCAATCAATCAAAAAAACGTTTTTATGCAGGTGCATAGTATACTATGCAAGCAAGCATAGCGAGGTCAGGGAAACTGACTAATGAGTGTCTCCCCATTCTCATTCCCTCTGGGGCACTGCTGCCATAGCATTTCCCGGAACACATTAGCTGACTGGCTAGAGCAGCAGAAGGCATCCTGTCTTCTAAAAGCAGTGTTCTTAGGCTCTTCTCACCCTGATAGTACCTTTACCCATCCTCTAAATGGCCTAAATGCTTAACTTAGCACCAACAAAGCCAAGGACTACAGGTCATTTTCAATTGAAGCCAGCAACATGACTCTACAAAATGATGCATGACACCTGTAGCATAATGCAATAGAGGTACATTTGAGCCACACCACGATTATTATTTTTTTTCTTTTTTGTGCCTTAATTGATAGTTACAGTGAATATAGACAGAAAGAGGAACAGAGAGAAGGACACACGCAGAAAAGTATTTTTTTTAGATAGCCGTTGGATTACTGGATTACTAGCAAGTCACAGAATTTGATAAATCAGCTGCATTTGGTCTCATTTCAATTCCAGCAGAATGTACAGTATGTGACATTTGAATAGCCTGACAGTGAGGAATGTATATTATTTGTTATTCCAGTGACTCAGCTTCAATATCAACATCAATACTATCAATTACATTATCACTGTTATTACTGGTGTAACTGTCTAATCCCTTATGGCATTCAAAGGAATTGATTGGTTCAAATTAACACTTCAACAACATTAAAATTGCTCTTGATCTTGACTAACAGCTCAGAGGCTCAGACCCAAGCAAATGTTTAGCTGTTATTCCATGGTGAAAGTTTACAGTAGCTGTAACCCCACAGAACCTTACAACTCAAAGGAATGCTATTGATATTGGCTCAGTGGATCCTGTTCTGCAGTTTAAATGCTTTTTGTAGAGGTCTTCCATGTAGCAACCTATCAGCACAACTGCTCCTAGCAAAACAAGTCAGATGACGGCAGTATAACAACTACAACAACACTTCTCATCTTCAGAACAAAAACTGTAGTTGTTCTGGTGTTGCAAAGGTCACACCTGATCATGCTCTTATGTGATCTGAAAAGTGCACCAGCAAATATGTATTTATTGGTACCGAATTAAAGCCTAGACTCAGTCTTTAGCCGAGTTACACTGTGTGTCTGCTTTTAAGTAGTATTTTTATCTGCCAGCTGAGGGGAATTTAGGATCCATTTTGATTATACTATAACATAGGTGGCATCGCCTGTAATCTAAGATTGCCTTTTGACAAACGCCATAACAATCTGGGACACATACAGCAGCATATTGATGATCAATGCGTTCAGCCTCAGTGTCTGTGTTTGTTTGCCATATAATTCATTGCTGGCTCTGCTTTTAATTTGTAATAAAACAGAAATGCCATATGCGCATACGTGCACGTCCACAGGCGCGCGCACACACACACACACACACACACACACACACACACACACACACACACACACACACACACACACACACACACACACACACACACACACACACACACACACACAGAAACAAAGACACACAGAGTTTGGCACAAGAATGTTTCCTCTTCAGATGGAAAGAGGACTGTGAAAATGACTCTCCATCTTGAGCCTAATAAAGCAGACCAGGCATTAGAAGACAGAGAGGAGGGAACTAGTTTAGTATCCTTGACTCTCAGTCTCACAGCCATGGAGTGGCTCTTCTGTCACCTTTCTCCTGAGTCCTCTCTGCTACGAACATCACCCTTGTCCTCCCCGAGGGAATAGACTGCCACGCCTCCCTGCTAGTCACTCCCCTAGAGGCTACGCACACCCATGGCACCTTGTGAGAAACATTACCACATTAGCACATTACACATTAGCATACGCCATACATTTGACTGCCATGTTGCGGAAGTTGTGATTGTGGATGCAGTGAGCCATATACTATGAAAGCCAGGCAGAAATGTCTGTCTGTGTCTGTCTGTGTGTGAACTAGAGTCCTCAACGGGGCTGAAAATTGAGGCGCGGCCCTAACTGATCAGGCCCAAAGCCCGGCCCAGCACGACCAAGTTGCATAGTTTTTAGGCTTGACCTGGCCCTACAATGTCGGGTCGGGTCGACCCTGGTCGGGTTTGTGTAGAATTTGAGCACTCTACACAGAATAAAAGTGAAAATACCAGTCAGTACCATCTTCATAAGAGATAGATACACAGAGAACAGAACTATTAGTTTTATCATAATAAAATAATTCAATATATATATTATATATTGCTTTTTTCATGGAGCCCTAGGCCTGACCTGGCCCTACTGATTTGCATACATTTTAGGCCGGAGCCCGACCCTAAAATTTCGGGCCTGGTCCGGTTCTGGCAGAGTTTGGTTTAAATCCACACACACACACACACACACACACACACACACACACACACACACACACACACACACACACACACACACACACACACACACACACACACACACACACACACACACACACACACACACCACACACAGACATTCCCAAGCTGTTTACCACCCCCATACAGAGGGCTGGATCCCTCAGCGCTGCAAGGCCTATACCACAATACAGACCCTGCCCAACATCAACAGCAGCACGGGGCCAATAAAAACCCAAGGAAGTGCTGCTGAGGTCACATTGTTAGTGTGACGGGGGTCACATCGTGGTCTTCTGGAGGTCACTCTGAGATAACAGTTCTGTCAGTGAGAGCAGAGAATTACTGAGATACACGCTTGATACTGACAGGAGGTTGAATGAAAAAGGTTTTGAGTTCTGACCTCCTCCATCATTTCTCATTGTAAGAGCTGCTATGATAAGGCTAGATTATGTACTGTATTTCCTGGACTTAAGGCACACACACGCCTTTCATTTTCTCAAAAAACAAGTGCACCTTATAATCCAGTGCGCCTTATACAGTATATGGATTGTTTCACTACAGTAGCTTCTATTCTATGTTGAATGCAGTAGCTGCTATTCGATGCGCCTTATAATCCAGAAAGCAGTTCTAAAAAAGGCCATTCATTTAAGGTGTGCCTTATAATTCGGCGCAATTAGTGCGGGAAATACGGTAAAAAAAACTTGTTACACCTTAAGCATTTATTTAAATGTATGCAACAAATTGATGTCAGTAAAATTAGATTAACACTGTCAATGTGACTGTGTTGTCAATGGCCTGACATTTTGCATACTTTTGGAATTTTGCTGACACTCTTGTTCAGAGAAATACAAATGCAGCTATAAGATGAGCTGTAGCTCAACAACCTAAAAAGGTGCACAGCAAATGCAAGTGAATGGGCAGCGTTCTCTTCATAGGGTATGCCGGTAGCTACAGACATTTTGTGATCAGTTTTACTAATTGACTTCCTCCACAACTAACCAGCACCCCTTGAGCTGAATTTGTTGTCATGTTGCCGCAATTTGGGCTAACGGCAGTATTCTATTGGCTGCATGACCCGACTTTCTGACTTTTTTTAACAATGGTTTTCACTGCCAAACCTAATATATATATTTTTTATTTTATTTTGCTCTTGGAGTCTCTAGTCCTTCTGGTTCTCAATACACCCAGTCAGCTCTGAAGAGCTTTCAGCTCCCACATCCTTCTTCAGGTCATCCACATACTGCCACATACTGTGTGTTAGCATGGAGCCAACTCGCGATGGGCCAGTCTGCTGGCCAGGAGCTTGCAATTTCTGTGGCAGTGGCCGGCCAGCCTCATCTGCTTCCTTCTTGCTCAGCCTCAGCAGTTGCCTGTGCCGGTCCTTGTTGGTAATGTGGATGTTCTGGTCCACATTCAGAACAGCTTGTAGCATTAAGCATGAAGCAGTTAAAGTCTAAGAATACATACATACATACATCTGAATCTCAAGTAGGCCTATTTATTGTTATTATTGTTTTATGTATTTCTTGGACGTGAGAATTAAATAAGTGCTGCTGCACAGGAATTAGTCATCAAAGGTTAATTGCACTAGGAGCTGAAACTCACCTCTATCTGAAACTTTCTGCAAAAACAATAACAGCATTAGCATCAGTATAATGACTAATGAACAGCATTACTTTGATGCTTACATGCAGTGTGTTTACACACTGGATAGTCTTCTGTGCCCTCCCCCTCACAATTGTCAGTCATCAAGCTGTATCTCCGGATATGGGAAGCGACCTATGGCCTTGCATTATTGCATTAGGCTATTAGCGTTAACACAGGAACCATTAGGCCAAATTCATACATGCACCGCTAGGTAGGTACCTTCCCGTTATGGCAGCCCCCCAGTTACCCACTTAGAACTCTCAAGAGGTTCGGGGATTGTTTACTCGAAGTATACAGTATGTAGGCTGTGTTTGTGCAATATCTTCCCATTACTTTGGATTGTTAGATCCCACTCATCCCAGAAGAGATTGCGATCAATGTTCAATCTTTTTCATCTCACTCTAGGATAGAAGTGTGTTTGTGAGGTTATCTACAGGGCACAGACCGAGATGGATGGATCTCTCTTCTGCTTATCAATAGCTCTTTTGATGCGATTTCTGTGAAACAAGCCTGATGATGATCATATGAGTGTGTGTGTGAGTCTGAGTGTGTGAGAGAAAGAGAGTGACTGGCTCAAAATCTCTCTTCTGCACACACACACACACACACACACACACACACACACACACACACACACACACACACACACACACACACACACACACACACACACACACACACACACACACACACACACACACACACACACACACACACACACCCCATGTGTATCTTTGTCTTTTGGGGGAAGGAGGTGTACAGGCTACAGAAGTGCATGCAGACACTGCTGTGCTGTTTCTTCCTCTGAGATTAAAACAGCTTAGAGACTAAAAATGGCATACCTAATCGACGGGAAAACCGACAATCTTTTGACAGTGAAGAAACAAATCCTTTAAAAAAAAATCTGTCATAAAGCCAGGCAAAGTCTGAGGCGGAGGTGGGGTGGAAGAGAAGAGTCTTTATAATAGAGAACGATGGAGAGAAATTGTTACAACTGAATGCTACTACACAGGCTGTCACCCCCCCACCCCCATCACCATCGTGCTAAACAATATCTGCTTTCAGCCCAAAGCAGTAGTTGAGTTTAAGTGGTTAGGTAATGCACGTCATTTCATTTTCCATGCATAGCTGGCTAATTAGATTTCATAATGACTGCATTAATACATTTATGTGTCTAATGACAGGCAGGGTCAAGCAGGGGAAATCACCAGTTAAGCCCATCTATCAATCTGTGTGAACTCGCCCTGGGTAGTGAGGCAAACACATGGGATACCTGCTACCAAAGTCATTCTACCAACTCCGCAGTCATGCAAAAACAAGCAGTTACTCAGCAGAGGTGGTTAGTAGGTTACTGTATTTCTCTCAGAATAGCAGTCCAGATTTAGCCGAGTGCTATCAGCTGGGAGCTGCACTGATAAGGGGGCGGTACGATGGTTTGTAACACGTCAAACGTAATAGAACATTTGATGTGTCATGCATGTTGTTGTACTAAATTAACAAAAAAAAAAACATGTTCAAGCAAAACTGTTGCGTTTGTCACACAAGTGGCACAACTTGACAGACGGGATTCTATGTCTCTCTGACATACCATAGCATGCATGCTATGACATGCTGTAATGTTCTGCTGCACAGTAATGCTTAATGTATAGGTGACAGAGAATAAATTAAGCATAAAACTGTTAAAGTACAGTCTATGCGACGTGGCACAATCCAACCCGTCATCTTCTTTTGGCCATTGACCAGAGCAGCAGTTTTGAGCATGTGTTGCTCAAGGCCAGGTATTGGTGAGAGCCAAAGCACTAGTCATCGTCACATGACAACACACATGCACACACAAAAAGCCAACACATTCAGTGACACACACATAATTGAACAAATGAAGATGTGCGTGTACACACACACACACACACACACACACACACACACACACACACACACACACACACACACACACACACACACACACACACACACACACACACACACACACACACTATCGGCTATCCCCAAAGAGGAGTCCTGTCAGCTCCTCTGACAGAATACAGAGCGGATATAGACCATGGTTGAGGCCCATCGCTGAGGCTGCAACTTTTGCACATACCCTCAAAACAAAGGCTAAACAATTGCCAGCACACTGACCCTCTCTGAGCCTTATACAATGCTGTGTGTAAAACCTAGACTAGATTGAATTTACAGCTGACTACAGGTGTGGGTAAAAAAATGAAATATCAATCTGAGCCTGTAATCACAGTTCATTACAAGTTCCTTTTTAGACTTTGGGGTAAACAAACATTTACGTTTTTCACTGTAGATGTGTCTCAAGGCTCAGGTACTGTAAGTAGAACAGAAAAGTCTTGCAAACCTCACACTTCATCTATAGAATTAAACTTTATTTGCAACGTTTCGGACCTTCATTGTTGCCTCATGAAGGTCTGATGAAGGACCGAAACATTGCAAATAAAGTTTATCTATGGGTGAAGACTGTGTGTTGGACTTTTCTATTCTACTTATCCAGTTCCCTTTTTTCCTAAACACCTGTCCTTTGTAGGTGTGCATATTGTAGGTGTGCATGGGAAATCAATATATTGATTTCCCAACTCACACTAAAGGTCATACTCTGGACATTGTCTGTTGTTCTGGTGTCACTCCTCACAACTGCTCTGCTGTCTCCCTCCCCATCTCTGACCACATGCTCATCTCATTTAATTTAACTCTGTCACTGTCCAAATCCAAACCTCCACGCTCCATCTCATTCCGCAATATCAGGAACATTAATTTAACCGACCTCACAACTGGCATCGACAGCCTCCCCACCATTACCCCTCCATGCAACCCGGATCAGCTGGTTTCCGCATACAACCATGGTCTCCAGTCTGTGTTAAATGAACT
Organism: Benthosema pterotum; assembly: GCA_039105355.1. NCBI lineage: Eukaryota > Metazoa > Chordata > Actinopteri > Myctophiformes > Myctophidae > Benthosema > Benthosema pterotum. The sequence continues at coordinate 22,593,820 of CM076980.1, forward strand.
TGCCCCCCTGAAGACCCGGTCTGTCACATTCCCCAACTCCGCTCCCTGGTTCTCTCCTCACCTCCGTCAGCTCAAGGCTAAAGGTCGCCAGTTGGAGCGCCTTTCCAGCAAAACCGGTCTCACTGTCCATAAACAAATGTACCATACCCACATACTCCACTATAAAGATGCCCTCTCCTCAGCCAAATCACAATACTTTTCAGCCAAAATTACTGCTGGTGCTGGGAACACCAGGGCCCTGTTCTCTGTAGTCAATAACTCTCTTCGTCCCCCCGACTCCCTTCCGCCACATTTCTACTCCACTGACCACTGCAACGCACTGATGTCATTTTTCAACTCCAAAATAGCCACCATTCACCAGCAGTTGTCCCCTCAAACATCTAGTTGTCCTCCTCCATTTGTTCCCGACTCCCCCATCTCTGTACCTCTCGCCTACTTCGAACTCCCCTCCGCCTCTGATTTATCCAAACTCATCCAGAACTCCAAGCCGTCCACCTGCCAACTGGACCCCCTGCCCTCTTCCCTTGTTATCGCTGCCCTCCCCTCCCTGTTGCCCATGATAACGGCCATCATTCACTGCTCCCTCTCCTCTGGTTCTGTCCCCTCAGCTCTCAAGTCCGCTGCTGTTACTCCACTGCTGAAAAAACCTGGTTTGGACCCCAACATTTTCAATAACCTCCGCCCCATCTCCAACCTTCCATTTCTTGCCAAAATCCTTGAAAAAACAGTTGCTTCTCAAATTCAGGCCCACCTCACCAACAACAACCTATATGAGCAGTTCCAGTCTGGTTTTCGCCCCCGCCATAGTACAGAAACAGCCCTCATAAAAATCACTAACGACCTCCTGACTGCAGCCGACTCTGGCCTAGTCTCCATTCTCATCCTCCTCGACCTGACCGCAGCATTTGACACCATTTCACACTCCACCCTCATTGACCGTCTATCCTCCATTGGCATAACCGACACACCCCTCAACTGGTTCCGCTCATACCTCACAGACCGTACGCAGTTTATACAGTTAAAATCATTCACATCCCGTCCCTCCCCCATTTCCTCCGGTGTCCCCCAGGGCTCCGTGCTTGGCCCCATCCTCTTCATCATCTATCTCCTCCCCCTTGGACAGATCTTCCGTAAACACAACATCCATTTCCACTGCTACGCGGACGACACCCAGCTCTACATCTCCTCCAAACCTTCTACCACTTTCCCTCCTCCCTCCCTCTACTCCTGTTTACAGGAACTCAAAACCTGGTTCACATCTAATTTCCTCAAATTAAACAGCAATAAAACTGAGGTAGTCCTCGTTGGCTCCAAATCATCACTCTCCAAACAACCCAGTCTCACACTCACCATTGACAGCTCCTCAGTTTCCCCTTCCCCTCAGGTAAAGAGTCTGGGTGTCGTCCTCGATAGCACACTATCTTTCCATTCGCACATCAATAACACCATCCGGTCCGCCTACTTCCACCTCAGAAACATTAACCGACTCCGCCCCTCACTCACCCCCCACAGTGCCGCTATCCTGGTCCATGCCCTTGTCACCTCCCGTCTGGATTACTGTAACTCCTTACTTTTTGGTCTACCCCACAAACTCCTCCATAAACTCCAACTGGTCCAGAACGCAGCAGCACGCATTATCACCAGAACCCCCGCCATCAACCACATTACCCCTGTCCTCCACCAACTCCACTGGCTTCCCATCAAATATCGCATCGACTATAAAATTCTTCTCCATACTTTCAAGGCCATTCACAACCTCGCCCCTCCATACCTGTCCGACCTTATCCAAGTCCATATCCCCACCCGCTCTCTCAGATCCGCCTCCTCCATCAGTTTGAAAGTGCCCCCCTCCCGTCTGTCCACAATGGGGGCTAGAGCATTCAGCCGCTCAGCCCCTCACCTCTGGAACTCCCTCCCCCCCGACTTAAGAAACATGGACTCAATAACTTCTTTCCAATCCCACCTCAAGACGCATCTCTTTAGGCAGGCCTATTGCTGATGTGCTGCTGCATAGTGTACATTATTGCTGTTTTATTTCTTCTGTTTGTTTGTTTTTCTCCCTGTTTTTAATCTCCTGTACGGCGACCTTGAGTGCCCTGAAAGGCGCCTTATAAATAAAATGTATTATTATTATTATTATTATATTTTTGCATAAGGACTTTTTTTCTTCATTGTCTCAAGGCTCAAACATTCTCCAGCCAAAGGGTTTTCATGCAAGTGTAGGTTTTTAAGGCTTCCCCAAACTCCCTTCACCCTGGAGTATGTAAGAGCCTTCCGTGTTGTGCAACTTAGTAGATGGTCTTGCCTCTTTCTGTCAGGGGAAACCTTGTTCGTCAAAACATTTTAACCTCAAGTTTATATCACCTGTGTGGACCCACTAGAAATAAGGTTGAACTAACGGTCTATTCTTGAACAAACTGCTACATTTTCTATTCTATCTGGCAGCAGTTCAAGAAATGCTGTCCTGACTCTATGCCAGACAGTTTTGTAAGGCTGCAAGAATTCAACCAAGTCATCAGTGGTTCAACTTGTTTGACCCCCACTATTAACTCACAGTAAATCACAGCGGAACAGATCCTTGCATGCATGATGTGAGTGAAGGCTCTGTTAGCGACAGAGGTCTCACACAGGCCACTTGATTAGCTACAATAACACAATTAGCCCATCCAGCACCAGAATGTTGTTAAAGAAAATATCCTTTGGGCGGTGGACTTGGTCACTTTGATGTCTCGTACTGTACCACGTCCCTCTAAAAAAGAATTATGGGTGTGTTGTGTTTATGAAGCACACTATTCTCATGCAATACATCGGCCTTGTCAACAGAGATGTTGCGCACAACACAGCCAGAGCCAGCCTAAAAGTTCACAGGACAGACACCCAGGAGAATGCTATAAAACAATGGATCCAGGAACAAACAAATATGGACAATTGAAAGCTCAATGAATACACACACTGTGACACACGCGCACACACACACCTGCTGTGATAGGGAATTAGATTATTGTAGCATTGGGTTAACAAGTGTTGGTCCAGTTTGTATTCGCCTATAAAAACAGTTACACCTGTACAAGAATACAAAACAACTGACTATTCTCCCCATGCATTGCACACTGTGGATGGGTCCAATTTATATTGAGGGATGGTGCACAAAATGACACCAACATAATAACACACATTCTCGGTTTCAAGTTATCTGCTCCCTGAAGCATTCCCCGATGCCTAATACTGTACTTCGGTTAGAATAACCGATACTGTTTCAGTCAGTCCAAAGTGAAATTCCAGACATACGTGGGTATATATGTAATATCCTTGGCTGGCACCGTTTATTAGCTCATCACGCGCGCCATGTTGGGAACATATCCTTACATCACAACACACCATAATAACATTGCACACTACAGTAGGTATATAGCACTCATCACTTTCATAGCAGACACTGCATCTCTCGACCAGGCCCTGCGTGCAGCCGCATCTCTTCGACGGCTGGCGCCACTGTAAATCTACCGTCGAAAAAAAACACGACCAGGCAGCTAGGCTGCCTCTCATCCCGAACAACAGATCGATAGTACATGATGGATCATCAAAGACAGACACTCGCGTAAACATGTCGTTGTGTTACACCTGTCGGACGAGGCCAGGCGATAAAGGCTATTTAGTGGACGTACAGCAGAGTAGGCCTCCTATACAGGCATGAATTATGTTTACCTGATCCAACAATGGCACACCATATAGGCCTATCACTGGGGCTCTATAAATTTATCACACAATTGAGCGGGCTGACATTGTTATTGTGAGCCAAATGTTTATTTCTCGCCATCCCTGATACCTTGGTCGTGATATTTGCGCCCCATGTGTTCGCAAATCAACCCAAACGTGTCTAAATACTGCGAGACAGTGCGACTATTTTCATTTTACGCAAGAGAGGAATTTAATATGTAAATGTTGCAGACCCATAACTGTCAAATGCCAAACGATAATGATCGTTATTGTCTCCATCTCCATCCATCTCAACATCATTCTATCCATGCAGTCGGAGTGACTGAGAGAGAGGAGGATGCTGCTGTACTTGGAGGCTGCTGGTTGCAGCACAGCCACAGGCGGACAAATCACCGTAAAACCAGGTCAGCGCGCAACCATAATAACACACGGATGACCGGACCGCTGGGCACTCCAAAGGCAAGCAAAAGCGGATATACATCCATCTGACTGACCAGCACGCTCGACACACCGTTAAATCAGCATAACGACTGAGTGTAAAAAAAAAAACATGACTTACTCAGACGAAGATCCCGTTCACAGGCGTCTCTTGTAACGCAGCGCTCGCTCGCTCGTTCGTTTCTCCGCGGTCACAGTTGTTTATTTCTTCGCGTCAGTTCACACTACAGTGAGCGATCCACCCACCACCACCACCCCTTCTTCCCTCCTCTTCCTCCTAGCTCTGTTCTGTTGGATGGCAGTGCAGAGGGAGAGTGCACCCCTGCTGCTGGTCGCCGAGGTGATGCCGGTCGTTCACGCCCGTTTGGATCGTTCGTGAACGTTGGACTGTGGGGGAAAAGGCTCCTGCTGCTGCGCTCTAGCCCGATGGAGAAGCGGCACGCGGTCGCGACGCGTCGCGAGCCGGAGAGCTGCCGTGCATCACACCCTGACCCGACCGAAAGGGACGAGCGGCGGTGTGTGTGCTGTGGTGGACGTCCTCTCGTCTCGTCGCTCGGCTCTCTCTGGGCAACGACGATGCGAATTGATTTTGTATAACGTTACTAAATCCACAGAAATCCCATACAGTCAGCGGGTGGATGGGAGGGGACGTCGTGAGCCGCTTATGTTTATTTAATATATATATATATATACTGTATATGGCTGTGAGAGAGTGGTATGTAAAAGGGAGTGAGAAGGGGAGCGGATACGCCTCTCTTATGTAGATAAAGGGGGCCCAGGCCTGTGTGTGTGCGTGTGTGTGTGATAGAGATATGGGGCCGCCTTCCCAAAGTGGGACTGCTGCTGCCTCTGGGTCTGCTCCAACCTTATCATTTGACGTCCAAGTGAAGTAACCAGCAGGCTGTTTGTTTTTACAACAAGTAGGCCTTCAACTCAAACAGAACCAGAACGGTGTGTGTGTCTGTGTGTGTGTGAGTCCTGGGATTGGGATCCAAACAACAAAAATCTCGGGACCGTTCTTCCAGTTCCAGGATAGGCCTACAACCGCCCTACTGCTCCATCTAGTGGCGTATGGTCTTCATTTCACCATTCCCCTAGTAGCCTATTAGTATTACCGTTAAGCACGGAATTAAAATAACCTTATGGATTGGACGGTGATGTGCCGATTCTGCCGAATAGCTTTTTATTCCGAATACTTGGTCGGTGGCAATAAATAAACCTTAAGTAACTTAATTTTCATTTAAAAATAGACCTGTCACCACACTAATCGTCCTGGCTGGCCCAACCAATCACTCAATCAATCTAGCACATTTGATACAGAACGTACAACCCAAAATTAATTCACAGAAAATTAAAAATTAAAATAAAAACATGTTAAATTATGAACGGACAAAAATTAACGATGGACTAATAATGATATATGACCTAGGACGACGTTAAAGGCAATGCAGTAAAGGTAGCGCCTTAAGATTTACTTTCAAACTGTCAGTGGATTCAGAAAGCTGTAGGTTCACAGGCAGTCTGCCCCACGTTATAACAACTGAAGGCTGCTTAGCCTGCTTCCCTGTGCCTTTTGTATAGCCTTCAGTGGAACTTCTAGAGAGACCAGTTCCAGAGGATCTGAGAGCACTTCCAGGCACATACCAGGGGACCAGGGAGTTTTGCATATCATTAGGCAGGTGCCAAAGATTCTCTAAGTGTAATAGAGTGGTGCACCTCCTGCTAGTAACCACCAGGGGGTGGACATGTTCTATTAAAATTGACACTCGTGGTAACTATCAAAACGGGCAAACAGATAAAAATGACCATAATTGTATACATTCTCTAATTGTGTAGACTTATTAAGTGGTGCTAATTCAGATGATGAATATTTGACACTCTTGAGAGTGTAAACCTGAAACAAAATGGACCCGCAAGGGTCCATTTGGTTTCATGTTTACACTCTCAAAGAGTTACACCCGTTTAATCAACTCAACGTCATTTAGCTGGGGCCCACCTGGAACCCTCTCAAGGACCATTGGTGTTCCACCACCCACTAGTTGAAAACCACTGTTTTATACGAATGTGAAAATGCGGTGTCACTTATGTTTCATCTTATATTTACTCATAACAATCAATACCATACTGTCACAAAAAAATCACATGTGCAGTAGTATTTACTGTAGCACCTTGGTTGACTTGCGTGTTCGAGTCCCATACATGACAACTTGCGGCACACATCTCTCCCATTGTCTTTCTCCCTCTTTCCTGTCCATATTCACTAACTATCAATAAAGTTATGAAACAAATATTTAAATACAGTGTATGAGGCTATATCATTTGATTTCATTTTCCTTCATAAAAACAAATTCGATCTAGCCTCTCTGCTGCCTCTCTGTTTGTGACCTATAGTGGTATCTTGACCATGCTTGTTGTGACCTTGAACTTTGACCCTTTAAAGCACAGGCTTTCAACAGGTGGCCCAGGGACCACCAGTGGTCCCTGAAAGGATTCCAGGTGGTCCCGAGGCTAAATGATGGCAAGTTGGTTAACCAGATGTAACTCTTTGAGAGCGTAAACATGAAACAAATGGCCTCTTGCGGGTCCATTTGGTTTCATGTTTACACTCTCAAGAGTTAAAACATTCACCATGTGAATTAGCCCAAGTCTACACAACTAGAGAATGTTGAAGATTAATGGTCATCTTGATCTGTATGTTTGACTGTTTTGTTTTCTTCAAAATCCAGCCTGAAATTGTGGATAAAAGCAAAAAAAACAAAAAAACTTTTTGGGGTCTGTGGGGCTAAAATTTCATCAAATGGTAGTCCAAGGCTCAAATTCTGAATAAATAGTGGGCCCTGGTATGAGAGAGGTTGAGAACCACTGCTTTAAAGGTCCTACAACATGAAATTCAATTTTTTCCCCTATCCCCATCAATACACCATTTTGAACAATCATTCCTCCTGAAATCGGGCCTTCTCATCATAGGGGCTTTTATTGCTCTCAGGAACTCAGTCACTCATCAGTATCACCCTCCTTTGTATAATTCCTCTCCCTCTTCAGTCTTTAGTTCAATATTTGCATTTCCACTTTTGTTTTTTACCACAGCAAAAGGTATATGTATAAAAAGTGGGCTCTGATTGCTCACCCACAACTCTGTGGTGAGCGAAATGTAATTTCAGTGCCAGACCAATCTCACCGAGGATTTTGTTTTTTCCTTTCCAGATTCATCTGGTTTCCAGGTTATATTCACTCTGGAATCATTTTGTTCACAAATATACACAGAAAGGAGTATAATAGCCTGCCACTCATCATTGCAGGCACAGGCAGGTTAATTGTGTCATACTATGATGAAGAGTGACATGGGTTATGTCATTATTGGATTATTATATTGGATTTCACACATGCGTGTGGCTGCACGCACAGACGCAACCGTACAGATTTCACCCTCATGCATATTAGGCCTATAGATATGTTAAACAGCTTTATCAGGAGACCACCAGATCAAGTTGTGGGAAGTACAATTCATCTGACATAATGTTATTGCTATTATTACTGTGTTCATTCTTCAGCTGTGTAATCATATAGATAGATAATGTGCTTGTGTTTGTATCTTTCTCGTTATCACTTGACTATGCCTTCCCAGCCAGCATGTAGCATAATCTGTTTCTGTGTAGCTTTAGCTCTATCATCAGTCACTTCTGCAAATGTACACATTATTCACTGCAGGGTTCTCTGTGGAATGCAGCTGCTTTTGATATATGTATTTTTTTAATATATCAATTCCCCCCACTCCGGTGGGGATACATGTATGCAATTCCTTTTGCAAAATGTAGACTGCCTGATATATTTGACATTAATGTTTGTTCATCATAAAAGGGCAGGAGACAAGGAACACATGCTATCAGTGCAAGATCATTTTACAATTTGATGACTTAATTAAAACTACAATAACCACATTAAAACTGCAAAAGCCGTTTTTCAGCCCCCCACCAAAACATCAAATAACACAGTAATAACAGATCTACATGACCAGGTTTGCTTTGTTAGTTTATTCTTGCGAAATTACTGTTAGATTCCCTGTTTGTGAAATGTCAAAGAAAGTCTTCTCCGCTATTGGCTGGACTGAAGTAAAATGGAAGGATGGTTTACCGCAGATGGAACACAGCCATCCGTTGAATGACTATAAAGGTGAAGGCTATTTGCATGGCTACTTTATTCAGTGCATGAAAAGACCTGACCTGAACATAGTCCTGTAGGTTTCCCACTGTGCCTGTGTCTGGCCTCATGTCAGGCTCCTGAAGGTGAATTGTAAAAGTAGATCAGGTGTGTGCGTACCAGCTTGTGTGTGTGCGTGTGTGGTATCATAAACAAAGCTACAGTACAGCTGAGCAGATCTGCAGCCTCCTTGAAAAGACGAAGCCAGACCCCTGGCATGTCTTTCTCACTCCCTTTCTTCATTTCATCTCCCTCCCGATACTGCTGCATCTGCTCTGACTCTGGAGCCCTTTACATCCTCAGACTCAAAATGTCACTCACACCAGCTACAACACACACACACACACACACACACACACACACACACACACACACACACACACACACACACACACACACACACACACACACACACACACACACACTACAGAAGGCATCTTATCTGCAAACATGAATCGCTCCCAAAATCACAAATAACCTCTCCAACACGCACACAGACACTTTAGCAGAAACACACAGCATCACCATTACACACATGGTTACATGCATTACACACATGCAGAATGTAGTATGCACAAATACAGCAGCACCACCGTCTCCACTTCGCAATTTTACATGCATGCATGCCCCCACATACACATGCACACACCTCAACCAGTTACACAAGCACGTTTGTATTTCATGACTAGACCTTGTCCGTAGCTCCGTAAATGACGAGCAGATGCATGGCAGCAGAAGACATCAGATCAAGAACCAGCCAACAATGGGCTTCATCAGTCACAATTTAAGTGAACTTGACATGTTCACACTTGAATGAGTAATGGTGTTGAATAAGGTGAAGGACTGCAGGATCCACATGTGAATAATAGTATGGCTCCATTGAGGCACTATATCAGTAGTATGAAGTAAAAAAAAAACTGTTGCGGAAAGATCAAAACAAATGTCACACATGTCTTTTAGATTATTATAATTATGCCATGTCACAAAACGAATGGCATTCTATAGGACTGCATACTTGCCTAAATGCTCTTTGTATGCATATGTACAGTACAAGATTTAAGATGGTTGCTCCTGGAATGTCCCATTAGTGAGGTATGCCACCTTTTCAGCCTCCGTCTTAACCCATAGCACTTGCGGCAGTACTTCCCCTAGCATTGACCTCTTACAAGCGTATGTAAGTTCTCAATATATTTGCTGTACGATAGATTGCATTTTCATGTGGACCTTTTACGCAAAGTGCAGACTTACATTGTATATTGTAGCCTATGTTTTCCTACTGACACATTCTTTATGTGTGTCTCACATTATTTAACCATATAATGTATTACCAGGCATTTCCTTGCTCATGCTCAATGTAAGTTACACTAAAAAAAGAGCGTCTATTGTAATCAGAGTTTCTTGTCTCTCGAACATCCTGCCCCACACTCAGGCCACCCAGCTGGGGTTGATCAAGTCCCGACTTTAATACATCCCAGTAGCTACCATCAATCAGTCCCATCAGGGAAAGATCGAGGCAACAGAATCAGTTCTTCTGGAACTGCTCTTCCAGGGCTGGGAGGATCTGCAATCTGGCACATGGAAGGACTAGGCTCCTCCAGAACCCTCCTATGTCTCACCAGGCCAACTCCTGCCTGCACCTGGCCCAAGACCTATGTGTTGCATCAAGCTGGCACACTAAGACTTACGGCTCACCTGGGTGCCGTCTGCACTGTCACAGGCCTCTCCAGTGACTCATACAAATAGATTATTGTCTATTCCTACGAGTCAATATAAACAGAATAACTAGGCGAAACACCCTGAGTTGTCGTGCTGAAAAGGTTAAAATAAGATTTTAGCAGTGAATGTACAAGTGGTGTATGTGTGTGTGTGCGTGTGCTGGGTAGATGTACTTTGCAGCCCTCACAGCCCTTGGGCCAGCTCAGCATGTGTCTTATCTCCCTCTCAGAAGCCCTGCCACGAATAAGCGTTTCCCAAAAAATGTTTCAGCAAAATGAGTGTATATTTCAGGAGGCTGTGTAAATACGTACAAACTTCAAATGTCAGTGCGTGTGTGTGGGAGTGAGGAGTTACCACTGAAAGGCAAGCAGAGGTCTCACTGAGAAGGAGTTAACTGTAAATGCGTAACTGACTCAATTGCTTCAGGGCACATAACTATTCTCTTTACTTTTACTCTCCCTCTCTCTCTTATATGTTTGGGCTTTCATCTCTTACTCTTTCCTTCTCTCTGTTCCATGTTTATCCCATGCCTCTCCCTAGGAGAGAAATAGATTTTCTTCACAGGGCCACCAATTCCAAAATAAGTCATGAATAATGCAAGACAGGTAGTTTGTCTCCCTATGATGTCTTTTTTATACAGTTTCAAGCCATAGGCAGATGCATAACCCCTACACACCCAAATGCCTATACAGTGCACAGTACGGAATGGGAGCACCCCAGTAGTCAGGTTGTTCATTCCGACATACTGAAAACAACTACTGTGGCCAGATGTAATTTCTTGGGGTTTAGTAGGACAAGTAAATAGGATATTGCAACTAATCTGATTAATCAGATCATGGCACTTCTTTATCTATCACCATAAAAATATTTTAGGTTATTTTAGACAGGTTCTAACTAACAAAAAGTATAGTTCATATTAATTCATACACTTCATACATTTAGCTACATGTGCCAGTGTAAAAGGAACACTATTCTTCTAAACTCAAATTTGTAAGTTGCTGTTAGTTACAGTTAACACTGGAAAAACTACATTTGTATGGTTAAAGCTCCTATATGTAATTTTATAGTCAAAATAATGATTGCATCGTTTTTTAGTTTTTTCATGAAGTCTTCCTTTAATTATATCATCTCCAAAAAATCTTTTCTTTTTGACACCTAGGGGCAGGCCTCCAAAGAAATCCCTATAAGCTTTTTCATTGGCTAACAAATAGTCCCGGCTGGACTATTTGTTAGCCATTCAGGAAGAGCCTTGCTGAGCTCTCTCTGATTAAAGGGACATTTCACCGTTTTCACAACAAACATATACTGTATGACATTTAGAAAGTTTAGGACACGTTCCTGGTTGTCTTTATGTGTGCAATGTGTGGTTTTAGATATTTTAGATGTGTCTCTGATGTCATGGCCACTACTTCCTGGACCAAAACTCCCACAGTTCTTTGGTGCGCTACACCCCCTTGTGGCTAAAGGGAGGGCTGTCTTCCTGAGACAGTCCAGGAAGTAGTGTCGATAACATCATACACTATGGGCTCACTGCTAACATCTAAAAGATATAAAACCAGACATTACACACATAAAAATCACCAGGAACGTGCTCTAAATCTTCTAAATGTCATTAACATATACTTGTTTGCAAAAACTGAGAAATATCCCTTGAAGGAAAAAGGGAGGACTGGTGGACACAAATGTGGAGGTGGTGGAGGGCTATGACTTTTAAAGGGCACTGCGGCTCCTATGGTTGTCATAGATACTAGTTATTTATAGGAGTGATCTAATAATGAAAGGTCTAAGAAAAAGGTCTAAGAAAAAAATACCATTAAAATTCTTAGTTTTAAAGCATACACTCAACAGCTGTTGGAGATGTGACAAATCAGCTGTGATCAAGCTCAGCAGAGTGCAGAATAGAATCATTATCCGGAAACTATGTTCGGGTATAACATAACATACAGTACTTTCCATTTCTTTCACCATTAAATGCTGCATTCATGGTCTGGACATGGCAGCCAAGTCCTTAGATATTATTATTATTTTTGCTGCTTTCTTGATAATAATCAATCAAATTGATTATTGAAGTAGTTGTCAACTAAATTTAGTAATAAATCAATTCATTTATTGGCTCGGCAACTAATCACTGGAGTTATCATGAGTGTTTCCCCACCTAAAGTATATAGTATAAGCAATAAATCTGCTGATTTAACAAGCTCTCATGTAGACTGCTCTGTCCTTTTAGGGTATTTTAGCCCCTGCCTTTCTAACATTTTCTATACATCCCTGGTCCACATCATAAGCAAGCACACTTTCCCCAAATGGATGATCACAGGTCCATTTGGTTACATGTGCATACTCTGAGAGGGACATTTTCCAGTCAGCACACACACACTTACGCACACGCACATGCACGCACGCACGCACGCACACACACACACAGCTTGTCATCACAGGAGCATAATGAGGGTCACACTATTGCAATGTGGGAGTATTTGAACAGCTGCGGCCTCCGCCTCATTATGAGGCCACATCATTACCTACACATCTACCATGTCTCTATCTGTCCCAGCACACACACACACACACACACACACACACACACACACACACACACACACACACACACACACACACACACACACACACACACACACACACACACACAGATACAGACCCATATAGATACAAGATACAAGTTACTTTACAAAAAATAATATGGATCTTCTATCTGTTTTGCATGTCATATTTATTTCTTATAAATTATATATGTTTTATATATGTTTCACTTTACAAAAATACTATGGATCTTATATTAACTTTATTCTCATAAATGAGGATTGTAATGAAAGGTGCCGCTTTCAAGAGTTTTTTTCCATATAGGGAGACAGGTTCAGAGATCTCCATACTTTGTCGAGGGATCAGCTGAATTAGTGGTGCTATACATTTTCACTTTTTTCTTCATATTTTGTTAGTAGCTACAAACTTCACACACATGCTTTTTTATTTTGCTTTTGCTCTTCTCTTAAGTGGGAACACATTTTGGGGCAAGACTTAAGAGCCCTCTTAACAAGATAAGTTAAAAGCTCTTCTCACTGTCCATTTGTTTGTCCCGTGCAAGGAAATAATATTATGTATTACATCTAAAGAAAATGAGCAAAACATGTCATATCAAATCAAGCCTAGACATACTGTACATGTTTCAGAGTACTTCTTATAATTATTGAATAATTGGATGAATTTGTCTATTGATCTCAAATTCTTAATTGATAGTCCTGCTGTTTTTAATAAATAATATGAGTAACATACAGTATCAAAAACAAAAACAAGCCTGCTCAGTGGTTACATTTCTGCAGTTAATTCAAGAGTGCTGAAGTTCTACACACACACACGCACGCACGCACGCACGCACACACACACGCACGCCCGTGTGCACCCTATCATCATGCTCTTGCTTTTCTTGGTGGCTGATCAACTTGGCATCAGATGTGACAGTGTGTTTAATAGCAGCTTGTTATGCAGGTCAATGACTAGAGCAGCATGGAGTCAATGATGCATTCACACTTTCACGGTCTCAGTACTGAGAGCCTTTATTTCTGTCATTCATTACCTAACATTACAGTATAGTCACTTGGCAATGAATGCAATGCCCTTTCCCCTTCTCGCATTCTTCCCTTAACCCCTTCCTCTTTTTCCCACCAGCCTTCGCCTCACTCCCCTTTCTTCCCTTTTCTTTTCTCCTCCACTTCCTCGCATCTTTTTATGCTTTCCTCCTCATTAACTCAGCATTCTGCATTAATCTTTCCCTTCCTTGTGTTATTGTGTCCATGCTTTCCCCTCCTTTCTGCTTCTATAGTCATGCCTCTTTTCCATCCATCTCTCCCTCTCTGTCCTTTATATGCGGTGAAGTCTGTTGTTGTTTTTTTTACCACTGGTGTATACACATCACTGTGTATTTCCCCATTACTATAAGATCTATTCGATAGACTGAGCTGTCTGTGAAAGGAGAGAGGCTGCCAGACCCAGTGCTGACTGAGAACCTCCAATTACCTGTAGACGGTGTGGCTGTAATGGTCTCCATCACAAGCGGCGATGAGGAGGCCTCAGGTGGTAGACCTGTCACTGTGGCGGCAGGATAGCGGACTCTACTTGAACGTCGCTGAAAAACCCAGTATATGATTGTGGGCTTTTGTACACGATGGCAGAGGACCGTCCTACACCCTCCTCATACCGTGGGCAGCTGTGGGAAAATTCAAAGTGCCACAGAAAAGTGTCTGAAATCCTTCTGCTCAGCTACCATGCCGAGCGTTCCGATGATGGCTGTCAGCGTTTGGTATATAGGGAATAGCTCTTCTTCCTATAGGAAGTGTAGTGAAGTGCAGAAAGTGCAGAATGTGGTGAACTCGGACTGTAATGCCAGTCTTCCCTCCATTGCCTCCCTGTAGAACCGGTTGTGACAAATGCCCGCACTGTCAGTGACCCAACTGACAGGTCTTCTTCTTCTTTCAACTAATTCCCATCGGGGTCGCTTGCAGTGGATTCTCTGTTTCCATCTGCTTCTTTCGTTCTTTGCATCTTCCTTGCTCACCCCAACCACCTGCATGTCCTCTTTCTCTCTGTGGCCAAAAACCTCCTTTGGAAGTTTGGCTTCCTCTACCCTTGCCTGCACGGCAGATCCATCTTCAGCCTCCTGCTCCGTATACACCCCTCATCCCTTCTCTGCACAGCATGACCAAACCTTTTATCTCCAAAGCTTTATAACCTGGACTCATCCTCTTTATTCATTTCTGATCCTGTGACCAGAATCGTAGCGTCCTCAATTCTGCCACATACAGCTCACAGCTGTACTCTTCCCCGTACCTTTCTGTCCCAAATCACTCCTAATACTGTCCTGCATTCTTGCTAACCACTGGTTTGACCGAATTATCACTCAACACTACATTCCCGTGGATCATGTGGACCACACATGCCACAGGGTGGATGCCGTCCGAGTTATAAAATACAACTTTAGTTTATTGAGAAACAGGCAGACAAACAGACAGACAGATAGACACACCAATATTTCACTGCACACATAACAAATAAATCTTTTTTGAATCTTGAATAGTCCTTGTGGTTAATGTGCTATTGGGGATTAAAGTATTGGATCCAGCTGAGTGAAGGGCTAATTCGCTCATTAGATCGATGCGCTCAGAGCTGCTCATCTGGACTGGATTCATTTTACGATTTTTTTTTTTCTTTAATTTCACACTGGATTATAGGGTTAAGTGTGTGCGTACGTGTGCATCTGTGCCTGCATACATGTGTGTCCATCAACATCCTCAACTGTATGGAAAGAAACTGGGTCAGTCAGTTGTCTGAGAGCTTGGATGGGAAGCAGTGACACATTAGAGTTCATACAGTTGATAAGCCAGACAGTAAGGGAGGTAGTGCAGTAGTAGATCCCGGCTGTTATAGAATTTTGGGAATGATACGATAACTGAGACTATTGAGGTATACAACCACCGAAAACCGATTTCCAGTCAAACCAATCAGTGTTTTTTAAGTGGAATGAAAACAGGTGAGGATTGTGCAAATATTTTACACTAATATGATAATGCTTAGGTACAGTCAAAGTGACATTGGAGTTGGAGGCTGCCTTAGCTGCTGCTGTCATGATAATGAAGTAAGCAATCTTCTGTGGCTGGAACATAAAAAAAATACTTGGGGGTACATTTCATTTGAGTTTCTCAACATTTCTGGTTGATTCTTGTTGTTGTGTAATGGTATTACTGTTGTTACATGACTTAGGAAGTCCAAAAATGAATGTACTCATGTGCGGTACACATACACAAGATATAACAAAGGAAAAAAAATAGAGTGTTCTGGTAGTCATACAGAGCAAACATACGTTTGTAAAAGTACTCACTGAAAATGTCATGGATGGAGTTCCTTTCCACATACAGAACACTGTGCAGATGCGCAAGCTTACACACATGTATGGCACACGCTCAGACACACACAGATAGACAGACAGAGACAGGCAGACAGACACACTGATATTTGCATGCAGGAATATTTGAATAGCAAAGTGAATATTCATTCATTTTCTTGTAAAGCACCATTGGGTACTTCAAAAAGCACTATACAAATTTGAGCTATTATTATCATACCCTTATTATTATTATTATTTGAGTCATATATTCCAAAAACACGCACACACAGACACACACACACACACACACACACACACACACACACACACACACACGCACACGCACACGCACACGCGCATACACTACACACGCAGACACAGACCCAGGGCCAATTAGTTTGGTCTGATAACTGTGTCAGTGTGTTGGGAAGCATGGCTGGGCCTGCAGGGCATTACACGCATATATTGTGCCGTAGAGCCAGCCTTACTCACGCATGTAGTGTAAGGTCACAGCCACGTTAGTTCACTCATGCTGAAATGTAACGCATCCCTACTACTGTATATGCAGAAAAGTAGCACTATGAAGAGCGTGTGTGCATGTGTGCGTGCATGCGTGTGCGTGCGTGCGTGCGTGCGTGCGTGTGTGTGTGTGTGTGTGTGTGTGTGTGTGTGATTCAATTTGGGCTGCTGTTCGGTGTCAGAAAATGTCAGGTTTATTCCCTTTTAATAGCTCCTCCACTGTGATGGCTATTGTAAAATGTGCTGGCCTTGAATTACTCTAACCTCTACAATGTCAGCCATATAGCTTCTGTAATATTCTTTACTACTAATATTGTGAGTGATTTAGTGTGTACAGTAAGGGGTGTGTGTCTGCGCATGTGTGTGTGTCATGCACGTCTAGAAGTAGAGTGCAGTGCACTTATGAGAAAAATAAACAAACTTTCAGTACCCCGGACAGCAACCATGGGATGTTTCATTAGTGGGATTGAAGAGCACAGAGAACCTGCATTTCACCTTGCAAACATCTTACTCCTCCCCTTAAATTTATTTAATAGTGTTTTCTGTTTTATTTTCTGAGCTCAATTGCACCCCCCAAAAAACTGACCTTTGCACACAGTAGATTTTCTATGGTCTGGGGTTTTCTGGCTCAAACAAGTGCTCTTTTTTCCTGCTGAATGTGATGTCACATTCTGTAAACACCATATATGTCAAAGGGATTTGCCAGCAGATGTCACTGTGTTCACTGTTTTGCCTGTTCTCATTGCAGCTCAAAAGCTGTCCAATAGAAAGACCATAGAAAATACACAGAATGGTCAAAATTCATGGTTTCTTGGTGTAATTGAGCTCAGTTAAAAGTTTTGATGCATTTCTTTTCATCCTGTGTGTGTTCAGAACTGAAGAGGTGAAGAGGCAGGGAATCAGCTTGGTGGAGGCGGAAAGGACGGCTGAAAACCCGAGTTGGATGGAGGAGATTCGTCGATGGTCTATGCTCCACGAGTCCGCGCGGAGCGATGGACGTAAGTAAAGTGAAAGTAAATTGTTGGTGACCATGATGTGATATGACATATGTCATATCTAAGATGTAAATGGACAAAGCTACCATACACCACACTCCATCTCCATCTACACTTTCACCAGTGGTGGTGGTGGGGAGGGAGTAACACATCAGGTGTAATTGGGGGTGTGAGAGAATAGACAGACGGCATATGTTCCGATATAGAGTGTATATTCTATATCCGCTGTTAGACGATGGAGTAACCCAATTTTCATAACTATGCTTTTTGAAATCTCATGGGATTTGAATGACATTTCCCTGAAAGCCAAGGTCACCAATGGTCTTCCCCGTGTATAAAGGAAGCAGGTTTGCATTGCGAGTGACAATACATAAATCTGCTAAATAAATGTGGTTTCAGAGTGTCCCCTTGCACCAATCCCAACTCCACTGTGGCAGCAGTGTGAAGCCAAGGGAATGTACGTTGGTGGGAAATTAGCTCTTGAGAAGTAGCTATTAGCTCAGTGAAGCCAACCCCATAAAAATGTCAGGCTGAGCTCTCAGCTGTGGCTGCAGCAGGATAACTGGTAGCCCAGTGTCTCATTCATCAGCACCTGTAGCCATTTTATTTTAAGATCTAGTGTATTTCTAACCACTTAGGGTGTATACCGCACATTATATCCATCCTGGATGGGGAAATTAACAGTACCAGACCGATTTCTGCTGCGGCTGGTTGGCTTGATTAATCTATGAGCTACACATACGTTGGCAGCCAAGGTAACCATTAGTCTCTTTAGAGGTTCTGTTAAGTTCTACAAATCAATCTGGACAACAGAATATACTATAGGTGGTGTGTGTAGAGAATAAAGTGTTCCGCCCGCCATAGTACAGAGGAGCAAGGTGGAAAATTACATCCAGAAAAGGAACTCTCAGCTCAGTGAAGCCAACCCAGTGAAATGTCAGGACCAGCTCTCAGCCGGGAATGTAGAAAGACCTCATTTGTAACGGTTGCCTGACTCTATAGCCCATTTCTTTCTTTCTTTCTTCCTTTCTTTCAAAAAGAAATACATTTATCCATTCTGACTTTTATCAGGACATTGTATCAAGGGAGATTGTATCAAGAGAGAGAACATATACAGTTAAGAGAGAGGCGGGGCAAAAGATGACTTATTTGACATTTAAGGCACTGTGTACCGTAAAATCCTGATACCAAATGCGCTCCAGCGCCAGCACACCGGTTAGAGTGTGTAAGGGTGGAATAATGGGCAGGCTTTACATTCGAGGATATTTATTAAAGTTGATATGAGGCATGGGGTTAATAGGTGAACAGATGATTTGAGCTGACAGAAAGGAACAAAAACACAGAAAATCCAAATCAAAATACAACTAATTAAAGTGCACAAAACATAAACAGTAGCAATAACAAACTATAGAAAACAAACAATATTAGCAAAGCATGTTAAATGAGCAGCACTTACAACAGTAATGCATCTGATGGTGCTTGGTGCTACCAGCACCTCCCATGTTTGTCCACCCCACTACCCTCTCCTATATAGATCCCAGGTGGTGGTAGTCAGTGGCCACTCCCCAACCACTACCAGGCCACCTAGCTCCACCCCCCTCTCCTCCAGAGTAGTGGGGTTTTTAACAATTCGGTTATTGTGTTTGCTAGAAACCAAAACAACGGGTTATAGCAGATGGGGTATAGGGAACCCAATGGCTCTTGCCCTGCCAGAATATAAACAAGGCCTAATAACGATCAGGCCAAGAAAATCTTTTGAATTACGGACAAATCTCTCTCCATAACTAATCTGCAATGTAGTCAAGAACTGTGGCGGTTTGTTTTTAAAAATGTAGATTACGAAAACAGTCTTAAAGGAGAATTCCACCCATTTTCAACATTTTTTCAGAAAAAAAGAAGCGTCTAAAGAAATCCATGGTGAAAATACATCTTGATGATGTCATCAAGATGTTTCACCATGTTAATGATTTTCTTCAGACCTTCATTTCTTGGGAACACAGAATGGGGGAACTTTTTATCCTGTCCACCCAGCACCTCTAGGGTATACTAATGACATATTAGAATGTTGAAAATTGGTGGAGTTCCCCTTTAATTCGGACATGCAGCCTTCCATTGCAGACGAATGCCCCCAAATGTCCACAGAGGCTGTAACGTGTGTTCTAGAGATGCTCTCTCTCATTGGCCATAAATGGATAAATTGAAAGCCAGTCTCAGCCTCAGCCCTATAGGCCCGGTGACCCATTTTGGCTCTTTATCCCTCTGGGAAGAAATGGAGCTCTATAAGCGTAAGAGTGGACCAGGCCCAAATCCTCTTTCCCCATGTGTTAAGGCCTGTGTGGAGGCTAGTGAAACGGCTGTAAGTAGAATGATGGAGGCCAAGGGTTGAGGAGATAAAAGCGGAGCTGCGGACAATAAGCTCTTTGTGCAGTTCAGTGTCAGTCTTTGGAGATGTCTGCACCCCCCCCCCCCCCCCATATGGATGCACGCACACGGACACGAACGCAGTAGTGCACACACTAATGTAGGCACGCACACACACACATTCACAGGTGAACATCCAGGCTTAAACACAAAACACAGACAACAAACACAGACACCTAAACGTGAGCACACAAAACAACATATTTGCACACAAACGCTTAATGAGATGAGAGAGGGAGAAAGAGAGAGCGAAGGTGTGTGAGTGCGCGCACACACACACACACACACACACACACACACACACACACACACACACACACACACACACACACACACACACACACACACACACACACACACACACACACACACACACACAAAAATAGAGCAGTGCATACAGTATCAGACTACGGACAGCTCAGTCCACATTTTTGTTGCCTCCTGCAGAATTCACTACCCTGCAACCCCTCCCACACCGCCATGGTTTCTGGGCCACACGGGAATGACTAGACGGAGGGGGGGGGGGGGGGGGGGGGCTGACGGGGGAGGTAGAGAGAGGGAGAGGGAGAGAGGGGGGATAGAGAGAGAGGGAGAGAGAGGAGAGATATAAGATGATCGAGGGGGTGGCACTGTGGCAGGCAGACAAAAAGGCTGAGGCAGGGCAAAAAATAAGAAGAATAGCTAAGGAAAGTGTGGAGAGGGAGAGACAGGGGTGAGAGAGAACGAGAGAGAGAGAGAGAGTGAGAGTGAGAGACGGGGGTGGGGTAGGAGGGTGGAATCATGCACAGACTGGCTGTCCTCAGGTCTCTGTCCACCATCTGCACTACCACTAGATACACACATGGAAGTCCTGAGGGCTAATGTCATTCTGAGTGTGTTCTATTACACTCTCAGAGTTAAATGAACATTCAGGGTGTTAGAGAGTGTGTGTGGCCTCATATTACAGCCCCCGTGCTCCTCCTTTGTGCCCCGTGCTCCTCCTCCGTGATCCTCCCATTGCAAAATAATGGAAAACATCAATCAACAACAATTATACTTCATTAAAAAAAATGATACAGTCACTACACCTTATAGGAAATAGCTCTATTTTCTGATAATAATCATTGCTAGAGAGTGCTCTACTGGATACAGTAGTGATGGACCAAATATTCAGCTGCAGAAAATATTTGGCAGAAAATGACTTCAGTTTTCGGCCCAAATTGGCAGAAAATATGTCATTGAATAGTGTATGCAATAAATGCATTCTAAAGTGATGAATATGTGATTTATGGACAAATAATGGTGTTTATTATTTAAGCTAAGTTTTGCCATAATCATGTCTTTTGCAATAATCAGATAGCTTTAAGGTTAACATGGAGCCGTGACAGCAATGCTATAAGAATAACTATATATAATATTTGGTTTCAGTCAATAATTTCCCTTTCGCTGCATACTTAGAAGGATACAGGTTAAAATGGAATGCCCTGCAGGAACACAAGCAGGCACCGACACAGTCAGGCACATGCACAAGGAATACCCATACATACATTTCTCAATTTACAGAAAAACCACACAGCTCAGATGGGTTGGATTTTGGATCACATGATTTGTTATAACAGTATACACATTGTCTTATGTGCTCACACACACACACACACACACACACACACACACACACACACACACACACACACACACACACACACACACACACACACACACACACACACACACACACACACACGCATGCAACAATGCACATCATCAGGGACTGAGCAGCATAGTTGTAGAATTCATTATAGTAACATGATACTAACCCACAGGAAAGAAGGACATGGTAGTGTGGGTCTGTGTGTCTTGTATGCGTGTGTGTGTGTGTGTGTGTGTGTGTGTGTGTGTGTGTGTGTGTGTGTGTGTGTGTGTGTGTGTGTGTGTGTGTGTGTGTGTGTGTGTGTGTGTGTGTGTGTGTGTGCGCGCGTGCGTGTGCGTGTGTGTGTGTGTGTTATACAACAGGTCATTTCGAGGAAGCAATCTGATTGATTGAAACAGCCTTCTAGTTGTGCCTCAAACGACCATGAATGCATGATGGAATGTCCACCTGATCAAAACAAAGCAATCAGCTGCTCTGCTGTCTGTTCTCCCAGAGGGCAGGAGACAGCAGAGTTTCTTGGGACATTTGGGGTTGTAGTAGTGCAGGGGTTTTAACCTTTTTGATACCATGGCCTAGTCTTGGGCAATATACCATTCATCGCGATATTGGAAATCAATCCCGAGTAATACCATTGGTCTATAAAAAATATCGAATACCGAATATCGTCAAATACCAACATTATACTGTATTCTATTAAAATATGAGCAATGAGACTTTTAATTGTAAATTTTCATGTTACACACATGCCTAAAATAGCCCTTATTTGGGCTAGGCTTTTTGGAAACAATGTATTTCCGAACTCCAGTTTTTCCCTATTTAGGCTGCTTGTACAGCACCTCAATGACACCTCAATGTCGCAATTCTCAGAACTAGATGACTGGTGGACCGTGTCCGACTATGATTGCACGCCATTGCCATCTCGTAGTCAATACAGGTAATATCGAATATCGAGCTAATTAACACGTTATCAATGCCGATATTAAAAAATCTATACCGCCCAAGACTACCATGGCCCATTGTTTATTCAGCATTTGAGCCACAGACCACCATTTGAGGACATTTTGGCCCCACCGACCCCAAAACTACAGATCCAATTGAATATTTTAGCTGTGTAGGGCTAATTCAGATGATGAATATTTTTACGCTCTCGGTGATGAAACCACTTACTGTACTGACAGAACAACGTGGAGTCTTGCTGTAAGAACTGTCATTTCTTTATTCAATAAGCTTATCATTGTTACACATCATGACCACAAATAGAAAAACATTAGCCCATAAAAAAGGACCACATCATTAATAATAATTATAATAAGAATAATAATATTAGGCAATACTAAGTTTTTGTATTTTTACAGTTGAATCAGGAGAGGGGTACATAGTACAATAATCACCAGGACTGAAAAATGCAGCATTTCTGTCTGTTAAAGGTTTTCCAGTTCATTGGAACACAGCGAGAACAACAACAACAAAAGAAGCCGTAACCCCCTCGTACACACACGCATGCAGCACAGAACAGACAAGCAAAAAAAAGATCCCCAAAAGGATCTTCAACTACAAAATACAACTTGTTCCATATGACGCCACCACCCTCCCACCACCCACCTTCGATCCTCCCCCACCCCCCCTTCATCCCATCACAATTTTACATAACCAGTTCTTGTTATCTTTAGAGAGAGGAGAGTTAGTTGTATGTGGTCGTAGATTCTCACAACGCATCTATAAAGTCCTATGTACACAGTAAAATCCAGAGTTCATTTAGCTTTCTTTACTGTGTGTATTGGTGGTTTCCTTTCATTTGATCGTGATCTAAAGTGAAGCCCAGTTAATGGTTTGAGCTGTTGAAAGAAGATAGGAAAAACAAACGGTGTCTTGAATGGTAGCTACTGGTCCAGTTGATTTTTTTTTTTTTTTGCACAACAGCTTAGATGGCCAGCATTTTTAGGGCATCATCAAACCAAATATAGAAGAAAATTGTGTACCATTTTATTGTTGATGTTTGTAATTGGAGGCAGGGATGCGGGCGAAGGAATGAGGAGGGGAGAGTGGCGTTGTTTGTCAAACACACTAATCTCCTTAGTTCTGCTTCAGTCTCCAAGGCAGATTTTACACAAACAAAGAGACAGACAGACTGGCTGACTGACTGACTGCCTGGCTGTGGACTGGCTGTTTGCAACATGCCTACAAACTCCCTTTTCGCATCTCCTCTTCCGTCAGCCGCCTCTCATGTTTACAACAGTAATCCACTCAATGACGTTCATGCGAGGTTGCCCAACTGTGCGAGATCCTTCTCCTCCTTCCCTTCCTATGTTCATCCACACTCCTCCTCCTCCTGCTGTTATTGCGCCAAAAGCGGATATATTTCCTGAGCTGGCCCTCATGGTGGCTGCTGGCACATTCGCTCTGTGACAAAAGGTGGAAGTTTGGGATTTGGTTTGTTGTTTATTTAGTTTAGGTTTTCAAAAAAGTGAGGTCCCTGCTGTTTTGTGGTTGAGATGGCAGATGAGTTTGTCTGGTTGAACCTGCAGTTGATATTGTAACTGTACATGAAATTAACAAGTTTGTTCAGTGTGTGTGTGTGTGTGTGTGTGTGTGTGTGTGTGTGTGTGTGTGTGTGTGTGTGTGTGTGTGTGAGAGAGAGAGATGGCTGGCTGGCAACCTGAGAACACTGAGGTGGTTTAAGAACTGCTAGTATTGCCTGCGGTTGCTTTTTTTAGTCTCCCTGCTGTCTTGTTTCCGCACCCGGGGAAGCGTTGATCAAGCGGATACCAGACAGACATTCATTGTGTTTCCAACAGCATCTCTTTCAGGCTGGCGTCTCTCCTTCCTTTCACCTCTCTCATGTGCCGTAGTCTGTAAGAGCGAGGATACCCGCTGCAGAGGTGTGTTCTTCTGCCCTCCTGCGCTTCACCTCTCTTTAACTCTCTTCCCCTCCCTGCTCCTGTCTGTTCTTTTCCAGTCGGCTGCCAGGCCCTTTGTGTGTGAGCTGGGCTCCCTGCAGAGCAGAGGGTAAAAAAGGGCTACAGATTCCTTGGTGTGTGTTTGCGTGATCCGCCGCATCACTTTGCTTTGCCCTCTTTCATCTCCTGTCTTTCTCAATGAAGCTGCTTGTTCGTGAAAGCCCACGAATCATTCCAGTCTGGAAAACATTACAAGTGAATCAGTTTCGTTCTCCACATCTTCCCAATTGCCTCCATGTATGTGTCTTTTTTTTTTTACCCCCCTGTCATCTTGACGCTCCTCTAAATCGTCTCAAAAAACCTCCCTTTGTCCTAGTTTCACTGCGTCACTAAACCACAAAGACCTCTCACGCACACACACACTCTCTCTCCCATAACGTGGGCGATACCATCCAGTGGTACGGTTGGTACTTTGTTAGAGCATCCTCTCACTCTGCCCGGGCCTGTATATAACAAGCCTTCCCCGTGGCGTACGGTTATGGTTATAGCATCCTCTCGTTCTGCATGGTCTTGTAGTAGTGCTCCTGCTCGGCGTGGCTGTGGGCCGAGGGCCGGCGGGGCAGCGTGGACGACCGCGACAGGGCCTGTCCCTGGCCGTCCATCAGCAGGTCGGGGTGGGGAGGGGGCGGGAGCATCAGGGAGGGGCAGGACGGCTGAGGGGACGGGGGCATGTGGGAGGAGGAGGACGGGTGAGGCGGCGGAGGCAGGTTGAGACAGGAGGGCGAGGAGGACGGGTGCGGTGGCGGCAGGGGGGGCATGCTGTGGGGAAGAGGAGGAGGAGGCATTTGGCCGGAGGAGGGGTGAGGAGGCGGGGGGAGAGGGGAGGAGCTGCGGTGGTGGTGGGGGTGAGGGGGCGGCGGCAGCGGCGAGGAGGACAGCAGGTGGGGCGGGGGTGGCAGAGGGGCAGAGGAGGCCACGGAGGGGAGGGGCGGCGGAGGCAGCGGAGAGGTGTCTTCCTCCATCATCTCCTGCACCCCACCACCTCCCCCTCCGCCGCCTCCCCCTCCCGTGGAGGAGGACGAGGACAGGGAGTCCGTCTTGACCGGGAGGGTCCGGTAGTCGCGGTACTGGCTGATGTTGTCCTGCCTCTGCAGGGCGCCGCGGTGGTGGTGCTTTTCGGCGGCAGTGCCATCGCCCGCGCTCAGCATGTTCCCGCTGATGGTGTTCCTCCACTCCCAGGGCTTCCCGTTGCCGGTGGACACGCGCACCACCGGGTGGTGGGGCGCGTGGGCGTCGATGGTGACGATGCTGGCGATGCTGCCCGGGTTGCTCCCGCCACCCATGCTGTCGCCGCCGCCGCCACGGTCCGAGGGGATGCGATAGTACGGGGACTCGGAGCCGTTGGACGAGCCGCCCCCGCAGGAAG
This sequence comes from Benthosema pterotum, assembly GCA_039105355.1. Classification (NCBI taxonomy): domain Eukaryota; kingdom Metazoa; phylum Chordata; class Actinopteri; order Myctophiformes; family Myctophidae; genus Benthosema; species Benthosema pterotum. Next base: position 22,619,672 of record CM076980.1, read on the forward strand.
AGGCAGAGTCTGAGGCCTTGGCAGAGGGCGTGGCCGGACCACTGTGGCTCTGCGGCATGGACATGGCTTTGACCTGGAAAACCACACAGGACCAATCAGTCTTTTACACAGTTAGGTCTCTGCTGCCATCTCTTGGTGACAGCATGGAATAAAGTGGTACCACCAAAGACGTGGTACCAGTGAGGCACCAGGAAGGCACCACCAGCACACCACTATAGATTTTTTGTGTTGGAAGAGTTTCTTCTTTACAGAAGACACATTCTGATTGAAATCTGTTGATTTAGACACATGTTCTGATATCCCTATAGCTTCTACTAGAGTTGGGAAGAAATAGGCTACTGCAGTGCTAATGGAATATACATATTAGTTAATAATAGTAGTTAATGCAGGTATCTAAATGCCAGGAGTCTACAGAGAGAGTAAAGGCTCAAACATACTCCAGGGTGAAGTGAGTTTTCACTGCAGTGTAGTTTTTTAAGGCTTCACCCTGTAGTATGTATGATCTAGGGTGAAGCCTTAAAAACTACACCACGGTGACTCACTTCACTCTGGAGTATGTTTGAGCCTTAAGAGTAACCAAAAACCAAAGTCTGGGAATGTACAGTAAATGTCCTGTAGGATCACTTAAATAAATAAATAAGTTCCCCCCAAAAATGTTTGATTATCCCATTTATTTACTTAATATAAATAATTTTTGGGCTATTAACACTCCATATACTGTTTCATGACAGCTAGATTTATCAGTAAACACCCACAAGGTGGTGCTGAGCATGTTTGACAGCTGTTACATTTACTCTCCAGTCAAAAGTCTCTCTTTTTTTTTTTTTTTTACAACACTGGATGTCTGCCAGTTGAAATTAAAGAGTAACACAGCATGACAAATGACCACTCAGCAACTCTAATTATTACGTCTGGCTCCTCACCTGCATGACCCTGGGCTGTCCGGGGGGCTGGCTGGGCAGGGTGGTGGGCACACGGGGCGTGGACACGGCGATGGGGCCCGCTCCGGGCTCCTTAGGCGGCCGCTCGCCCTCTTGGAGCGACAGCCACTTGGCCCGGGTCTTGGCACTCTTGGGGGAGACGGGCGGGGGCCGGCACGCCTCCTCTGGGATGTGGACCAGCGGCGGGGCCACCACCACCGCCCTGGAGCCCGTGGGCGTGGCGTTGGGCCGGTTGGCCTGCACTGTGGGGTAGAGGGACGAAGGCATGCCCGGTTCTCCGCCCTCTCCTCCTCCTCCTGAGCCTCCGTCCTCTCCCCTCCCGTCCGCTCCCTCGGACGCCTCGTCCTCGTCCCTGGAGCTCTGGCTGCGGATCTCCATGGAGCGCTGCTTCCACTCCGACACTAGCTGCCGGGACCTCTGGGGGTCGTAGGGCACGTGGAAGGTCATGTGGCGCTGCACGGTGGCCGAGCCGACCGGCTCGTCCGAGGGCGAGATGGGGCTGTTGCCGTTGGCGACGCGGGGCAGGGTGTTGCTGAACGTCACCATGGTTTCCTTGCCCATGGGGCGCGGCGCGATGAGCTCCACGTCGGCGCTGGCTCTCTTGAGGGAGGCCAGCGACGCCTTCTCCCGCCGGACCTTGCTGCGCCCGCCGTTCCCCAGGGCGGCGCCCAGCTCCTCTCGGCTCTCCGAAGCCCTCGGGGTCTTCCTGTACAGGGAGTCGTGGCTCCGCTGGCTCAGCACCCGCAGCTGGTCCTTGTGCTTGGCTGGGGAATGTCTAGTGTGGATGGGGGCATCCTCCTCTGATGCCTTGAAGTTCCCCACGGCATACACAGCCTATATGGAGAGGAGAGAAGAGGGTGGTGGTGGGGAAAAAAGTACTCAGATGTTTTACTTGAAGTACAAATTTTGCAAGATTTACTCCGTTACAAACTGACATCCTGTATTCAAAATGTTCTCAAGTAAAAGTACAGCCTCTGCAGTGTTGGCATCACCTCGCAAGTCGAAAAATGTGTACAACATACAGTATTTTGAAAATAGACAATGTGTGACAATGCCTTGTGATCAGCTGTTGATCTGCTAATTTGAAATGGTCAGGGCGCCTGCTGGCCAAGTGGTCAGTGTGCATGCTACATATAGGCTTTGGCCTGACAGCTTGTCGCGTGTTCAAGTTCCGTTCATGACAACCTTTGCTGCATGTCTCTCCCCTTCCCACTTTACTGTGTATCCATACTATAATTAAGGAAATGTCTTTCTGTCTGAATGAATGAATGTCTGTCTGAAACCGCCATAACTTGTCACTGGCTGCACCAATCGCTCTGACTTTTCAAACAGGCATTTACCCTAATATTACAAAGAAATTAACAAAGCCCTTTTTTCAAATTAACAAGTTGTTGATTAATAATGCATTTATTGCATTCAATTTTCCACATGAAAGCAATTCCCTTTTCAGTCATAGGGGGCAATGCAAATAGCAAAACATGTGCACAGAGACACACAAAGTTAGTTTCCGCTTGGAGATTCTCCCTGTTAGAACATAGGGGCCATCAGTAAATTCACAGGACGATGTCACCTATTAGCCTGCATGACACTACCCACTGTACATGATTTGGTGTTCATTTGTTCAAAAGATACATTGAAAATTGGTGAGGTGGTCCTTTTAATGTATGTTTTCTACTGTATTTATAGTAACTACAAACATACAGTATGTAGTTGGGAATAAGTAGAAGTATTGGAAATTGGAAATACTCAGGTAAAGTACAAATACATCGTACATTGTATTTAAGTACAGTACCTAGTTGCATTCCACCACTGACTGAATAGAGGGGATGGAGAGGGGAGGGGCACAGGGGGATGGAGAGGATTTGCAGGGTGAGAGAGAGAGAGAGAGAGTTTCAATAGTTTATTTCCATGTCAACCTGGCTGCCAGGAATCTGTCTGGTAGTGCTCAGGGCAGACACACACGCAGGACAGGACGTTAGGTACATGTGCGAGCAGGGCTGAGACCACATGAATGAAGAGAAATCAGTGCTCAGCATGCTTAATGGAGCACTGGGCCGAGAAAGTGTACACTTTCTTTCATCTAGGTCGAGGGGGATGATTTTTAATTTTCTTATTGGCGCGCATGCATACGCGAGAGCACGAGTGAATTTTAGATTGCTTCCTCTTTTTTTTTCCTACTGTTTTCTAAGTCAGCATGAATTGCTTGCTTTCTCTTTTCATCCTTTCAATAGCTCGGAGGAAATGCTTTCTCTTTTCAAATGTGTAAGATGAGACCGAAGAGGAGGAGGACGCGAGGGGGAGTGTGGAGGAAAAAAAACAAAAAACACAGTGGAAGGTTTATATTCTTAAAACCGTGTGAAATTCTTTCAGGGAATTCTTATCAGATTATCCATTCTCTCTTTTGCTCCCTCACTAATAGAAAAAGCTATTTTTGGGGCCTGGCAGAAACACTCTTGGGATGAGAAAGTGTGTATAAGCCACATAAGGCAAGAACAGCACAGCAGTGTGTGTGTCAGCACACAGGCTGTGTGATTATACATTGCGAGGTAATGCGGAGAACAGCAGCGATTGTTAGCACAGGCTGTGCATGTGATACTGCTGAGACACGGATGACTGTGAAGATTTATTCAAACAAAAGCTGCAGCAGTGGGAGAAGTGGATCTTTCCATGTTTACTCGGTGACTTCAACCGCACCACACATTACTGCCTGCAATTTATAGTCCCAGCCATTGACAATGAATGCCAGCATCATTCTGAACCACGTGGGAACGCTTACACACGCAGCTAAACCCTGACATGAATGCTGAACACAGGCAGTATGATAATTACACATAAATGTCTTAATAAATAAACTAGTCAGAATTACCGGTACGCTTCTTTGTATTGCACACCAGTGTTGTGCAATATTACTTAGTAGAGTAATATCTTTACAATACAATCTTTTTACTGACAACTTACGACAATTTAACTATTTACTACCCAACACTGCTACGCACGCACGCACGCACGCACGCACGCACGCACACACACACACACACACACACACACACACACACACACACACACAGACAAACACACACACACACACAGCGCATAGAGTGCATAGTATGCATGTTACTGACCAGGTAGACTCCGATACCAGCTCCTATGACGTATCCCACGTACACATCGATGGCGTGGCTGCGGTGTTGAGTGATCTGTGTCAGTCCTGCCAGGCCTGCAGCCATACAGAAGGAGAACACCAGAAACGGCTTCAGCAGCTTGGTGGTGCTGCTGATGCAAACGTTGAAATACATCTGCAGAGGGAAAAGACAGAGAGGAGAAAACAATTAATCCCACATTAAGTTTGATTTAATCGTCAGTGCCCATGCGTCCAAAGTTGCCGATCGACAAGCTGTTAAGAGCTCGTGGAGCTGCTATATTCGGCACTGCTATAATTGTGAGACGAGTATGAGGTGCTAGAGGCAGAGTTGGAGAAAGACAGGAAAAGACACAAGACAGACAAATGTACATTTTTTTGTTTTGAAACATCAACAATACATCAACTTCCACAATTAATTTCTTTATTGTGGATTTCAGAAAACCTCCCACATAAGCTGCTGGTGGTGCTTTGCACAACTTCTAGTCCAAAAATTCCAATTATATTTGTGATCTTATTTTATTGCAACCACATGAAAACACAAAAAATGTTGTAGAAAATGCCCTATATAGGCCGTATCTCAATTCATATCACAATTATAGTATTTTCAAAATACTATACTTAGATGTTTTATCAATTTTGTGTAGTTCAAGTTCCCCAGACAGACCAATGCAACGGCAGAGGAATCCACTGACAAAAGCTGAGCAGCAGCAGCAGCAGCAGCTGTAGCTCTACTGCTGCTCCGATTTGCACAGTTTTGACAGAACGCCTCAACTCAAACAAACCAAACGCATGCTTCGTTCCTTCCTTCTATCTCTCCCTCCCTCCATCCCTCTCCTCCTCCCCACCCGGCAATCAGTCCTCCGAGGCTTAATGAGCCCACACAGGGGCTCTGCCAGGCGGCACTGATGTCTCCAGTGGCTAACCACTGCTGGTGTTAAGGAACTAAGTATATTTTACTCTAGCCTGGCTACAGCCGCTGGACTGCCATAGCCACGCCCATAATAATAAAAGAACTAACTGGCAGAGAGATGACTGTGCTGTTTTATTGTACAGTTCTGCTGGAGTCAGCCTGCTGGAGGTGCACTGGGAACGGGGTGGCCAAACAACCAGGGGTGTAGCGCTTGAGGTTATCACTGACTGGCTCATTATTTAATGAGGTATTTACATGGCTCTCTGGCCCTTGGATAGCTTCTGCTTTCCAGTTACTTAATCAGCATTGGTATGCTTACTTTCTTAGATAGTACTGTATACAGGAAGGAGAGAGGGGAAACAAGAAGCACATGCACCCTCCCCTTCCCGGTCCGTTATGGATCCTCTCCCTCCACCATGTTTTTCCAATGCAGTTTTACAGTCTGTAAGACTGTAAAAGACACCGACCTTCACATGATGTGCGTAAAAAGTTAAAAACTGTGCAAAATGAAAATTTTGCACCGGTTCTGAATGATGACCGTAGGCTAACTGGTTGAGCGGAGCACTTATCTCAAGACGACAGTATTATACTGCAGCAGAGGGAGATTTTCCTTATGGAGTGGTGTTCCTTATAGCAGTGGTTTTCAACCTTTATGATACCAGGGCCCACTATTTATTCAGCATCTAAGCCACATACCACCATTTGATGTGGAATGTTTGAATGATCTATTCTACTTGATTTCTGTGTGTTTGTGTGTGAGAGAGAGAGAGACAGGCTGGTTCAACACAACACACAGACAGACAGACCTACCACATGCGGCACAAACACAGAGACAAGCAACGCGCAGGAAGTGCTTACGGAAATATAGACAGCAGCGAAGCCAGAGAGCGTTGCATGCTGGGACGGAAATGTTTTCCTGAGGGGAGAGAGGGAGAGAAAAGAGAGAGTGAGGGCAGGGGTGAGAGACTGAGGAGACAGTGAGGTGAGGTGTGTATGCTCATATACTGTAAGTGATCAGCCGCGGTGTGAATAGAATCGCGTGTGTCGTCCGCAGGGCGATGTGTGGCGCAAACTGTGCAATCTCTGAAGAGGAACCAAAGTAGCCTGGCTAAAGCCAGACCGAATCAGCTGTTGGCAAAAACATGCCTGTCAGCAGATTGGTCTGGAATATCTCAATTGTACACCCATTTCCTACTCTCACCTCAATTCTCAGGAGTTATATCTGGCTAACCAACTTATCTGGGGACCACAATCCTCTCAAGGACCACTGGTGGTCCCCGGACCACTGGTTGAAAACCCCTGCTCTAGAGACCCATTTCCTACTCCAGAAAATTGGGGTGGCCAATCAGGACACAGTATTCAAATATGTTTGCATACACTGTCCTGATTGGCCAGCCCAATTTTCTGGCGTAGAAAATGGGTGTACAATGGGTGTACAGTTGAGTTAGTCCATTTTCTTTTGCCAACAGCTAATTTGGTCTGGCTTGCAGACTGTGCAATCTCCAAAGATGAACCAAAGTGGCAGGCATGCAACTTCTTTCTTTGTGATTTTAATTGGGTTATTGAACACAAAATATCTATCTGCATTTGTGTAGCATCATGGTGTGTGTGTGTGTGTGCGTGTGCGTGTGTGTGCGTGTGCGCGCACGCATGTGGTGCGTGTGTCAAGGAGAGTGTTTGTCCTTGGATTGGTGAATTAATATCCATAAATAATTTTGGAAAGGATGTTAGGGTAATTAAAGTGAGTGAGATGGGGACAGAGATAGTCATTTAAATTCTGTGTGTGTTATTAAAAAAAGAAAAATGAATCATTAATCTATCTGATGTGCTACTTTGAATATCTGTTTGTGTGTGTGAGTGGGTATGTCCTCAATTTAATGTTATTTAAGTTTATAATTAGAATATTCTTCTATGTGTCATAGTTAATTAATCATTCACTGACCAGTTTGGATATAGGCAACCAAGATGTTGTTAAAAAATGATTTGTTAGTCATTTTATGATTTTCCATGCACATTTGTGTGAACCCTATATCTTTTAATTCTGTCTTCCTTATCGGTATAGCCAGTAGTCATAGTGATGTTAAGTTCTCAACTTACCTGGCCGACCTGGAAAGACTGTTCTCTTACAGATATTATATGCAGCAAACACAGTTTTACATATATATTGCTTAATCTAACTAATCAAACCAGAGGCGTAGCGTTATTTGGGCCATTAGGGCCATGGCCCAGAATTATTTTGCTGGCCCAGGCTGAGGTACAGTACACTTGGGCCAAGAATTCAGGGGAACAGACAGACAGGCACAAGATCGAGTAGCCTAGTGTTGGGGGATCGGAGGTGTTAGACGGCTTGACGCCCCGCTATTCATCCAGGCTTTTGTTATCAAATGGGTCAAAACCTGTTTAACTGGTCCTGGTGACTGGAGGTGCCAAAGTTGCTCCCCCAAAATGGCCCATTCAGGCTGCGCGCCTGAATCAAACAAAGTCCTATGGTTATTAAAACTTTCTGGACTGACTGTATATTAAGTTCAGCATTTATAATTAATTATAATATTACTTAAGGCATAACACTTTTTATTCCAGTGCAATCATTCTCTATTTCAATGATTCCCAATCATTCCAAATTTTCCTATAGTGTCGTAAAGGAAAAAAAATCTAGCAAACAAACATGAACAGTTACCATCAAATTAAAACCATGTCACGACCAGGTCGACCTGGTCGTGTTTGAACCACATCACGACCACTTATCTTCTAGATGTGCGGGAATGCTGGTACTTTACCCTATACCTCCTGGGCTCCATGGGACGACCAGGTTAGTGAACATGCACTGCTCTGTGCGTTTAGGTTATGTTTAGTGTTAGAGATACTGTAGGGTTAGTAATTCTGACCTATAAACTAGTCGCGACCATGTTGCAACCAGGTTACAACTATTTGCAATCTGGTCGCAACCACAAGTACCCACAAGCACCATGAATTACTTGTGAGCAGTAAGAAACTGGCCTCCGACCAGGTCAAGACCTGGTCTATAGTCGATCGCGGTCTCTCCAATTCGCTTACTAAAGAACAGAATTTTTGCGGGGTCATCTACTTATCAACCAGTAGCTGTTCTAGCCCACACCAGGGTCATAATGTCTTAAAGGAGAATTCCACACCAAAACACATTGCATCCATCTACCTTGATTCCTGTGACATGATACATAATGCCCTTGATTTTTTGCCCTCTTTTCTACATTTCACCCTGAGATCACGATGAGGATCTCCTGTGCCAATGCAGTTTGCATTGGTGCAGGTAGTCTTTATTCTAATGTGGGTATTTTAGTAGCTCCAAATTTATTTTTTGTGCATCACATCAAACCACACACTACAAGATAATTGGGCCACTACATGATTTAAAAAAAAAACACCCCTATGACAAGAGTTTCAACCTGAGTGATTAGATATTGGCAGAAGGGAGAGGATGAGGAATAGATTATCTCTGGGATTGCATTTAACGGCTGCCCTAGAGTGACGTAAAACTCATGCGTGAGCATCTAAAATACCCACATTAGAATAAAGACAACCTGCCAATACAAACTGTTGGAAGGGACAGGGACTTCAGGAGGGAAATGTAGGAAAGAGGGCATTTATGACAAAAATCAAGTGGAATATCTATGATGTCTCAGCGATCAAGGTAGATGGATGCCAAATGTGTTTTGGTGTGGAATTCTCCTTTAACGGGCGTGCACCCAGACCGGTGCACATGTGGAGAGCGGTGCAACTGAACCTCAATTCAGTTCACTGCGCGGCCCTCACACATACTGACATGCGCATTATGTGGAGACATGACTTTTATTGGTGCTGTAAAACATTCCCTTTCCCCAAAGTGTCTATCCAGCATTGTGTATTATTCGAAACATGTATACTTGGATGCATCCGCATCTTACCTTGCCGACATAATCGCGTATGGGTCTTTCCCCATGCAGATGTCGTGCGTGATGTAGGCGTTGTTGTCACATGACACTCCCGGGGCGGTGTAATTGGGCTGGCAGACGGTGAGGAAGAAAGGGGAGTGGTAGCCGGTAGCCAACTGGATGACATCTGTCACCAGAGCTGTTGCTAGGAGACCAAATACATGAACACCTGGGGGATGAGACGGAGAGGGCAAGAGAGAGAGAGAGGGAAGGAGGAGGGCAGGTGGGAGAAAACATGTCAGTCAGTTAGTGAGGCAAGCAAATGAACAGACGGCCTCTGGTGGTTTTGATAATTTTGCTGCAGTGCATTTATTGACACCTCTTGGTCTTCTTCTGAATATGTCGCTTTCTCTTTTTCTGTCACTGTGCATTTTTATACTGCTTTAATCTTCTTGGTTTGCTGTGTGGCTTGGATTCCTCTTCTTTTTTTATTACACCCCTAGCGTCTGCTCAACACACACACACACACACACACACACACACACACACACACACACACACACACACACACACACACACACACACACACACACACACACACACACACACACACAAATACACACACGCTGTACTGCTGTACTTTGTTGAAATGCAGTTTGAAAGCCCATTCTCTTGCAATATAACACATTCAATAATACAAGCACCACTTCCTCCAGCCAACTGCATTGACCCGCAGAGGGCTGCACAGCAGGCTGTGCCAGGATGATTTATCCGTGGGGCAGTTACTGTATTTGGAGTTGTCCGCAGGGCCTGATCTAGGCATGGGCTTGGGGTAGACAATGCCCCCCTAAATGCCCTGACTGCCCTACTAAATCATGATGGCATGCAAACAACCCACATTTCAAAGATATTTCAAATAAAAGTGCTTACATACAGTGCATTTATTTGACCCCCCCCCCCCCACACACACACACACACACACACACATTGGAAGATGCTACACCCAGGCCTGGTTGTCCAGCTCTGTTTTGAGAGTTATTTGTGAGAGCAGATACAGATATAGATCTGGACTGGAGTGCCTTGTGAGGCCCCACAGCTCAGTTTCACTATCAAGATGGAGTGGATTTACTGTATAACACTCTTGTATAAGTCCATTATTACGCCCTGTGCAGCATCAACTTAACCTTGAGGATATTGCTTTGCAGCGAGAGAGAGAGAGAATAAGTCACAGTCGTGGTTAGAAAGGCAAGCAAAAGCCTTTTATTTCCATCTCTCTTTCACAAAGTATATCAGCATACCACTTCATGTAACAGTTCTTTAACAATGTCGACTGAGGGCAAGGTCATAATTGGGGGGGTAGAGGTAGAGAGAAGGCCTAGTCAGCAGAGTGAGTCAAGGCTCAGATCGAAGAAAGAAAGTAATTGAGCACAAAAGCCTCAAGGTGTTTATACACATGATCCTGTCATTCCCTTTGACCGGCCTGCTGAATTAAACAACCTTCAGTAACAATCCCAAACTTTGTTTTGGGCCCATTATACTGTAAAGCCTCTCCACAATAATTGTGCCAAATTTAATCAATTGCAGTTTCCACTCGCAAGGTTCACATTATTCTGCCTTGAGAAATTTTCTGCACAGCAGCATACAAATGCCTTTTTCATTCTTGGCCACCCTTCATTTAATCCAAGTAATTAGCTTTTCTAACTGTTGTGGGAAAAATATAGGTGAAAAGATGACAGCTTGAGGGTTGAACTGATGGTGATGATATCTTCTAAACGATGTTTTTTTCTTCCTTGACGACCTGAAGAGGTTTTCTTTTTGGGTCTTAAACGGTAGATAACAGAATGGACTAGAATGGCCATTCATGTTGTGTAGCACAGAGGGGATTGATGAAATATAGTGATAACACACTGCAAGAAAGCAAAATGATCCAGTTACATATTTTTTACAGGTGAGATAGAAAAAAATCCTGGGGATTTTAAAAAGGAAACGTTCAGTGCCAGATAAAATCCTCAGGATTTAAAACAGGAGACATTCAATGTCAGAGGCCGCTCCATTTTGTCAAGGAATATGGAAAAAACCTTTTGCTACGAATTGCAAAATATTCACAGTGCACTCAGATTCTACTATCAGAAAAAAACGAATGAATGAATGACTAAATGACTGACTGAATAAATACATACACTGGCGATTTTAGAGGGTGCCAGGGGGTCACCTGCCCCCCTGGTGGCAGAAAAAAGGTTAGGCTATATTTTTTTGTCATTTGTGACCTCTTTCAATTGTAACTTCAAACTCATTTATACAAACTTTTCCATTTTTCCATTCCATTCATGCTTCTATTTATTCTGCATTTTAGCCACATTTGAGGTTGAATTTAGTCTCTCAGACCCAAAGCTAAGAAGTTTTTGTCCACAATTTAGAGATAAGATAGAGAGATAACTGGCAAAACGTTGGTAAAAAAAAAATACAATTCTTTTACATTTTCTAATTGTATAGATTATGGAAAATTACACAATTCAGATGAATATATGTTTGAATATAATTTAACTCTTGAGAGTGTAAAATGAAACCAAAAGTTACAGATCTATGCCCCCTGCTGGGAGAGCCTAAAATCGCCTATGCATACATACATACATACTGTACATACATAGTGAAACTGCAGTATCCCTGAAATAGAGACAATAACTAACTCCACTCAATAAACTTTATTCTCCAGCGTCCAACAGCACACCCACCCCGTTATGACTACTGCTGTTCCAATGCTATTCCAGGATAGCCTGCCGCGCATCTCTGTACCCACTGGTACTGGCCAAACCCTCCCACTGATCGATCACTGTTATTGACAGAACATTTCACCGCTTGTCAGACATACCCACAAAGCGCACTGTTCTCCGCAGGAAGGAGTTGAAGTTGCAGCCTCCCGCATTGATGCTGCCCTCTGATTTGGGACAAGCCTTCAGTCTGGACTGCATACAGTACATCACACCTTCTCCCATCATGATCTTTAGAGAGAACAGGAGAGAAACATGTGAAGAGTGGTGTTATTACTGTTGTTGCCAGTGGCAACCAACAGACTATAGTAATTGCCCAGCTTTATACATTTATTCCGTATAGATATTTTTGTCACAGAGCAAGACTTCAGCAGAAGGTTGGCAGTCATGGACATTTCTCTACATGTGATTTCCTCTAATAAAGAGATTTAACGCAAGGCATTATCTTGCACCCAACCAAATCCCAGTGCAGTGATATAATGTTTTCATAAGTGAACAGTGATGAAAATTAAATTTTGAGAAGGGGTCAGAGATACAGTATAGAGCTCCATTTTCGTCGCACGCTAAACCCCTAATCTAACTCCTTTGCCTTTTTTTACTATTTTGAAAAACTTTTGGACTAGTTCAATGTGGCAATCTGTTGACACATTGTAAGCTTGCATAAAACATATACATAAAGTAGTTATTGTGAATCATACGTAAGCCACGAATGTAATATATAGTGCTATGTTTACATGAAATGCTATAAGTCTACATAAACTGCTATTTAAGTCTACATAGAAATGCTTTTTAAGATACATATTTTTACACCTATGGAAGGTTGAGGCTAGGGCAAGCAAGTGCTCTGAGTTAAGATGGAGTCTGAAGAGGTGCATTTGTTGGCAATTCTTGGAAAAAACAGAAGATAATGGTTGTTCATTATAATAGCAAAGACATAATGTAATTAGTGATTTTAAAAGCAACCAAAAGCTTATATTACACAATAACAGTGTTAATATTTGCACTGCTAATTTCAGTTTGAAGCCAGTATTCTGTACTGAAACAGATTACATTTTGAAAGAAATTCTCTTGAGGAAGAATAATTTCAAAATGTAATCCGTACCTGATTTTCAAAGTTGTTTCTTTTTCTGTTAGAAAGGGCCTGGAGCCTAGGATGGAAATGTTATATAGACGCCTTGTTCTCCTCAGTAAGACACATGCTCCCAAAGGAGCAGCAGGAGAAGGAATGGAGGGCGTCACGTTCACGTTGTCATTCCAGTAGTTGGAATTGGAAGGAGGTGGAACTCCTCTAGGTGGTGTCACAGTTGAGCTTGGTACACTGTGAAGGTCACATTCCCTGCCGCATCAATCATGATGATGGTATTGGTCCTTGTGCCATAATGAGGAGAACGAACACGCACAGCTGAAAGGGCCTGGAGCCTAGGATGGACTTGTTATAGACGCCTTGACCCTGGCTTTCCTGACTGAGAACAGAGAACAGCTCCTGTACAAGGCCATCGCAGGACAGTAACTTGATTCTCACCATAGATGATGGTCTTAGATTAAAGGGTTTGGGGCTGCTTGTTGCCATAGTAACACATAATGTCTTCTTTGGCTTTGAACTCTGTCATGATGAGGTTGAGAAGCCGTTGTATAGGTGGCCTTCTGCTGAGACCCTTTTTAGCCTTTTTTCAGCTTTTTCAGTCTGCCAAGTAAAATCCTCACCCTTGTGTCTCTGCACTTGACAGAGTGCATTTCTAGTGTAAACTTTAGATCACTCTGACTGTCCCCTCCTCCATATAAACTTCTTATGGTCCCTGTGATGTCAAATGCACATGTCTATTTGCATATTGTTGGTGTCATGCAGAAACCTCCTAAAAATGTATTTTCCTTTCTGTCTCCTAAATTAACGCCCCCCTACTTAACCATACTACAGCAGGGATTTTAATGTGATTGTGAACCAGGGACCACAACCCTGACTAAGAAACAACCTGGGGACCACCACGGTTACCCTTATTCCAATTTTATTCAACCTTCCAATGAAACTTGGGCTAAGTGATATACAGTATAGAGTGGACACATGATGACATTATTATATATGGGCTCATTCATTTCCAAAGAATGATGACTCAATCGGGCAAACTTTCTTGAGAATTTAACCCTTTTCCCTTTTCTGTGGAAATGTCTTTTTCTCGGTCAGACTTCTCAGTAACCAACCACATTGATGCACTTCCATGGAACATTGCACAAAGCTTTAGTGTGCTGTTCTGTGGAAGAAAATACAAAATCTTCACTCTGCTTAGTTTGCTACAGGCATGTTCAGGGACCACATGGAATCCCTTCACAGACCACCTGTGGAAAACCCTGGCACTACAGCATGAAAAGTAGTGGATGCACAAGCTCTGAGACCAGCCTGCAAGACAAGCTTGTAGATCTGCTACTTTTGATTTTGAATCCTGAAACGTAACGGAGGTTTCCACCTGTTCAACACTCTCTCCTTTACCAAGGACAGCTTAGCTAACACTACAAGCGTCACTGTGTGTACGGTTTGCTTATCTACAAATGCTACGCTTGTTATTTAGATAGCATCTTGCACTCTATTTACATGACGATGTACCCTTTCATCTCTTGACTAGGATTCCAGTGGTTATGGATAAACATTTCTTCCATTTGTAAAAAGAGATATATTCTCTTTGTATAATTGCATATCCTTTTTTTCTATATGACACACATACAGACAGAAATAAAAATGTCATGAGAGAGACAGAAGCAAGGTCTTGCAGTGATACAGAGAAGACAAGATAAAGATGAAATGAGCGAAAGAGGGGCAATTAGAATGTTAATAACGTTGAATGTCCTGGTGATTTCTTTTTTTACTCTGCTTGATCTATGGTGAGAGAGGGAGCGAACGACAGGGAGAGGTGCTATTGAGTAGTGATCAGTTCCAATCAAGTTGATAGATGAGAGGTGGAGAGGTCTGCTTGTTTCCATGCTGCTGATGGATTAGTGATGGTGTGTGTGTGCGTGCCTGCATGTGTATGTGTTTTATTGATTCTGTGTGTGTGTGTGTGTGTGTGTGTGTGTGTGTGTGTGTGTGTGTGTGTGTGTCACGTGCACATGTGTGAGAGATTGGTGTGCAAGGCAATGTCAGGTGTGTTTATCAGTGTCCATCGATCGCTATGCATGAAGTGAGATTGAATTTGCCTTGAGTGTTGTTTGATAATGCATGTCTGCATGTTGAGGGACCAACATGCGGGAGGTGTTTTTGTAATATGTCCAAATGTGTAGCTGTGTATGTCTATATTATCTCTTGCTTCCCTGATATTATATGGCCATGATGAATGTATGTCATTTGTTCTTTGTGATTCTGTACATGTGGACGTCTATTTTGACAGGAGTCCCCAAACGTTTTCACCCAAGGAGAGATATTTGGTGTTTTCCCGGGACCAAACTTACAATACATGAATTTGAATTGAACATATAAAAGTTGTAAATGTTTTTGGACATTTGGAAAAAGTATTATTATTACTAATAGTATATTTTTTTTGTTTTTCTTTTTCGCAGTAAGGTAAAACAAAATGCAATGCTCTCTCGAGTCAAATATTTTCCAGAGTGTGAGCAAACACTCAGCCCCCTGAGCATTACTTAAGCAGCTGCAGCTGAACAACATCTGACATATTATATGTACACGGTGTGCACTATATGGTCACCTTGGCAACATATGTCCAATGCCTACTTTAGACCATGGAGTTCATGAGGTTCTGTGTCTTATTCAACTAATGTAATTACAAAAGTGTTATATCTAAATCAGCCTTTTTGCATTTAGATTAATAAACGGTGACAAAAATGTGCTGTGTTCACACACAGTTTAAATTGCTCGTGTCTACATAAAGAAGAAGAAAAAGCAATACATTGCAAGACTGCAAAATAACAACGCATTGACAAAACGTTCGATAAATGCAAAAAATCTCTGTCCCTGGAGTATTGCAAGAACTGCTTGACCAATCAACTTCAAATTCTGACCAATCAAATTCTGTGTGTGTAAGGCAGAGGACCCAGGAGTGATCCCCTGAGTGGGAAGTACTGTAATTCTGAGGCATTTTTTATTTATTTTTTGCAATATTTTTGTTGCTTTTCTGCCTTTTTGGACGCAGTGGAGTATAGACAGGAAACAGGGAGAGAAAGACTGGGAATGGCACGCAGCAAAGGTCATTGGGATTGGGATTCGAATCTGTCTAGACCACTCGGCCAGCGGGCGCACTGTAGATGCAATAGGTGCAATAGATGCCAAAGCACATGCAAGTGTAGTAGTGTTGCCATAGACTCGCAGGAAAGTCTTGTAGCTGCACTACTGTTTGTGGCTGCTAGGAACTATCTCTATATATCCTGCGGCCTGACGTTATCTGCACCACGCATTCAGAGGTGGGCACAGTTGCAAGCATGCAGCAACACTGCAGCTCAAAGTGCTCATGATGGCGGATGCAAAAGGCCAATAACTGAGCCAAAACGGGCGGCAAACCCTATGTTTAGGAAACACTGGTTGTGTCTGTGTGTGCACATGTGTGTCTTACGGAGGCAGCGGGCCCAGCGAAGGCCAAACTCAGCAGCATCAGGAGGGGGATGAGCTCATCTCCTGTCTCCACGTAGGGCATGGAGAGGTCGCGGTCATGGCAACGGTACCCCACTACTGCCGGGGACAACACATCTGTCAGCTCCAGGAAGTATAGCGACACCAGAGAGGACAGGACAATAGGGAGCTACACGCACGCAGGCAGGCACACACACACACACACACACACACACACAGGGCAAGGACAAAGAGTGATCAGAATTTAATATTAGTGTGTGTATACAGAGGAAAACTTCATTTATTGGTATTCACTCATCACGCTGACAGACAAACATTGGCACATGCACACTTTCATGCATGCACGCACAAGGGAAAACCAGTGATACCATTCATTTACAGACCATACCAGTGGTCTAACTTGTTTAGGTCACTGTGCTGCACCATATCCAAGGCATACCACTTCTTTGAGGTAGCCATTGGTTTCCAATTTCACGATGAAATAAACTTGTTTAAACTTAACAGTACTTGAGGCCGGTAAGGAAAATAGGACTTTTATTGTGCCACTATTGTTTGGCAAAATTAGGTTAGCGTTATGTTTTATGTCTAGACAAATGCAGTCCCTGGTGACAACACTGATTTACAAGCTAAATGTTAATCGTGTACGACAACCACAACCTATAAAATGAAACAATTAATGTGTGTGCTATACACGTGTATGACTGCAGCAGTGAGGAATAGACACTGTTTAGATATATGGTCCTTTAAGAGTGTGCACGCGCAGACAGACAGACAGACAGACAGACAGACAGACAGACAGACAGACAGACAGACAGACAGACAGACAGACAGACAGACAGACAGACAGACAGACAGACAGACAGACAGACAACAAAGAGTGATTATTTGCAGATTGTGAAATTATTGATCCTAACAGTGATTCAGTTATGAGATTAGCATTGAAATGGTGAATCAGCATTCCTTCCCCGGGCCTAGTCACTCCATCTGTTGTCTCATCACATGCACACGCATGCACGCGCACACACACACACACACACACACACACACACACACACACACACACACACACACACACACACACACACACACACACACACACACACACACACACACACACACACACACACACACACACACACACACAAGCATGCATCCATGCGCAGTTGCACACAGCAGCAATACATAACAACTTATACACATGCTAGCGCCAACATTACAAAATGCAATCTCTGTCTCTGTCGGACTTTCTGTGGTTATGCACACACACACACACACACACACACACACACACACACACACACACACACACACACACACACACACACACACACACACACACACACACACACACACACACACACGCACCTCCACAAAGTAGAAGCAGGGTAGTAGTGTCATGCTGTCTTTAGGCGGTTTCTTCTTGGCTTTGTTTTTGGGGGACGTCATCTTGGAGTGGGACCAGTCACAACCTGTAATCACAGCATTTATGATGGACATTTACTCATTGCATCCAACTACCCACTGTTGTTGACACTGTACATCTATGTACAGATTTGAGTCGGTCAGACACACAGTTGTCCATTTTCAGAACCATCGCAAAGGGCTCTGGGCAGGGCCCCTGTCTGTGCACTGGGCTGGGCACAAATTTGCTAGTATGACTGCATTTTATGCTTACTGTTGTTGCTGTTATATGATACTTAAATATCACATAGAGGATTTAATGTTATGTTCGTTTGTTACGTTATGTGTTACGCTGCATTGTGTTATGAAATCTTTGTTACACTCCAAATTGTACTGAATACTGATTAGTTTGTAAATGAATTAGCAGCTCATTCTACTTTACCTTTTTCTTTATTGAGAAAATAATAAAAAGCCTAAGAGGTAAGACTACATTATGTGAGGGCAATCATCAACCCTCAGTGCAGTAATGTGTGCCGTGGTGGTTGCCCTTGTAATTAAACCCATTACTTGACTGGAGTCCCAGATCAATGGAACAAACATAACATACTTTAAAGGAAAACTTTGGGTTGTTGTTTTTTAAACCAAGGTTCAGTTGTTCTTAGAGAAAGTAAAAGACGAGAGATTATTGTTTTGATCGCTGCCTTATTTTGTTATTAACTATGCAAACATTGTTTTATTATAATGTCTGGCATTAAGGACTTGTGATTTCTGTTTGTTGTTGTTGAGTGCATACTGCATTTCCACCTTTTGTAAAACAAATGCTGGAGGTTTTTACTTGGTTAAAGCACACTTTGATGAATGAAATGTTCATTCTAAATGTTCCTGAAGACTAGGCAGAGCCTTTCTTAGAGCATAATCATAATTTATATTACCCATGCAGGGTAGTCTTGAAAAATGAGACCTGCATTGTTATTGCTTTGCTGTAATACAACACGTACAAAAACACATGGACACACACAAATGCACACAGACATTAGACAAAGTGTATGATGCAGAACTTTGTTGCTTTGCTTATTGTGAGTCACACACGCACACACAGTTACAGTAAGTATCTGTAGTATTGCCCATGGGGCATAATGGTAACATGTTTGTAGAACAGCTTATATCAAACACACTTTATAATGGCTAGTTTATGCTATAGTCCACTTGTGAACTCATTTTGAGTACACCAAGGTTTTACGTTAGAAACATTGAGTACCAGGCAAGCATGTAGAAACTGACGGATCCTAACTTGCATATGCTTTTTCATAATTGGCATGATGTGACCATATATCATTAACAATAATAAAAAAATAAATCTTTAGTTTTGGGTCTGTGGGGCTAAAATGACCTCAAATGGTGGTCTGTCGCCCAAATGCTGAATAAATAGTGGTACCTGGTATCAAAAAGGTTGAAAACCACCTGGGAACCAATAAGGGCTGCCATTGAACCAAACTCCCACTGTTTTATCCTCCCATTGGTTCGAAATTAATAATGCTATCTCTAACCCTCACCCTCAACATAACATGTCACAGTATGGACACAGTTTTAATTTAGAAAAACTCACACACTACCAACTGTTTTAATTAACACAAAAAATCAAATATTAGTACCGGTATGTGATTAATTGAGATTAATTAATTACAAATCTTCAAATTAATTAGATCAAAAATTTTAATCGAGTCCCACCCCTAATTCTAAAATGTGGAGATGTCCTCATAGTTGTTGGTCATTCTGCTGATGCTAATAACATACCTTAACCTACACATACTCGGGAGTGATGCAATTTGGGAACAATGCAAGTTGGATATACTATACTACACCTTAGGGCCTAGGCTATAAGCAATATCCTATCCTTTGTACCCTTTGCACCCTTCTGCCTGCATCCCTTTCATGTTGAACTACAGATGCACACACAGAGGCAGAGAGATTTTAATAACATGTTTATGCGAAGATCTTCTCATTCTGATTGCAGCATGCTGTTTGTTCTGCTAATGCTATAACACCACAGTGATTTGGAGACACGTTCATTTCATTATTGTAAATACTGTATTCATTACTGTAGATAAGATTCCAATTTTAAAATACGTTATAAGAAGATTTACCTCTGATTGGATTCATCTAATGTAATATACCTGGGATTCAGAAACGGGTAACAATCATCGCCTGTGACCCCAAGAGAGTCTACAGTGTCTCATTAATCCCCCTTTGACCTCCCCATGGGGTCAGGTCACAGCACCGATGCACCCCATCCTCATCGGTGTCAGGAGCAAGTGATAAAAAGCCATTAAAAGACGTGTTTCAACCACACTGTCCTGACGTACTGCGAGCAGCGACCACTGGTTTTCAACCAGTGGTCCGTGGACCACCAGTGGTCCCTGAGAGGATTCCAGAGTGGTCCCCAGCTAAATGATGGACAGTTGGTAACCAAATGGATCCTTATGTAATTCTTGAGAGCATGAAATGAAACCAAATGGACAAGAGTTGAATTACTTAATTTTCAAGAATCTACACAATTAGAAAATTTTGAAGAATTGTTATTTGGACCAACATTTCGCCAGTTATCACTACTACGTTAAATTGTGGACACAAACTTGAAAATCCTTAGCTTTGGGCACGAGAGACTAAACTCAACATCAAATTGTGGTCCGCTAAAATGCAGAATAAATTGTGGGCCCTGGTATGAAAAAGGTTGAAAACCACTGAAATAAATGATCACTGTAATTTCCGCTTGCTGGCAACATCATGAACCTGGGTCTACCATAGCAAACCAAAAAGAAATCTTTGCCCTTGACTGTGGGATATACTAATTTCATCAGTGCCTGCCTTATACCCACCTTATCCCTAAACCGCTTTGCATTTTGCACTGTTTTGAAAAACATTTTAAAAACAACACATTGTGAGCCATAGTCCATAGTCTTACAGGCGTGTTATGATGGTTGGGAGTCTTGGGTGAAAACAGATGCACCCTGTTGTTATGCTAGCTTGAGCTGCCGTTATGGGCTCTGTAACCTGGAAAGCCTTGATGTATTGTGTTGGCAGCGGCCGATATTTGCAGAAGCTTGCACTGTTTCTGTCACGTTTTTAATACAAACACACACCATATCACAAAAGCATTGCCCATCTCCACCTCTCCCTGACTATAACTAAAAGAATATTGTAATAGTATTCTCTATCTATGGCATCAACACAAAAAGTCTCACTAAACTGCAATACGTTCTGGGTTGCCATGACACCAGTCCTTCACAACCTTAACCGGCCTCCTGTCAAACATACAAGGCACTGCACAAACTGTGCAAACTTGTTTTCGTTGTGTTCATTCTGGACACTGGTTCATCCCACTGACTCAAGGATGGGCACTGCACTCCCTGTGGTGCTATGGGACACACTGTGGTCAATTATTGGCCATGCATGAGTGTGCTTGAGTGTACTGTTTCGCAACATGGTTTGATTAGTTCAGATCAACATATGGAATGTCAAAACAGGTCAGGTGATCTGAATTTGGGCCCTGTTTGTCTGGGCAGAGCCTTTTGTGTTTGTTCTGGACAACTATGGGTCTGACAGACTCGACACCAGGCATTGAACTCCCTGTGGAACTCCCGGTGTGGAATTTGTGTCATATTTGAGTGGAAATTTGGCAAACTGTTCTGGAGTTGCACAGACTACAGACAAACGAGATGTGGTGCATGTATAGAGAGATACATACATGACAGAATCCCGCTTAGATAGAGTAAGTTTGGCTGAAATATTGCAATATTGGTTCATGTACTTTTTCATGTAAACAATCAACTCACTGTGAGAAATCGTTAATGCTGCTGGAATAGTTAATTTCTCACTAGAAACACTGTATCAAATATGACTGATTTACTGTTGTAAATGATACAGAACACCTCCCTGACAATATTGGCAAGACCACAATTCATCTATCAATGCGTCTATCTGTCAACAAATGCACCGTCGCTGTCTGCCTGTGTGTATGTGTGTGTGTGTGTGTGTGTGTGTGTGTGTGTGTGTGTGTGTGTGTGTGTGTGTGTGTGTGTGTGTGTGTGTGTGTGCGTGTGTGCGTGTGTCTGCCTGTGTGTGCGTGTGTCTGCCTGTGTGTGTGTGTGTGTGTGTGTGTGTGTGTGTGTGTGTGTGTGTGTGTGTGTGTGTGTGTGTGTGTGTGTGTGTGTGTGTGTGTGTGTGTGTGTGTGTGTGTGTGTGTGTGTGTGTGTGTGTGTGTGTGTGTGTGTGTGTGTGTGTGTGTGTGTGGTCTGTATTAATGCATGTAACTCAAGAACCGCCACACTGATTTCAAATTCGACACACAGAGTACATTGCCCAGTCCAGAACCACCACAAAAGGCCTGGCCTCTGGACAGGGCCCCTTCCCAGGCTCCATATGGAGTTGGTCTGTTTTGACATCATAACACTCCATATTTGGCCATACTTGACAAAGAATTCCATATACTGTACGGCCATAAAAGGGGCAGACATAATAAGTTGGTGGGACATGCATTTCCAACTTCCAAGTAGGCCAATGCCAAATGGGCACTGCCCTAGTTTAATAGAATGTAGAAAGTAGAGACAAGAAGTGAGCTAAGGGCCCACGTGGAAAACCAAACAATGTTAAATATTCACAAGTCTGTCCGTCTGCCCGTCTCTGTTTTTCTGCATGTCTCTTGTCTACCCTTCCCTCTCCCTTCTGTCTACCTCATTCCATCTCTATCTCTCAG
The DNA here is from genome assembly GCA_039105355.1 of Benthosema pterotum. Taxonomy (NCBI): domain Eukaryota; kingdom Metazoa; phylum Chordata; class Actinopteri; order Myctophiformes; family Myctophidae; genus Benthosema; species Benthosema pterotum. The sequence continues at coordinate 22,642,041 of CM076980.1, forward strand.
ATTTTATGTCTCTATCCTCCTATTTTTTTGTCCATCTCTCCTCTCTCTTCTCACTCTCTACACTACAAGCCTGTCCTTTCTGCAGCTGTCTCTGTCAGCCTGCCTCTGTATGTATACGTGTATATCTTTTCCCCGTATCTATTGACTTTGTGTTTGCCTGTAGCACTTATTTCAACAAAATCCAATAGTTTACTGACATGACTGTCAAATCCCTAACAGCATTTCTGGTGACATTACATTATACATGACAACGCTGAAAATGAAAACGAATACCAAGACAACATTTGTCTGCTACAATATGACAGGGGTTTTCAAAACGTGGCCGGGGATCACCAGTGGTCCCTGAGAGGATTCCAGGTGGTCCCCAGCTAAATAATGGACAGTTGGTAACCAAATGGACCCTTATAGATCTGTAACACTTGAGATCGTAAAATGATACCAAATGGACACTTATGGGGCCATTTGGTATCATTTTACGCTCTCAAGAGTTAAAATATAATTAAACATCTGAATTACTTAATTTTCAAGAATCTACATGAGAAAATGTAGAAGAATTATTATTTTGACCCAGGTTTTGCCAGTTCTCTCTCTTAAATTGTGGACACAAACTTGATCCGAGAGACTAAACTCAACATCAAATGGTGGTCTGTGGCTAAAATGCAGAATAAATAGTGGACCCTGGTATGAAAAAGGTTGAAACCCTCTGCTATATGACATAGCCTGCTATTGTTATTTACGGACTCTCACACATACAGTACACATTGTTTTTTTTATTTATATACTGTATTCCACTCTGCCCTGTTCTCTCTGACTGCACCTCATGCACCCTTCATGAAGTCCCCAACTGGTGCGCACGCGCACACACACACACACACACACACACACACACACACACACACACACACACACACACACACACACACACACACACACACACACACACACACACACACACACACACACACACACACACACACACACACACACTCCCCAGGTCTCTCTGACTTCAATTTGCCACTAACTTTGATGTGATAGCGCCATTTCTTCTTTTCAATTCCCTATATCTGGAATTGAAACCTGATCCCCATGGTAACCATGGCAGGTTTATCAAAAGGTGATATAGGACAGACACTCGAATGGCACGTCACTATACCACAGCGGGCCAGTGATATAGTTGGCTTTTTACTGCTGCTGGTTGGTAACCACAAGGTTTCCCTGTTCGATCCCAGGCTCCCCCAGAGTCACCCTACGTTACGGTACGGCGGGCTCTGATAAAGCGGCGTCGCCCGACATCCATTATTTCTCTATGGGAGCCGCCAATTCGGGCGACAGCAGCAGAACGGGCGGCGTTGGCCGACGTGGGCGGAAAGATAAAAAATGCTGAGCTTTTCGCCCAAATCGGCCGACGTTTGCCCGGGGATAACCAATCAGAGGCAAGTGCTGCTTTTTCCCCCTCGACCCCAAACCATTCGGCGCAGTAAGGTTCCTAGTTCCGCCCCACTTCCTCCTCCACCATACTTTTTTTTCAGTGCATCACAGCACCGTCGTTTACAGTACTCATTATGCATGCCATTCTAAGCAAGAATTTACAGTAATGACCATCGGCGTCGCTGATATCGGGCAACGTTTTTTGTCCATCACCCGCCGTTAAAACATACTGTTAGCGTTGTGTCCCTGAGCAAGACACTTAAATGCTCCTGATGTGCTGGTTGCATGGTTTCCGCCGCCATAGGTGTATGTGAATGTGTGCTGCTGAATGTGTGTGTGAATGGGTGAATGTGATGCACAATCTATGTAAAGTGCCTTGGATAAAGGCGCTATATACTGTACTGTGGGGGGTGGCCGAAATTATGATGGTGTATTGTATTCATTGTCGCAGTGGATTTTGGCTGTGTATTGCTGTGTTGCTTTGAGAGGGATGTCCTGGTGTAGTCTTTTCCTCTCCGCGCTGCTGACCCAATCCCTTCTCCACTCGCGTTCTCTCTCTCTGCCCTCCTGTTATGCAGAGATAAACTGAGTACTGACTGACCCTGCAGGCCTGCAGGCTGCAGGGATGGCACACTGGCACAGAGAATCAAGAAGTGAGCTAAGGGCCTTCGGTCTGATTCCTGTGACTACTGGAAATACATTGGAGGAGTAGAGAGGAGAGTGGAGTATTGGAATGAGGCTAAAGGAATGGGGGGAGAATAAGTTGGTTAACCAGATGTAAGTTGGTGAACCAGATGTAACTCTCTGAGAGTGTTTCACTGTTTTGTTTTCAAAACCCAGCCTGTAATTGTTGACAAAAGCAAAATAAATGTTTAGTTTTGGGTCTGTGGGGCTAAAATATCATCAAATGGTGGTCCGTAGCTCAAATGCTGAATAAATAGTGGGCACTGGTACCAAAAAGGTTGAAATGGGCTATGGAACAAGTAGACAATAAAAGACAGGCAAGCATCCAGGGACTAAGGAGACTCTCAAAGATGGAAAGAAGCATAGAGGAATATATCGGAGCAGGGCAGAAAGGAACGAGGGCGAGGAGAATGGGAGAGAGAACTGGAAATAAGATAAGAGGAGATCAAAGACTAGAATGAGAGTTTAAAAAAATAGAAAGAGGCGGGGGTAGGAACAGAAGTGATGGTGGGTGCTGCTCAGAGGCAGGATAGAGCATGCAGTGGTTTTCAACCTTTTTGATCCCACACAGACCCCAAAACTAAAGATTCCTTTTGCTTTTGTCCACAATACCAGGCTGGATTTCGGAGAAAACAAAACAGTCAAACATATACAGACCAAAATGACCATTAATCTTCTACATTCTCTTGGGCTAATTCAGATGGTGAATATTTTAACTCTTGAGAGTGTAAACATGGAACCAATGGACCCGCCAGGGTCCATTGGTTTGATGTAACTCTTTGATGTAACTCTCAAAGAGTTACATCAGGTTAACCAACTTTTCCATCAGTTTAGCTGGGGGCCATCTAGAACCCTCTCAAGGACCACTGGCTGAAAACCACTGAGATAGAGCGATGGATGGATGGATGGATTCACTCCAGTCAACCTCTAAGTCTCACTGCATCTCAGTAACCAACTCTGGTCAGCACTTAAGGGTCACTCAAATCAGACATGCTCAGAGTCACAGTACACTCGGGCATTACCACACACGCACGCCACATGCACGAACACACACTCGCACACACGCACACACGCACACACACACACACACACACACACACACACACACACACACACACACACACACACACACACACACACACACACACACACACACACACACGCCCATGCATATGCATGCATAGCTAAAAAAAAAACAAAACACACAAATGCAGACACTTTAGCTTCAATGAGCCTCTTTACTGAAGAGTGCTCATTTATCTAACTCAACAGCATTCATCCTCAGGGGCGTATTGTGTGTGTTTGTGTGGGATGTGCGTGCGTGCGTGTGTGCGTGCGTGTGCGTGTGTGCGTGCGTGTGTGTATAGGCCAAAGCATGTGTGAATGATGGGGGTTGGTTGCACAGCCTGTGGTGGACAGAAACAGTCTTGTGTGACTCCAAAGGGCGACATACTACTGAGAGAGGAACAGTTCATTCATTTACTACATGCTGCTGTAGCACAGTCAGTATGTACTACCTGCTGTATGGCAGCTACACACACTACAGACGGCATAGTACATTGCATAGTACATGTAGGCTATTACCGTATACAGTATATACATACAGTATGTATGTAGCCTATAGCCAGAATGAGACTAAATGTTTTAGTACTGCATAGTATTAGCAGCACATGCTCTACAAGATATAGCACAGTATATAGCACATGGTACATAATATAGGCCACAACATGCTGTACAGTTGCAGTCATCATGCATGACAGCACAGCACTGCACTGCACTACAAGCCTAATTTGGATAGGCTACTTAATATGTATACTAGCCTATATTTAAAGAAAATTGCAGAATCGAGATTATAATCATGAATGAGAGACAGCGACTGAGCACATATTTACGGTATTTAGCCTATATTATGCATCATGCATTCCCCATATTCATTCGTCTATCACTATCAGTCCTGGAAAGTTGTAGTACAGGAGGGCAGCTAGGGCTATTGTAAGGCGCTGTCCACGGCGTGGTCCTGAACACACAAGGCAGAGGGAAAAAACAGAGCCTGCTCATATAGAACCACACCGTTATTAATTATGGGGTGAATCTGATACTATAGTCGTTTTCTACCACCTCACTTCAAAGCATAGCACGTAAGAAGACATCATTAATTATGGAAACGTGAAAAGCCATGTGCTCGCTGCTGATTTTTCAGAGAGAGAGAGAGAGAGAGAGAGAGAGAGAGAGAGAGAGAGAGAGAGAGAGAGAGAGAGAGACGGCTCTGGGCCGTGTCTGTGTGGACCAGGACGGTTCCCTTGGATTCTCACCTCTGTCCCGGGGGGTCCGTGAATTCACCGAGTCCCGTCGCCCCCGTCCCCCCCGACGTTGCCGTGCGTGTTGCTCCAGTTTTGCGGCGAAATCTCTCCTTACGTTGGTTAATCCATCTTCTATAGCTGCTTCTGCTTAATTCTTTCTTTCACGCCCCGAGTCGCCCCCCAAAATCCCGAAAGCCACCTAATACCGACACGCCGGCTCCGGGAACTGGGAGAGGAGGAGAGAGAGGTGTGGATACAACCAGATTATTAAATAAACTGGTAGACGAGGACAGGGTGTCAGGGAGAGAGGGCTGGGAAAGTCCGATCTTCGTCAGTTGACTATATCCGTGCCGCTTCTCCCCCTTCCTGGCTTTCAATAAGTGAGAGGAGAGAGAGGACTGTCTGCTTTCACGTGTTTTCCCGGTGCTTTATTCCTTCACCCTATTCAGCCTCCTCTCTCTCGTTTCCAGAAAACGCATGCAGGGAAACAAAATGCTTCTTATTTTTTTCCTGCAGGCGATTTCAGGAGCAGCAGCATGGCAGTATAAGATCCGTCATACACGGTTAGGTTTTCGGGTTCGCAGTCAGTCAGTCAGCTCAGCTCCTCGGCTCCACCACCACAACGCGCATACACACAATCACACATACGCACAAAGGCGTGTGGGGGGGCTAAGAAGCGGGGGCGGGGGGGCATGGGGGAGGAGAGAGTGAGTGTGTGTGTGTATATTTATGGGGGGAGGAGACCGTCTGGTCCCTACGAACGCACGCGCGCGCGCACACAGTTCCATTCCAGGCTGAATTCCTCATTCGGGGCTACCACCGCGCAACACGAGGCTACCAAGACAAAGGGTGGCTTTTGGAAAGCGTCCGCATGTGGTGGTGGGTGAATTGTATTGAAGCTATATATATATATATATATATATATATATATATATATATATATATATATATATATATATATATATATATATAGTGTGTATACTAATCAGCTTCAATACAATTCACCCACACTAACAGCCAATTCCATGAAAATCAAAACATTATAGGCTACTAGGGACTAGGCCTGCATGTGCACGAAATTTTCCCCGCGCACACGATCGTAATAAAAAAAACATTTCTCATTAAAGTTGTCTGAGAGATATGGGCGTATCTCTATGCCTTTGTTTACTCCTAGAGGGTGTGGTCTAGCGTCACGGTGCTCATGTATCCCCCTCAGGAGGTGTATTGCGACGCGCAGACCTACATTCACAGTCAACCACACACGCACGCACGCACGCGCGCATCACTTCATTCTGTTTGTGACTCATCATGACTGCCATTGCGGGAATTACAACATCAAAGACCATGCTGCGACCGCGCGCACCCTAATTGCGCCAGTATGGATGGTAGGACTGCAACGATTAATCGAATTGATCATCCAATTAGTTGTCAACTATTTTAGTAATCGTTTAATCGGATGGTCAGCTAATCACAGGAGCTTTTTGCTATATATGTTTTCCAACTTCCAGTGTTAAGTGTTGCTAAACTAAAGAGTGAGGCATTTCCCTTACATTGATGATAGCAATGATGGTAGCAACAAAGCAAAATATGTGTTTAGAGTGTCAAGAACAAAATATATGGCCTGAATATTTATTTTTAAATTACCTTATTATTTTAAATTTGAATTCACAATTCCTTTTAGAGTGACACATGTAGTTATTCTTTAATCAAACGCTAAGCAGTCAGATTACGCATATACTTTCATTTTTGAGGTGATAGCTAAAGAATTGTCATAAAGTGATGAATCGATTAATGATGAAAATAATCGTCACAGTTGCAGCCCTAGTGGATGGAGACATTGAAATGCAGGCTAGGCCTATTTCAAGTTTGAAGGACCACTTCACCACTTTTCAATATCTTCATATAATTGGCCCTCACTAATACTGTATATAATATTCATGATAAAATGGCACACATTTTTGTTCTACTCAGTCTGTCTCATTAGAGGGATGTAGGCAGCTCAGAACCCATCTACTCTCTGCTCTCATCTTATCATCATAAATAATATCATCACACATCATCTTATTCTGGCCAATCACAAGGTGCTTTCATTTTCCATGTTTGTGTTTGTTTTTACAACACTCAAACCTGGACATGGGAGGGACTAACCCCCCTCAAACAATATGCATGTTTTACAAGCAACACCGTTGTACTATGGTGTATAAATTAGGCTTCCGTTCAGGACTGCTGTGCTCCCACAGTTATGAATTCTTTATAGGGGCTTGAAACGATAAACTAAAACGCACGTTTAGCCTCTCAGCTCTCTCTCTCTCTCTCTCTCTCTCTCTCTCTCTCTCTCTCTCTCTCTCTCTCTCTCTCTCTCTCTCCCTCCCTCTCTCCCCCAGACTGCTATGTATCATTTTATATTGAACAGTTAAATAATTGATAGCTTGGAGCCATTGGATGAGGATAACCTCTTATAGATTTCACATATCAACTACAGCAGGAGAGTGCATGGAGAGAACAATTAACTGGAGGCCACTGCTCTTTACACACACACACACACACACACACACACACACACACACACACACACACACACACACACACACACACACACACACACACACACACACACACACTACACTACACTACACTGCGTCTCTCACTCAGTTTTTTCCTGTCACTACACATTCCCCTGCTCCCCCTCCTCATCTCTCTGTTTAAATCTCTCTCTCTCTCTCTCTCTCTCTCTCTCTCTCAGTGTAGGATGAATGGGGGCGCCCCATTTAGCGTTGATCCTGTCAGCCGTTGCCAGGGAGCTTTCCCTGGTTCTCTGAGATACTCCTCTAACAGGGGGCTGCCTCCCTCCCTCCCTCCCCTCTGCACCTCCTCTGTTGTACCCTCTTCTCCTCTGCCCCCCTCCTCCTCCTCCTCCCTTGATTCTCCGACAACAACCCAGGCCTGTACCCCACAGACCCACTCCTCCGCTAGCTTCACCGCTCCCTTAACCCCCCCTCCACCAACCCTCTCCAGCCCCTGTTCCCCCCTCCCCTCAATTCCCACCCTGTCTGCCCCCTGTCCCCTCTCCGCTAATACCCAAGGGTTGGTCACAGCTGGCGACAGCTAATAAACTCATCACTCACACTCCCTGGGTCCTATTTACTACAAAGACAAAGAGAAGGAGCGAGAGAGAGAGAATGAGAGATATGCAGACATATAAATGCAATCATGCAGGGAGGAATAGGGTATAAGTAAACAAAAAAATATTTAACAGGAGAGATCTGCCACTTCCTCTTATAAAAAAAGACAATTTCTATGCCATACTGTATGTGAAATCATAAATTCTGGTCTTAATTCCTGCAGTCTTACTCACTTTTCTACTTCTAGACAACTGTAAAGTTGTGTTATCCTAAATACAGAGTTAGTTCACTCTCTGGCGTCTTTATAGTTAAATATGTGAATTGATCCTTCCGAGGTAAAGGGCGTATACGCACATCTTCAAGTTTGATTTAAATTTCTCTTGACTACCATTCACATTTCACACATATGACCCAGTTACCCACTGTCTCGGGCGCAGGACAGCCTGTCTCCATCCCCGGATTGCACGCACACAGACATATACTGTACATACAGAATATACTGTAGGGTACTGCAGACATTGTCACATACATGTGCTTGTTTGCATGTATAATAATGCAGATGGCAGAGACACATGCATGGCTGTAGATACAATATGATAATATGACCATACAGGAGTTTGCAGGTGTAACGATATTGCAATCCAATTTTGGAGTACACAGACAGACAGACAGACAGACAGACAGACAGACAGACAGACAGACAGACAGACAGACAGACAGACAGACAGACAGACAGGCTTTAGACTGGATCAGGTTTTCTCACAACACACACTGTCTGCACTGCAGACAGCACAGCAGAAGTTCTCAATGATTTAACAATAATACAATTAGAAATATGCAATAATTAAACACAAATCCCACTTGAATTGCAGTGCAATGCCCCCCACCTTCGAGCTCATGTCAAAATTCAAGGCCCGGGGACCAAATCAGGTCCTTGAATGAATTTTATCTAGCCCGTGGGATGCTATTTGATAACTATTAGAACTGGCCCTTTGGTATCGTTCACACACAAATTCATAAGAAATTTATGCAACTCACTTTTTTACTTTCTCAACTCAATTGATTTACTTTGATTTTACTATGGAAGCAGTGCTTGGTGAGGATCATAAAACAGGAAACTGAGCTTTAATAATGCATTTTAGGTTTTTAATGCTTGTAGTTTCATCTTTGCTTTCATCTTGCTATTTAGGGACATTGTTTCTTGAAGGAAAATTACTTTTTTTGCTGTTTGCCTTGGACGTTCTCATAAACCGGTGCCCGTGTGTTGAAACACATTCCGTACTACTAGGCTTCGGCCTTCGACTTAAACCAATTTTTCTATTTTGGCCCGTTGTGGATTTGAGTTTTACATCCCTGCCCTATAACTCTATAGCCCACTCTAGCCTAATTATAAATCTGGGCCTACACACACGCACGCACGCACGCACGCACGCACACACACACACACACACACACACACACACACACACACACACACACACACACACACACACACACACACACACACACACACACACACACAGCATTGTGTGATATGGGATCTGATTGATTTTTTTTACTACCCATCCAGTGTGTGCAGGCGAGAGTACTGTGAGAAACCATTGTTTATTTTATTACTACAAGAAGAGCCCAATGATGGGGACAGCTGAGAGACAGACTGATTGACTGCATCACCGTGTGATTATCTTTGTTTCATAGAGTCCATGCTGTGTCCTGGCACTAGATCACCAGGCCAACAGTCCCACCTCTCTCATGGCCTGGTCCACCTACAAACATACCACATCTGTGAGTGATCCTTCATGCGGCCTTTTGGGCAGGGGCGGATCTAGGCATAGGCATTGGGGGGGCAAAGCCCCCCTAAATTCCCAGTCTGCCTCACCAAACATGATGGCATGCAAAACAACCCAAGATATTTCAGTGCTTATATTTAAAAGTATTTGAAACACTACTGAAAATGGTATGGGGGCGGCTTCATCGCCTGTGACACGAAGCGACACGGGCGATGAAGCCGCCCCCTTAGCCGCCCCTTTACCATTTGCTTCTGCCCCCACAATTGGGAAATGTTACATCCGCCCCAGCTTTTGGGGTTGTCGGAGGATGAGATACTGTTCTGTAACCGATAGGTCAGGGATTTGATTCGCACATCAGTCAGTGTGTTCATTTTCAGTCAGATAGGTAGTTATTGAGAGCGATCTGCAACCTCCATCTCCTATACTGCTTGCTTATGTGCAAGTGGCTTTGGATTAGCTCTGGGTGTCCCTTGAATGTAAATATGTGCTGTATGTGTGTGCGCTATATGTTTAAATCACACTGTGAGGTAGGCCTATATTACTTTCCACACAGACACATCATTTCCAGTGTTGGCTTTCAGTGACATGGTATCTTTTGCAAGAATCAATTTCGGCCGCTGGCCACGTTCTCTGCTTATGGATTGGCGGTCAGTATAAAGCAATCAATTGGAAATATACTGTATACTATTACTACATGCAGAGGAGGAGTGAAATAAATTAATCAATGATGCAATACAACAATTTTGCTGTGCGGTTGTATCTAGGCCATGCAGTCTGTGTACAACATGCCTCTGTGTGAAGGGACTTTCTGAGGAACTGGTTCAGTATTTGGGTTGGGGTGCAAAGGCAGCATCTGACTGGCTTGTACCCACCCTGTGCATGCACACACACAAGCACTCCCCTGCGCGCGCGCACACACACACACACACATTAAACTATTATACAAGAATTCAAGTGATTTTCTTTGGCGGTATCAAAATTCAAAATGAATGTTAAAATAGCTGTATATTGTGAGCTTATTGACAGGAAATGCATTTTCAGCCCAGGTTGAAGAATGCAGTCAGGATACCGATTAAATGAGCTTTGCATTGTAAGTGATAAAGAAATGAGCAGACAAAATTAAGCTGATTGGCAGACATTTTGTTACCTATACTGTCGTTTTAACCCCAAAAATATCACATTACCTTTTAAGGGGATGCCCTAGTATCCCTTTTAAATGAAAACAGAAGTTCAAGCACCACCGTGTGGTTAAAATAACGCATTACAACACATGCTCATTAATTTTACATCAAATCCACCACGTCTGCATGTACAGTACATGCGCCTGTACCTCATCCACATAACTGGGGAAGCTCAAAACTGACACATGCATGCCAAACCACAGGGAGTGCAGTCCCCAGCCTTCAATCTGTCGGGTCCAAGGTTGTCCAGAACCTTCGGAAAGGCTCTGGTCAGCCCCAGCCCAGCCTACAAACTCAGCCATTTGATACACCTGCCTTTGGATTACTAAGCCCTGATTTCCACTGGCAGCCGAATCCAGCCTGAATCAGATCTGAGCCACTTCAAGATTGGAATTTGATTTGTTTAAATGAGTCAGGTGGCCATTTAAACCAATCATAATTCAATCCTGAAGTGGCTCAGATCTGATTCAGGCTGGATTTGACTGAGTGTAAATCCGGCCGTAGTCAGTTGAGTCCACCTTAATGGGTCGAGTCCACCTTAATGGCTCGAGTCCACCTTTCACAGTCAGTTTCCAGTCTTCAGACATGCCGTTTGCCACTGCACAAGGACATTCCACAGACCCTCCATATGGCCATATACAGTTTGGACAGAAAGGGGCAGATAGACATAGAGAGCTCAACATATAGGCATAAAAAGGATACAGGCAAACAGACAGACTGCTTGACAGATGTTCCCAACTTAATTGTCCCCAAGTGGCTGAAACAGGTCTAGTTTAAAACACAGAATCAGTTAAAGCCCCTTGCATACAGTATTCTACTGCCCTAGTAAAAAAAAATCTATAGGATTCCAATAGAAAAGTCCTATCAGATTTTGGAACAAATCCTATTGGATTTCCAATAGGAATCCAATATCTTATAGGAATCCTATAAGAAAATCCTACAGGATTTTCTTATAGGATTCCTTTAGGATTTTTGGGAAAATCCTATAGGATTTTCTTATAGGATTCCTTTAGGATTTTTGGGAAAATCCTATAGGATTCTATTAGAATCCTATTGGATTCCTATTGGAAATCCAATAGGATTTGTTCCAAAGAGTTTTTGACTAGGGTGAGGATTAGATTTGTATCCCTTGAGTTGCTGGGGCTGAACAACTGTCTCCTGTAAACAGACACAGGCATAGACAGGCAAAAAAAGAAAGAATGTTCAGACCCTTGGGTGAATCTGGTTTCTGACAGGTGGAGGTAATCATGCATGCAGCTTTTTGAGATGGGGCTGTTTTCACATCATCATGTGGGATTGGAATGGAAGGGTGGGGTTATGGTCAGGTCCTAAACCTAAATAATGGTTAAATGGAAGCATGAGTCCACCTGCTGGCAAAAGATGGAATCCCACAAGAACCACCTTGTGTGGCCTATACCTCCCTTTATTCTCTGTGGTTCTTCTACTCTCTGCCTCTATTCCTGTCTCTTATTACATCCCAGATGTGGGCAGAAAACCTATATGTATTCTACCTTTATTTTTGGAGGGGTAACAGCCATGTTTCAATAACTGAGGTACATGATTTGACGTGACCACTTGAAATTAGGCATGTCATGGTGTAAGAATCTCAACACCGTTTTTATAGTTTGCTTTCGTACCGGTGTTATCGGGTTTTATAGTTTGACCACTAGATATTTTAGCCCCACAGACCAAAAACTAAACATTTATTTTGCTTTTGTCCACAATACCAGGATGGATTTGGGAAACAAAACAGGCAAACATACAGATACAAAATGACCATTAATTTTCTACATTCTCTAGTTGTGTAGACTTGGGCTAATTCAGATGATGAATATTTTAACTCTTGAGAGTGTAAACATAAAACCAAATGGACCCGCAAGGGTCCATTTGGTTTCATTTTTACGCTCTCAAAGAGTTACATCTAGTTAGAACGTGCAATATTGAATAAATGGGCGCAATTCTTTTTCTCGGTACATTTGGTGGGAAAGCAAAGTACCGGTTTTGTTCCTGTTCCTGTTTATTGAAACCATAACCATATTGAAAATGTGTTGAAGGAAGTGTTTTTCTGGTGTTTTCTCACAGAAGCCAAAGCAGAGTATAGAGCAGAACAGTCAACAGAACAGAACAGTGCTTGAGGCGTTGGCTGTCTGTTGCCTTTAATTATTTAACACTTAAAATTGATCACTATAGCTTCCCACAGTCCTTTTCGATAAAGGAGTGTGCAGGGAAGCCGGGCCGGCGTGCCTTAATATTTCCTCCATGGAGACAGATTACAGTGAAAATGGAGAGATGGAGACAGAGAGACGATATACAGAACAAAGGCACTGGGCAGGGTTGGAATGTGCAATAGACTCGCTCAGGAACAGTTGGATCCAGGATTCAATTTGTGAAAAATAAACAAATGTTGTTTCTTAACCTCTAAATAGGTCTACTATTAGTAACTAACTTCTTTGTGTGGTGAATAGTCACAGAATGTGTTGTGTACCTAATTGAAGACTGTACCTACTCCGGGGGTACTGTATACGCACACGCAAACTACACGCAAACTACAAAAAATGCTAAGAGTATTTATGCAACATATTTGCATGGATGCTTTCCTCACTGTTACATGACCCTGTAATTGTACAACATTTTGTCAGAACTGCTGTGATGCAAAATATATCACTTTCCTCTTCGCTGCACATGCTCAAGCAGCCTGCACACACACACACACACACACACACACACACACACACACACACACACACACACACACACACACACACACACACACACACACACACACACACACACACACACACACACACACACACACACACACACCTGGACCAGAGGTGGTCTATCTAAAGCAGAATCCTTGCACCCCCACCCCCTCCAGCAACTGTAACCCTGGTTAGATCCCAGTAACCTGGCTCCCGCCAGATTGCGGTTTCGCCAGGCCAGGATCCCAGTACACTGGCTCTGGAAAGTCTGTCCTAGATACTGTAGTAAATGATTGTTCTCATTTTCACACTGAGTTATCAAGGAGCCTATTATGCAGGGTATTCAAGTGTATAAATGTTTATTTCAAAACATGAGAATGGTCATCATGATAAAATCCAATAATATGCAGATACAATTGTTGATAAGGGGGTAAATTCAAAATCGTCCTTTTTTTATATCCTGTTGCACAAACCTCCCACCTCTCTGACCTAATAGGTTGATTTTTTTTTCTGAGACACCATGGCAAGTGAACACAACCACTTCACACCACAGCAAAGTTTTAAAATGTTTACATTTACAACAGTACCATCATAAAACGTTAAAGTTCTTATTTTGACAGTGATTCCTCTGCCAATAGTCTTAATAATCTTAGACCTCTGGGCCAGTGGAATCCCTTACAACCAGTTTAAAGTGATGGAGAATCACACAATATTGAGTATCGCAATAACAGTAGCTAACATGATTTTGTGTAGCGCCGGAGCAATTTGATAAAGGCTTTATTTCCCTTGTTCCACGGCGACTGCATGAGAAAACAGGTGCAGTACAGATCCCATCTGTCATTAGTCTTTCCAAATGGACATATTTCCATGTTGAAAAGATGATCAGTCTTCATTGTTCAATATTTTATATAAAAAAGTAGGTTATATTCTCTGAAATATCACTCCTCAAATAGCTTAAAGTGTCCAATTTGTCAAATGAAAATTCATTTGTCAGGATCTCATTTCACTGAGCAGGTGAAACAACTCAGGTAATTGCAATATACCTGCATAGGATCTGTAGTAAAAAATACATTTATGGCATCCATAGCCACGGGAAGCGAGACTGCAGCACCCCTTGGTGGTTGATGGGAAAACTGCATAATATGAACCATGGGCCACAAACTGTCATCGAATAGTATATATAGGTACAAAGCATTATTTAAATTCTCCAGAGTAGAAAATGTGAAAATATTTGATCTGCATTTAAGAATTAGTAATAAAAGAAAAGATGAAAAAGATGACTGACCAAATGACCATATTCATGTGGTCAATTTTGCTGTTACATGGTACTCATCCTGGGGTAATGACACAGCAAAATGGCCGCCTTGTGAATACGGTCATCTCCTTTTGAGCTACAGAATTGTTCCTGTGTCAGTTAGCGAGGGACTGAGAGACACTGGGCAGCTAATGAATGGCAGGTTGAGTGTTATTATCTTCAGAATGGGTTTAATAGCTTGAATTCATTCTACATTGTCGGAGCTGATTTTTTTTTATTGGCATACAACAGTCCAAAGGGATGTCTAGCGGTTTACAAATCAACCCCTCAAGCAGAATCGATGGCCTTCTGGACACTGTTCTTAATGGTGAAATGCTGCTCAGGCTGTGGGACTTTAAGTAATGTAGAGGACCATGCCAATTCTGTCCAGTAGGCTAGCTGGTACATCTTGAGTGAAACAGATTACACTGATGGTGAGGTCATTAGTCTACCTCTGTTGCTCCTTACCTTCCCATATTTTGTTTTAAATAGCCCTAATTTATTAAATATTAGATCTAAAACCTGTTTTGGATGTTAATTTCAGTGTCTAACGACGTGCTGTTGCAGTCACTCCTAACAAACAAAGATAAATAAATGGTTTCCAGTAGTATCCACAGTTAGTACACGTTGTGTGAATTTACCAAATGGTTCTTATTTATCAGACCCTGAATTAGTTTATTGGCAAAGTACTTTCACACAAACAGGGATTTATTTTTCTTGGCATGATACTTGCTTTGTGGGTTTCTTGCAGCAGATCAGCATGTCTTTTTTTTGCTGTGCTCTTGCTGATGTTCATGTGCTTGTGCAGTGTTGCTGGCTGACATACATTTCTCACCATATGGTGTATAGGAATAGGCTACTGTTGGCAAAGAAGCAGCTTTGGCTGTACAGTCTCATGCCTGTGCAAGTGGTCTCCGAAAATCAGCATTATCATTTAACATTGCCTAATTGACCACCACTTTGTTAGAGCACATTCTTACTTACGTGATCTATTGAGTGTGCAAGGGGTTTAATATGCCATGAAATTGCTTAGTTTCTTTTCTATGGCGATAAGCCAGGAAAACTGGTAATTTTAGCTGACTGACTGGAGAATGAGAATCTTTTTTGGCTGAGGTAAATAGGGGTAGATGTCTGTAGTCTTGATTTATGGAATGGATAAGATGTTTAAAAATCTAAATGACTCTGTTCTTTCAAGGCAACAACGTCTCTTGCAATTGTGATGAAAGTTCCGGCCCGTGTCAAACCACCACCTCCATCACATCCACTCTGCACGTCCGAGTGAAAAGCTCTTCCCGCGGCTATGCAAGTATCCAAACAATGTCAAGCGGTTCATCCCGCCTGCGTCTTTACACTTACACAGAATGGCGCATTTCGCAGAACGGCAGTCAAGTCCCACTGCCCGCACTCGACGGGTTGGCTTTTGTCCTCTCCAAAGTGCTTATAGTACGTGATAGATTAGCCTTCTGCCTATCGAGGCTAGCAGTGTTCCGTGTTTGGAGTGTTCTCCCTCGCTCCGTGCTGTTCCCCATGCCTGGCTGGACGACTCGGCCTCGCTCCAAGCTGGTGGAAGTACGTGAGTGGACGGTCCTCTCCCCTGTCAGTGTATTAACAGTGTGTGGTTGCGTGGCTCTCCCTCTGTCCAAGCTGTTTACAGTGTTCAACTGGCTACTTCTCCCGTGCTCCAGGGTGCCTAGACCACCTGATTGGTTAGGCCTCACAGTCTGTTGATTATTCAGGGTTTGTAATTGACTGGTTCTGTCTCTTTCCGGGAGCTTTGATTGGCTGGAGCCACTCCTGTCCAGAGTGTTGACAGTTTGTATCCTCTGCCTGTCCCTCTCCCTCTCCAAACTCGTCTCCCTGCGGCCAAGGCCGCTGCGCTCTCTCTCCAGGCTGCTCTGGATCTCTGCCCTCCTGGCCAGGGCCTCTCTCAGCTGGGTGCGGAAGGTTTCGATCTGCCCCTGGAGCTCCTGGAGCTCCCCTTCCCACATGCAGGCCTGAGAGGCTCTGCTGCCCAGGGGAGAGAGAACCAAGCCCGCAGTGGACAGCGTGGAGGCCGGGCCCCCGTTGGCCTGGAGGTTAATTTGCGGAGAGGACGTGAGGCTCCCCAGGGTCCCGAGGCCCAAGCCCGTCAGGCCCATTCCGGGACGTCCCACCATGCCCGGTCGTCCGCGCACCGAGGCGGTGTGCGTGCGCAGGCGGTAGCTGTGCAGCGTCTCCAGGTCAAAGTGCACGCGCTTCTCCTTGGGCTCGTGGGACGGCGAGGAGGAGCTGTTGGTGTCTCCGCAGGACACAGTGGCCGCAGGACGGGAGAGGGGAGGGGAGAGGGGCGGAGCCTGCTGCTGCTGCTGCTTCCTGTGGAGGGTGCAGTTCTCTGAGACACACGGGGAGGGGCTGGGGAAGGGAGAGAATCCACGCAGAGTTAGGATACCTATAGTCGTATAGATCAGTGGTTTTCAACCTTTTTGAACCCATGGCCCACTATTTATTCAGCATTTGAGCCACGGACCACCATTTGATTTGATGACATTGTAGCCTCACAGACCCCAAAACTAAAGATTTCTTTTGCTTTAGTCCACAATACCAGGCTGGATTTTAGTATACAGATCAAAATGACCATTAATGTTCTACATTCTCTAGTTGTATAGACTTGGTCTAATTCACATGATGAATATTTTAACTCTTGAGAGTGTAAACATGAAACCAAAAGGAACAGCAAAGGCCATTAAACTCAATACAAAAACACTATTATAAAGATATGGATTTACCTTTGGTCCATTCCAGTCAGTTCCTTCCCAACATCCTCATAGGTGGTGTTGATGGCTCTGTGTATTTTCTGTATAGAGAAAGATAACGTGGAAAGACATGCCGGTTAGTTCTGTGCAACTTGCATGCAACCCACTTATTCTGAACTCTTAAGGAAATTGTGCATTTGGTATCTGACTTAAGAGTCATGTACACGCACAGCTGATACACCACTACTGTATTTCCTCGTGACTCACATCTGAACCTCTAGTCTTGTCTACCCACTTAAATGATTTATGTAAATGCTCTTAAATATCTCTCCCTATTTTACTTGAAAGAGTGGCTATTGGCTAAGCTATCAGTCACGCCTCTGCCTTTCTTTTTGCCCGCGGTCCCTGGGTTCCTCTCTCAGACTGAACAAGGCTTTTGATCAAAGCCAGTTTAATAGAAAAAAAGTCCCGCACTCTGTACTGTAGGCTGTTTTAATCGGTGCAATGTTCTGGTTGGCAAGATCTTTATCAGACAAAGGAAAATGTCTTGCACACAAATGTTGCACAGTGTGCGTGATTGATTCTGCCTGTTCTTTTTGTACTTTGACCTGTTGGTTTTCCCCCTGTGCACCTGTCACCAAGACACAGGTGGGAAAAATATATTAGTTTTGTCCAAAGCCAGTAGAAATCAGAGCTGCGGGAGATGTTTGGTGAGTCGTGGTAGGCTGTATGCTACAGAAAACTGAGGTTTCTTTTAGGCTGAAATGCTACTTGTCAAACAACGCGCAGAGTTTCACCTGTCTGTCTCCATATCAAAGGGATAAATCATAACAGAGCTCACCACCACCTTTCCATCTTGGTGGAGAAGTATTGTTGCAGTGTAATTGGGTGTGCTGCGGTCGAGAGGATTAAACTTTCAAACTGTGGGATTTTTTTTGGGAAAGCCAACAGAATTTGAATACTGTCTCCGTCTTCAGACAGAGGAGAACATTTATCTAGAGAGCCAATGTTGTGCGCCTGAGCTTCACGTATGAAGGTCATGGACTCACAGCTACCGGAGGGCGATTGTCTTTCGTCTTTTGTTTTGGTCAAATTGCTTCCTGGAGACAATTTCGCACGGTGTAGTACTAGCCAATCTGGAGAGATAAACCTATCCTAGGTCATGCATTTGGAGTGCAGTGAGGCAGCCAGTGTGATGGATGCTTAGAGGCTTGCCGGGAGTGTTTGCCCTTTCCAAAAGAAAAGAATGCAAGAGTCTGGGAGAGGACGTCTTCCTCGGCACCCACAGACTCATTTAATCATTCCGCCAAAAACATGTCCACGGCCACAGGCACTTCATTTGGGCCTGGCTAGAGCCTTGTAGTCCAAAACTTGACATTTATACAGCACTCCAATCTGGAGTTTTGTTGCTGTGTGTATTTTAACACACACACACAAACCATAGTCAAGAGAATATGATGTCGAGAAACAATGCCTTTAGCAACCATGTCCCTCCTTCATTAGCATTCAACATGACTTAAAATAACACTATGTGGCTTGAATTTTTCATGTGTTTCTTTAAGGGGAGGCTGTGGATAATTGCACAACTGTTCACCAAGAGTTCTGTGGCTTTGGGTTGTCATTTTAGATTCATAACACAAGAGGGCGCTGCACACCATTAGTTGAAACACTTTCACTTTCAGTCACATAATCAAAAGCTGATTCTGTAAGCATAATAAATATAGACCATAGCTTATTATAAGTTGTAAGCTGTATAAACAGGTGTGTGTGTGTGTGTGTGTGTGTGTGTGTGTGTGTGTGTGTGTGTGTGTGTGTGTGTGTGTGTGTGTGTGTGTGTGTGTGTGTGTGTGTGTGTGTGTGTGTGTGCGCATGCGCGCACGTTTTTTTCCTATTGGCAATGGCTGCTGTTATCTTCTGTGCCCAGCCTGATACTTTATTGGCTAATGTACAGATAAATAGTTAAAGTGTACGTTTGTGCGTGTGTGTGTGTGTGTGTGTGTGTGTGCGTGCGTGCGTGCATGCACATAATAACAATAATCCTTTATCACTTTTCATACACAAGAAATCTGCTCAAATTGCTGAATGATACAGCAGAAAAGAGCAAACAAAACAAACTTGAAGTTCAGCAAAGTGCTGCATATACTATACTGTGAAAAAGAAAGAAAAAAAGAATGCTTCAGTACAACAAAATCAGCATATACAATACTAGATAAAAGCTAATTTGAAGCAATAAGGTTCCAATGGCACTTAATCACATGGATCCCTGAAAAAATAGGACTTATATAAGCTTAGAACACTGCAACAACAAGAACGCAAGTGTTTTTTTTTATCCTATCCCTATAGGAATACTGCAGAATAACTTAAGGGGGTCCTTGAAATTAAAAAGTTTGAGAACCACTGTACACGGCATAGAGACTTAATTAGTATCATCAGTAACATCTGCAAGGGGAGTAGGGAAGGAGCCCAGAAGTAAGAGTTTTCTCTATAGGGGTCATCACTATGCTTGCTTGTGGTGGACGTTTTGGTCAAAATTCCTTTTGTCTACGGACACATTGATGACCTCAATGTGTGATATGCACAGTAAAATGGTTGTTATGCATATTACTCAACAAAAATATAAACGCAGCACTTTTGTTTTTGCTCCCATTTTTCATGAGAGGGACTTAAAGATCTATAATTCATTCCAAATACACAATATTACCATTTCTCTCAGACATTGTTCACAAATCTGTCTGAATGTGTGATAGTGAGCACTTCTGCTTTGCTGAGATAATCCATCCCACCTCAAAGGTGTGCCACATCAAGATGCAGATCTGACATCATGAGTAGTGCACAGGTGTGCCTTACACTGTCCACAATAAAAGGCCACCCTGAAATGTGCAATTTTCTTTTTGCTTTATTGGGGGACTGGGGACTCAGATCAGTCCAATAAGTATCTGGTGAAACCACCATTTGCCTCATGCAGTTCAACACATCTTCGCATAGAGTTGATCAGATTATCAATTGTGGCCTGTGGAATGTTGGTCCACTCCTCTTCAATGGCTACCTACCGTATGTGAAGTTGCTGTGGCAACTGGTACACACTGTCGAAATGGTAATATTGTGTATCTGGAATGAATTTTAGATCTTTAAGTCCATCTCATGAAAAATGAGAGCTACAACAAACGTGTTGCGTTTATATTTTTGTTGAGTATATATTATATATACGTTGGTGTAGAGGGTAAAAAACATGCTGCCTGCCTAGGCTCCTGGGGAGCACAGTTCAACAAAATCTATGGAGTTTAAATAGTTAAAGATGTTTAGTTGTTTACTGAGCTTGGTTCCTTTCTTCAGGTAATGTACTGCACAGTTTTAAGGGCATTCATCTAGCAGCTCTCGGGGGAATAGTGTTTATGTTGTCAGTGAGTAAGGCACACTGCTCCTATAGCCATTTTAGTACTTTACATAAAACACTAGTAGAAGGACCTTCAAGTCAGTATGTCTGTGCCTGAGAGTTTGTACGTGTGTGTGCATGCGTACAAGTGTGTGTGTGTGCGTGTGTGTGTGTGTGTGTGTGTGTGTGTGTGTGTGTGTGTGTGTGTGTGTGTGTGTGTGTGTGTGTGTGTGTGAGTGTGTGTGTGTGTGTGTGTCTGCGGCTCTGCGCGCAGTAAGTGCACAGCACATTTGGATTAGTGTAGTGTCATCCCGGTGTTTATTTGCGACCGGAATTTTTCAGTGACAAAAATCTTGTAGTTTTGGACTATGCGTGCACTTGTCTCTGTGTGCGTGTGTGTGTGTGTGTGTGTGTGCACGTGTGTGCATAGATCTGTGCGTGCATACATGCGTGCGTGCTGTGCGTGCATGTGTTTACATGCTCTCACCTGGCTGGTGTGGAGCCAGTAGGTCAGGCTGTGTGAGCGGCGGAGGCGTGGTATGACCAGGTGATAGAAGGTGTGTTCACCTGCCAGGGTCAGCAGAGCTCCGCCCACTCCCATGCACAACAACACAAACAGACCCGAAAAGTGCTGGATCCCCATCTGCAGAGTCTAGAGACACACAGGGAGAGAGAGCGAAAAGGAGACAGTGATGAATAGGAGCGTATTGCATATTAATAGATATAAAATACGGGACTTTTCTCTCCGCTTCTGAGCTATAACATAATGAAGGTAAATAGAGAAGGGGAAAAAAAGGGACGGCAGGTGAGAAAAGTGAGATGAAGAGCGGTGAAAGCGGTGATTTCATTGGCGGTGATATATTTTATCCTGGCACCCATTAAAACTGGGAAAACAAGTTTGCAGTAAAGTGTGCCAACTACTGATTTGGAAGAGATTTGTAGAATCCGCCTCACGTCTTAATCGGTTAATTGTGATGGCAGTGTAGATGTTACTGTAATCACCTAAAGCGTGAGATTTGCGCTAGGATTCGTGCAACGGTTTCCCAACAGCCGAAAATAGTCGATCTGCAAACTCACAATCCGCTAATTCTGGCCCAAGGCAGCATTGTACGACGGAGAAGCTTTACGCTGTTTATGTGGAGTTGAAAAGGAGGACAAATGTTCAGCCTCTGGCCATCATCAGCATACTAAATATAGAATTTTAGTAGGCTATACTGATAAATGGCCACGGGCCGGCTGAAGTGGTCTGTGCTCGTTTTGCACCCCTCGAGAAATCGACGTAAAGCCATGTTTTGAGCGCAAAGCTTAGAATGGTTTGCTAAATGGGCTGTGAATCTCTGACCTCAGGAACTATTCAGTCCAATGTGAATGTGAGTAAATATGAAAAAAGGCAGGTATGGGAGTCAAGCCAGTCCCACAGTCATACGCCCTCCAATCACATATAGGACACGGCCCTTCATTTAAGGATTCTATTTAAAGGAGAATTCAGTGATTTGGGTGCTTTGGAAAAAAACAAACAAACAAAAACAGGTCTGCCGCAGCAGCAAGATGTGCACATGCACACACTCTACAGTAGGGCGAAGTGCAACAGGCCAACCAAATCCCGCTCCCACTCGATCATGATTGGAGGAAGACCCCTCTCATCCTGATTGGATCAGTTTGGTCTTTCCTCCCCAAGACCAAACTGAAACTAGGGTTTTTTTTGACAGTAGGGGCTCACTGGGGACAGGGAGGAACTCCTTATATGGTCAGCATACTGTACAGTAGGGAGGATTATCAAAAAAAGGAAGATGGTAAATAATATTTAAATTTATTGGATCAGTCAGGTGGATCAGTGAATATACCTTTCAGCAGACCAAACCTTTTTTTTTTTACTTGGCCTTTTTACATGGCCTATTTGTGCGCAGTGCACACTGAGTGCAGTTCTAGTTATATTTTCTTACTCCGTTCTACTTATAATTTTGATTCTATGCCAATAAACCATTCTCATGTTTCTACATTGCCATTGCTATTGTGCCACTTATCCTATTGTCTGTCTCACCTATCTACACTACTGTCTCACCTACCTCTCTGTCACCTACCCGTCTCTCGCCTACCCTACTGTCTCAACTACGCCTCTGTCTCACCTACACTACTGTCTCAGCTCCCTCACTGTCTCACCTACCCCCTGTCTCACCTACCTCACTTTCTCTCCTCCCTCACCTATCGTAGAGCCTCAGTCCTCATCTTCCCTTCCAATGACCCTGAGAGGCACTGACTCAGCCTGCAGGAGTCAGTGGCACATGGCCAAACACCCCCCAGATTCCCTAGCCTGCCTCAGTATCCAAAATAAAAGCCTAGGCAAACAAGACACATTTCCTTGGTTCAGGAGTGGGATTGAACTACACTGCAGAGGTGTTGCGCTGAATTTACTGATGCCAGTGTTGTCCACTGTTATCTACCATTCAATAATATTTGTTTTTGGCTTTTTGCCTTTATTGATAGTAATTAGTGAAGACAGACAGGACATTGGGAAGGAGAGAATGGCAGAGACATGCAGCACAGGTTGTCTCAAACCGGATTCAAACATACGATATGCTGTCACAGTACGTTTTTTTTTTTTTTTTTTTTCTTTTTAGCCCACGATTTTGCAACCCATTTTTTCACCCAGTGCCAATTCCTAATGTGATCCTGGGCTCTACACACCCTCCACCAACCTGGGGAGGCAGCGGACTGGCCTCATGCTTCCTTCAATGCATGAGGAGTTCAAGCTGCCTTCTTTTCACCTGACCGGGGGGAGTTTCCCTGGCTGGACGTAGCGCGTGGAAGGAACACGTTATTCCAACCAGTTCCTGTCCCCTCCATCAGGCGCCCCGGCTGGCCAGGGGGAGGCAGTTTAGAGTCCAGGACTACAGCATGTTTTTGTGAGGGTATCTACCCTAGGGGACACGGGGAGAACATGCAAACTCCACACAGAAAGGCACTTTCGCCAACCCCGCCTCGGGTATGGGCACTGATGACGCGGAGGAGCAGACACGCCGCCAGCACCCACAGCAGCGCCCCTAGCGGGAATCGAACCCAGGACCTTCTAGCTGTGAGGCGGCAGCACTAACCACTATTCCACCGTGCCCCCCCGCTGTCACAGTACGTTTTAACAGCCGGCGACAAAAAACGGGCGATGCGGGCGACGCTTGAATTTCATTGGCTGTAGCCTAAATCGCCCAAGTATCGGCCGACAACCTCAATGCTGTTCATCTTTTCGGCTGACATTGCCCCACCCATGTTTCGACCATCGCCCGTTCGCCTGCTATCGCCAGAATCACCAGCTCTCATAGACAAATAATGGAGTTCAGGAAACATCGTCTGTCCATCATCCATCGTCGCCTCCTGTTAAAACGTACTGTCAGGACGGAGCCTATATGTGGCATACACCTGGACCACTCAGGCGCCCCGAAGCACAAGATTCAATTCCCATTCACAATGAAGCAATAGATAATTAAGAGCCAATAGACACG
This sequence comes from Benthosema pterotum, assembly GCA_039105355.1. NCBI lineage: Eukaryota > Metazoa > Chordata > Actinopteri > Myctophiformes > Myctophidae > Benthosema > Benthosema pterotum. The sequence goes on from CM076980.1 coordinate 22,666,141, forward strand.
CCACGTCGTGATGATGATAAGAGCGCCTCTCACTTCACACAGACGTTATTTTATATTTTTGCACAGGCCATCCTTGTTTGTCTGTGTTTCCAAGGCTCCTGACACAGAGCAGGTTCTGTTTGTACTCTGTACAGACAGATACTGGGCCAACCCGGGTCAAACCCCTAGACAGTAGCTGTCCAGGTGGACAGGTACTTTATCCTTGCATCACCCGAGGGGCACCAAGAGACGACTGACACTGTCTCCATGGCTCCACCTCGTATCCTGCTGAAAGACCAATAAAGAGTCTGCCACCAGGGGCGGATCTAGGCATGGGCATGGGGGGGCAAAGCCCCCCTAAATGCCCAGGCTGCCCCAACAAACACGATGGCATGCAAAACAACCCAAGTTATTTCAAATTAAAGTGTCTATAAGCCTATTTAAAATTATTTGAAACACTACTACTCCTACTAACTAACTACAGTTGTGGCACCACTAAACCAACAGCATTTCATCATTGAAAACAGAAAACTCTCTGAGTCAGACCTTTAGCTTCATGCATGCTGCGTGTCTGATGCAACTTCAACAACAACTGATGTTATTATTTATGCTTAATTGCCTAATGAAAGTCCTGCAACCGAAAATGGTATGGGTGCAGCTTCATCACGACACAGGCGATGAAGCCGCCCCCATGCATACCATTTTCCCCTCTAACTGGGAAATGTTACATCCGCCCCTGTCTGCCGCTCTCCACACTGGTGACTGGTGATGCCGAAAAAAAATCTCCTCTGAAGTTTTATAGCTGGTCCGTAACGTTTCAATAATATCATTATAACAGACACATACTGTATGTCCCGACGAAGATCGAATGAGATTGGAATGTCGACGAGTAATAAAGTTCAGAGGAGCTTTTTCAGCATCACCGGTGTGAAGGCTCTTTGATGTTTTTGCTTGTCTTGCACCCGGGCTACGGATGTCCATGTAATACCTTCTTCATTTAACATATCTTGCCCCCTCCACATCCCCAGCCTCCTGCTGTGGTAGCATTCAGCTCTTCACTGTGTATTCACTACAGGTCTAACTTGGCCCTATAAGAGCATGTCTATCATTATCTGTGTACCTTTATGGGTTACCTATTTTAGGTATGCACCAATATATCGGTCCACATATCGGTTTGGTCAATATTGGCCTCGGAAAAAAAAACTGACATTGACCGATGTTTAGCTCTTGTTGATTTTTCATTGAAGTATTTTTGTATGTTGGTCATCTGCAATCTACCAAGATTCTGGGCATTTATGTCTTGTATTGAAAAAGTATAGTTTCCCTGGCACATAAGGAGGAAATAAAAATTGGTTATTATTACCATATTTTCCGGACTATAAGGTGCACTTACCGTTGTAGCTGAAAGTATTGGCACCCTTGCACAAGACCAAACAACTCTGAATGTCTATAAAATAAGTTAAAATTGACGATTGAAGTATTTGGTGTCTCAAATTCTTTATTGAACTAATAATAACACAGAATTTTTGTTTTTTTAATCATAACTTACTATTACTATTTTTAAATAATATATTACACAGAAATTGCATGACAAAAGTTTTGACACCCTTTTAGATTTGCAATGAATAAATTGGTTTCCAGCAGGCCATTCACTTTGAACTCACCTGTGGTGAGTTTAAGTGGTGAGTTTAGGTGACAGCAATCCAGTAATGAGTCATCCTTCCAGTTTAAATACACCTCATTATGCTGTTGTGTGTCACTAAATGACCCATACTGAGCATGGACAAAAGAAAAAAAGCAGAAAATTGTCTTAAGAAGTCAAAGATGATCAGAGAGAGGTTAAAGATTTTAGCAAAGCATAGACAATGTAAAGGCTACAATTCCATCTCCGGAGACTTTGATGCTCAGCTTAAATCTGTTTTGAAGTTGTCCGAGGTTGTTCTACCACCATTCAAACAATCCTTTGCTGCAATATTTGGTCCATACTTCTCTTACGGCCTTGATGAGGTGAAATTTCCATACCAAAAGACATTTAGATATTATTGTTTAAGCTCTCAACCCATGCTGCAAAATGCCACTTCCTGGCTTATGCTCCTGTCCCTACCCCTCCCCCACACTTTGCTTCCTGAGCAGTTTTAACACCCCACTATAGTCTTTTCATCTTGAGTCTTGGGTGTGTCCCTGGGTGTGACTTCTGGCTAATATAAGCGACTAGAGAACAGCTTACGGGCACACAGAACCGGGCACAGAACGCAGACCATTGGAGAGCCGTCAATGCCAGGCCACAGGGCCTGACCATGGAATGCTATGCTACAATGACTATGCTTGCCTGATGCTTTCCTGATGATGCTATCTGATCCTATTCTGTTACTATCCTGACAATATACTATCCTGACGCTCAATAAACCTACAAATCATCTCAAGAAGACTGCTTTTGACTCTAATGTTTAGTGTACAGATTTCCGCCATATCAAATGGTTGTCAGAAGTGGGATCCGAAGATTTTGAACTCCGAAGAAATGCAGTGGATTATTTTTGGACATTTTTTTTCCTTCCTTTTTGGGAGAACAATGGACGTGGACATTATTTCTTGGAGATTTCAAAACTTCCGGATTTAAAGGACCGTGGCTACACTAAATTGGAGGACAATGAAGTCTTGCTCACATCTAATGGAATTAAAAGAACACAATGGAGCCTTCAGACGCCTGGATTAAAGAACCAAGATACACTAGAATTAGCACTGGTTAAAAGTATCATGCAGGCTTAGAGATCTTAGTGCTAGGTTTAGTTAAAGTTTCTTCCGCTAGTGTGTGCATGAGATGATTGAATGAGAGTGTGTACCTACAACATTTCGATTAAGTGTTGCTAACTTCTAGAATCATAGTCACTGGTAAATTTGATTAATCTGGAAACAATACTGTACAGTGACTTTTGCAGTTTGAGAATAATTAACAGCAAATCTTTCCTAGTGGCGTTTCCCTTTAGTGAGAGACACATTTTTCACACCTTAGGTGCCAAAGATTTGAGCAGTGGCAGAAATAATGGTGGTCTCCAGTCCCACAGACTGCACCTGAAGGACAAGGCCAACAAAATCTGTCCCTTTGAAAACAATTATGAAAGTTTAAAAAGTCAGGGGCAGTTGAGGTCTTGTATTTAAGGATAAAATAAACAAATGGAGCAGCAAGCCATTTGCTTACAATCTACTGCACATCTCTGTTGTTGCAGTGCCTGTTGATAGCTTGTAGATCTGTTCTATTTTTGCATGCAACAAGAAGCTCATTTTAAAAGAGTAGCTCATTTAAAAGAGTAGTTTGGCGTTACTTGCAAAGTGATGCGTTGCTTATTGCCCATTTTTGCAGAGTAGTCTCGTTGCTTTACTTTTTGGAGCAAAAGTAATAATATTACAGTAATACGTAATCTAAAATTAGTTGCTGCCCAACACTGGTGATCGCCCACTGGACAACTGGTGATCCTTGCAGTAGAATATTCATGGAAGCAGCAGTTTAATCTACAAACAGTTGACAGGTCAACAGCCTAAAAATACATGAAATTAAGAATATTTGTGGAGCCAATCAGGGTTAATTCACGTATATGGGTTAAATTGAGATCAACTAAATTTTGAGAGTAAAACATCTTAAGGGGTTAATTCAATTGTATAACATTACATAAAGTTTGATTGGATAAATAAGCCTCGAGCTTAAACTGTTGTTTGCATAATCATTAGAGCAGCGGGAAACTTTTGGCTGAGAGAGCCATGATATTTAAATGAAAATCGGTGAGACCCATACATTTTTTCCCCACCATCCTTTTAGGGTGATGGGAAATAGCCATCTCCTCGAAATGCTTTCTTTATAGTTAGTTTAGTGTCTGAGTCTCATCTGCGCTGCATATGTGATTGATAAATACATTGGATACACAACAAGTGTATGTATGCCACTTTCCCACTCAAAGAAGTCTAATGACACCTTTATATAATTAAAGATTTGTCTGAGAGCCAGGTGCAGCCATCGAAAGAGACATTTGGTTCCCTACCCCTGCGTTAGAGGGTGTGATGATTAACAGAGGGGGGTCTTGACCTCAGGCTGTGGTTTGAAAGAAAGGGCACATTTTCGCATCCTGTAGGTTGTAAAACAAACTGCCACTAGTCTAACTATATAGTAGATTGTTAACTAGATTGCTTCTTTCCTTCTGTATGAATGGTGATGTGAGAAAGATGAGAAGAATGGTGAATGTTCTTGAATGAGATAAACTTCCATTAGCCCTGTATGCAAATAAGATGCATGCTGTGAGAGAGGAGACTGCGTGTGACTATAATTTAAAGTGGCTTTAATTTGGGGTCTAAACTAAACTTTCAAGGTGAATCAGAATTCATCTTAGGATGTGTAATGTCAAACTGTATAAAAGTGGGCATACAGATTAATTTGGATTGTTAAACTTTAAGCAATTTGGCTCTTGGGTTGGGAAAACCAAACAAAGAATTATTGCTTATATGAATGGCTGAATGAATGAATGCATGTACGGCACTGTCACAGTGCATGTATACAGTAGGACACAGTGACTGAGTTCAGAGAACAGTCCAGAGGACAGCTTGAGGAAGCATAAGTCAGATTATATTTACTATTTATTAGTAAAATGGCTGCAGATATAGAGACAGACCCAGCGACTATAGTGCGAAAGAAAGACAGATCCTTTGTTTTTTCTAGAATTTCAAAGAAACTATGTAGAAGTTTGAAGAAAGGTCAGCATGACAGGGACACAATCCTACTAGAGTCTATACCACACACGGGACAATTGCCAGCAGACTTGAACATGGAACCTGACAGCAACACACAATGCTCTATTAAGGATGAGCTGGAAACTCTCTGCGATCTTAAGATGGAGAGAAGTCATCGCGACAGAGGCACAGTCCTATTACCATCTGCACCACACACGGAACAACTGCCAGCAGACTTGACCACGGAACCTGACAGCAACACACAATGCTCTATTAAGGATGAACTGAAAACTCTCCGTGATCTTAAGATGGAGTTAACCAGTGAATTAATACAGACAACGAGGGCACACAGACGATATCTCGACATGATTGAAAGACAGTTGAGTGAACTTTCCACGAGGGAAGCCGAACTGGTCAGTGATCTTGAAGCGCCCGGCGGGGGCGACCATAACAGAAATGGCTGTGAGACGACAGTCCAGACTCCCAGGGACACGAACACTGACACACCTCTTTGTGATGACAGCAAGGTGAATCACACGAGAGATGCCTCTTGCCAGATGGACTCCACTCATACAACTAACTTGAAACAAGATGTCGAGACCATGCGTATGCCCACCTCTATTGAACTGTATCCTGATCCATCAAGCAACCCAGATGTTGAGGACAAAGACGGCACACCCCAAGTTGTACAATGCCCCATGATAGAAGTTGCAGATCCTCGAGGTCGAATCATGATGATGCAACGGCTTTGGACACCAGAGGATATCACCCAATATGCAGCTACGCTAAAGAGCCCTTCTGAAGTGGGAGGGAGCCGCTGGGCTGAAGAATTAAAGACTTTTTGCAAAACATTCAGACCAACGTTTAAGGAAGTTCTAGACATCTGTGCCCGAAGGATTGATGCCTCGAAAATGCAGCACATTCTAGATGCTGTCATGGACTATCACAGTGAAAGGCCTGTTAATGTACGTTTTAAAGACAACCACAGATACATTGCTGCTTTAGATGCAGTGTGCGAGAAGATTATTACACTCTTCCCAACAGTTTTAAATCTGACAGAAATCTACAACTGCAAGCAAGCCAAAGATGAAACTGTGAGTCAGTTCTGCCACCGGTTGAGAGAAGCCATACTCACACACGGGGGCAAAGATCCGAATCAGGACCATTTCGCTAAAGCCTTCCTGGTAAACCAATTGTTGGCCAACATGCATGGAGATCTTTCTAGAAGTGTGAGACAAACTCTCATTGGCTACAGGACTGCTGATCCAACAGAGATTATAAAACACGCAAGACATGCAGAAGAAATGGCCAAAGAGGACGAAAAACAGGAAAAAGAAAGGGCCAAAGCGCTACAGATGGCGATGATCAAAGCTGTCACTAAGCTGTCCGCAGACAGAAAAGAGGAAAACAAAAAGAGGAATGACAACACGAGAGATGAAAGACACAGATACAATGGAAGACAATGTTTCAACTGCAGAAGCAAAGATCATTGGAGATCAGACTGCCCAGAACCACAGAGACGCAGGCGCCGTGGGACAGACCGTCACCGGCAGTTGAATGATGGGCGATGTTTTAACTGTAACAGCCCACACCACTGGAGGCTGACCTGCCCAGAGCCAAGGAGAGCTGCAGGTCAAAGAAAAGCCCCCTGCCCAGAACCACAGGGACGCAGGCGGCGTGGGACAGACCGTCACCGGCAGTTGAATGGTGGGCGATGTTTTAACTGTAACAGCCCACACCACTGGAGGCTGACCTGCCCAGAGCCAAGGAGGGCTGCAGGTCAAAGAAAACCCCCCGAGAGACACAATCCTGAGCCACTTGACTACAGAGACATTGCAAGACAGACATCGGCCAGGTCGTATCCAAAACATCACACTTAGCCTTAGCAAAACAAGTAAAATCTGGGAGATTTACGGTCTGGGAGGTTTAAAAGCTCACAATGCAGTACATGGAGAAATATTATGATTTGGGCTTTGGAATTGATGTATGAAAAAGAACAAAACAGGTTAATTTGTAAAATTGAAATTATTACAAGCCCGCAATGCAGTACATCAAAGGACATTATGATTGGACTCGTGTATTGATGTGCGAAAGTGTTAAAAATAGGCTATTTTGTAATTCTAGAGCAGGATGCAGATGTTGTGTCACATTATATGTCTTCTGGTGTGTGTTGAGCAGGCAAACTGCAGATGTCTGGTTAACACATCTAGAACACTGCGTGTGCACATGACAAAATAGGAGTAATATGAAAGAAAATACTAAAATAAGACAGTCAGATTCAGTCGATATTGTCAGGTGCACTGGAAGGAGCCGTGACTTGGAGCATATGCGCAGTGCTCGTTTTTCACTAGCTGCCTTCACGTTTGCAACCTGACAATAAGAGTTGAACGTTTGTTCATGACTGCACTGTTACATTACAAAATAGCATAAAACTTGAGAAGACTGCGGTGCTTCCAAATTATTAACCTGACAAGATTATTTAAAAGTAATGCTGCCAAATCCTGAGACACTGTGGGATACCCTTTATAGTTGAAAATAGTCTAGAATCTTTTGAATGTAACGTTCCCGGTGAAACATAAACGTAAACTAAAATCTCGAACAGAATTAGAATTGTGTGATATACAAAAAAAAAAACAAAAAAAAGAGGGAAGAAAAGAGACAGGCTGTAACAGGGCATGTGACATTATCCGACGTACTATTGATGTGCCTGCACAGTACAGACACATGCACACCACCAGTGACAGGTGACATGCACATGTAAAATTAGCAGCTGCACCTAGCTGTTTGACATTGACTTTATCCACTGAGGACGCCATCAACTGCTGGGGCAGATCACAACCAGAAACAGAACCACTGCCTGACAGACATCATCACCATCTCAACGACGTCACCCCCTACACCACCACCGACCCTCAACATCCACGTCAAGTCACCAACACCACTGTCTACTATGCCGAACTACAGACACCGAGCCAGAAGCCTCCTCTTCCACTCACCTAAAGTAAGACAAGTCAACACCCCTCCCCACTGCAGGCGTGCTGGGAGGAGGGGGGGGAGGAGGTGGAGGGGGGAGACGAGCTGCTGCCCAGCTCCATCACAGAGGTGTCGGCGCCTAGAACTGCTGAGTCCCTCCCCTTGGGGGAGGGTGAAAACGCCACAACACCCCTCCCCACTGCAGGCGTACTGGCAGTGGGGGTGGAGGGGGAGATCAACGACAGTCAATGACGACAGTGCCAAGAACAAGGTGCTGCCAGAGCCATCAACGAGCGAGAGATGAGTCTCAACGAGTCTGCAGAGCAGAGGAGCAATCAGAAGCTGCACACCCTTCCTTGTGCAGATGTGATTACAGTATGCAGAACAGAAAAGCCGCACACTTTCCCTGTGCAGATGGAACTACAATGTAGAGCAGTCATGATGACCGAGAGCTGCACATTTTCCACGCGCAGACAATACTACAGTCTACCGGCACATTTGAGGCTGGTGATAGACCATATGTTGATAACTTCACGACAGATAGAGAACACGACACGACGGAAAAGGCCATTACTGGCTTTTAAGAGAGACCTCTTGACATGTCTCCATGCTGAGCGACAGAGACAAGCAACATGGATTTCGCTCAGACAAAGTTGCTGTCTACAGTTTGCACTGTTGAAAACAGTCCACACACACAAAGAACTCTGTTTGACAAGTACACTCCAGTCACTCACTCCCCACCAGAAGGAACTGTGCAAATCGACACCTGAAAAAAGTGTCATGGCAACTCCATGTTTTTGACAGTTGGCTTGCCACGCCCATTTTTGTGCTGAAAGCATTTGGCACACAGCTGTCATTCTGAGACTTGGACATTTGACAGATTTAAAGTGAGCTGAGGTACATATTTTGATTTCAATTCCACGATGGTTGTGAACTTTTGGTACGAACAATGAACATTCTTTGACATTTTTTGCAGACTTCTACTCTGATGCCTCTTAACAAAGGGAAGTGATTAGTATAGGTCAATTCTGATGCTGATTTCCATATACTGTATGAAGTTTCTTTGTTCATGATGGAACTTAATGGTGCAGTATAAGTTGATTTGTTTTGATTTTTCTGATTTTGGTTTTGAGTTCTATGTTAGCCTAAATGTGTTTCAGTCTTTCAAAGTGCCCAGGGGGGAAGCTGCATGGAAATTACCTACAAAGAGTTTCACCTTTTGGAATTTTAAGAGCACAAAATTCCTTCAAACTAAATGATGTTTAGTTAACAGCATGAGAGCGCAGCTGACATCCCGACCTGATTTGACTGACCACCTTTGATCTATTGTGTTAAGATTGCAGCTGTTTTCATTGTATTTACAGTAGGCTACACAAAGCGTTTTCAAGAGAGATTATCACTCCGACCACTTGAGTCGGGGGTTGACACGTGACCAGAGCCATCTTTTATGACAGGTTGCCTCCTGGCCTAGAGATTTAAGATCCACAATAGCTATTTACATATGTTTACGCTGGGACAGTCTGACCACAAGTGGTAACAGGAGCTGGAGATCCACACACACACACACACACACACACACACACACACACACACACACACACACACACACACACACACACACACACACACACACACCCCACACACACACACACACCACACACACACACACACACACCCCCCCCCCCCCCCCCCCCCCCCCCACACACACACACACACACACACACCCCACACACATACACACACACACACACTGCGGCCTACCCCCCACTCGACCAAAACTAACACACAAGCTGCGCATTCACCCATATACCACAGTGGCATCGCTTGGACTGGCCGCCATCTGAACTAACTGAGAAGAAAATGATACCACATCTACTGTGTTGATAATGTAACTTGAATTTTGCTTCAGTCAATTATGATACTAGTGTTGTATTTGCTTTGAATGTGATGTTATGATATTTGGTTTGATGAAAATTATGATTTTGATGGAAATTCACAAGGGTTGTTTAATTAAGCTGTTGTTAATTGAACAAGAGGAGGAATATGATGAGGTGAAATTTCCATACCAAAAGACATTTAGATATTATTGTTTAAGCTCTCAACCCATGCTGCAAAATGCCACTTCCTGGCTTATGCTCCTGTCCCTACCCCTCCCCCACACTTTGCTTCCTGAGCAGTTTTAACACCCCACTATAGTCTTTTCATCTTGAGTCTTGGGTGTGTCCCTGGGTGTGACTTCTGGCTAATATAAGCGACTAGAGAACAGCTTACGGACACACAGAACCGGGCACAGAACGCAGACCATTGGAGAGCCGTCAATGCCAGGCCACAGGGCCTGACCATGGAATGCTATGCTACAATGACTATGCTTGCCTGATGCTTTCCTGATGATGCTATCTGATCCTATTCTGTTACTATCCTGACAATATACTATCCTGACGCTCAATAAACCTACAAATCATCTCAAGAAGACTGCTTTTGACTCTAATGTTTAGTGTACAGATTTCCGCCATACTTCTCTTTCGGCCTCTTCTGGGGAGATTGGCAACCGTACCATGAACCTTAACCTTTTGATAACATTTCGCACAGTGGACACAGGAGCATCAAAGCCTCTGGAGATGGACTTGTAGCCTTGACATTCCCTATGCTTTCCTAAAATCTTCTCTCTGAACTCCTCAGATAATTCTCTGCTTTTTCTCTTTTGTCCATGGTCAGTATGGGTCATGTAGTGACACACAACAGCAGAATGAGGTTTGCTCCATTTAAACTGGAAGGATGACTCATTACTAGTTGCTGTCACCTAAACTCACCACCTAAACTCACCACAGGTGAGTTCAAGGTGAATTAATTTAAATTAATTTATTCTTTGCAAATCTAAAAGGGTGTCAAAACTTTTGCCATGCAATATCTGTGTAATAATATTATTTAAAAAATAATATTAAGTTATGATTAAAAATCAAAATGTCTGTGTTATTATTAGTTCAATTAAGAATTTGAGACACCAAATACTTTTGTCAATTTCAACTTATTTTACAGACATTTGGAGATGTTTGGTCTGTAAGTGATGTGTCACATATATATCACTAATAGGACTATATGACTTCCATTTGGCCTCTGACATGCATATCTCTCGGGAAAGGTTCACTTGGTAACTTTGGCTTTGCTGGAGTTTTCACTGTTCGTCTCTACAATATTTTGGTTTAATGCGACTCAGAGACAGTGCCAGACAGTTCTTTTCGGCCAGAACATTCTTATCATCTGAATTCTGAAAAAACATGTTTGTTGTATTTGACCTTGTTGAAGTTCCACTGACAAGACATGCAGGTTTTATCCTTTGCTCTCTCCCCATCAAGTAGCTATCCATTCTAATTTCCTCTTAAAAGTAAAATTAGAACCCCTTATCCATTTCCAACAGTCTTCACCAGTGGTGGAAAGTCATTTAATTAAAACTGTACTTGAATACAAAGGTGTGGTATTTGTACTTTACTTGCATATTTCAAATGTACAACAATAAGTAGAAAACCTTAGATATTAATTACTTACCCACTTCAAGCCATAGATTTTGACAGATTTTGATCTACAAGCTGACGCACATTACAGAATTATTTCTATATTCCAGATTGATTGATTACATGTACTCAAGTAAAAAATTATGCTTGTGGATCACCCATTTTGATAAATATCTAATAAATAAACAGATCTTTTTTTTTCCCAGATCATTTTTCTATTTAAATGTACAAATTCTGTAAAGGAAAAAAGGCATATTTTGGACATAGTTTAAATGTTGATTAATCATGATTAAATTAATTTTGAAGCTGTGCTTACTTTTATAATCATTTTACAGCCCTAAAAAATACATGACTTTTTCCAACACTGTTTGTCATGGTTGCGCAGAATGTTAATTGGAAGCAGAGTCACAACGTCAGATACAATGCTATATCATCATCACACTAACTGGTTTATGTTTGAGCAGAAGTGTCTGACTGAAAAGAAATAGCGAATTTCAATTGGCATTTTGAAAGAGAAAATGTGACAGAGACTGGAGGAGGGACAAAGAAGGCGGGGAAGGAAAGGAGAGAACACGACATGAAACAGTTGGGAATTAAGAGAAGATGTGCTCGAATGAGAAGAGAGAGAGGAATATGGACGAGGACACACGAGGGGAGAAAAGATAATAAAAATGGAAGCATGAAGCAATATAATCGGACAGAAATGGCAGGAGAGCAAGGGAATTGTTTGAAAAGGGACTAATATCAAAAGAATGAAAGGGGGACGGGAGAAGCGATTGAAAAAAAAGAAGAATGTGTAATTAATTGAAAGAACAGTTTGTCTGTGCCGAGCACACCCACATCACATCCGCTCTGACATAACCATCTATCTGCACGCACGCACGCACGCACGCATGCACGCGCGCACGCACGCACGCACACACACACACACACACACACACACACCACCACACACATTCTGACATAACCATCTATCTCTTCAGAGGCTTTGATGTGCCTGGAGGAAGACCTTGGTTTTCTTTCTATAGAACCTCTTCCCCAATCCTCCACACACGCACACACTACACACACGCACACACAAACACACACAACCCTCCATCTGATGGCAATTAGCCCCATGCCGATACGACATTCCCACCAGGGAGAACATTGACCTCCTTCTGCACCCAATACAGCAGAGGGCAAGAACATGCACGCGCGCACACACAAACACACACACACACACACGCACGCACGCACGCACGCACACACACACGCACACACGCACACGCACACGCACACATTTCACTCTACAAAACCTCTGTCTCCATTTGGAATGGTAGCAGCACAGCACAGCAGTAATGTGTTTCCCCTCATACAGGGTGAAGTGGAACCTGTAGCTGTGTAATTGACGTAATTGGGTGCATCGTTGCAAATCGACTCACCTTAAATGACAGGGATTTTCCAAAAAAAAAAAAAAGCCAAAGCAAAGGGATATACCAAACTGTGTGCAGCACCTTCCAGGCATATCACCTTCTGTACACAGGCAGCTACAGTAAATCCTCTGTGTTAATTCATTGTAACTCTGAGGGCGTACAAATGTATTAACCCAACAGGTCCAGGTCCTTGGATACATTTTGTACACTTTCAGAGTTAAATTAACACTGAGGATTTCGTCAGTGCATCACGACTCAGTTCCTGTGCAACTCAAGACAGCTTCTTCCCTGTAGCTTTGGTCTAGATTGCCAATTAGACCTGCAGGTCTGTGTGTGTGCGTGCGGATGCGTGTGTGTGTGTGTGTGTGTGTGTGTGCGTACGTGCATGCGTGTATATTGTGGTCGGTCTCTCTGTGTGTGACTGTGTTTATGTGTGCGTATATGAGTTTAACTGGCAGCCAATCTTGGCTGCTTCCCACAGGGAAGCTCTTTTATAGTGCTACCATAGCTGATTGCCTCCTACACACACACACACACACACACACACACACACACACACACACACACACACACACACACACACACACACACACACACACACACACACACACACACAGAGAGAAACACTTACCTCAGTGACGGCGAACACTCTCTTCCCGCAGGGTACCACTTTATACCACTTGTCATGTAGCATGTCCATGAAGCCATCAGACTTGTAGCGGCTCACAAACTCAGACACATTACGGGTTAGAGGAGAGCCCTGGGGCAGGCCTATACCATAACCTGGAAATAGAATAGATATGCACGCGCACACACACACACACACACACACACACACACACACACACACACACACACACACACACACACACACACACACACACACACGCGTATAAGATCAGTAAACAAACTTAAGGATGGGCCATTAATCGCTCATCATACTGTATTAGTATTGCCCGATTGCCTGAAAGGGATAGTTCAGATTTTTTTGCAGTTAAGGTTTATGAAATACTTTCTCTTAATATAGTGGTTGCAACTGTATTAGTTTATTGCCATAGTTCGGTGTTGGGAGTTTTGCTTCCGTTTTGGTCAAACATTAAGTGCTGGGCTTACCGGTATATCATTTTGAGTGGATCACTGGGCCCACAAAGTAAATGGATCCACAAAACTAACGCCATTTGTGTTGTTGACCATTTCTAAAATATTAGCACATTCTCCGTTCATTTTTGACCCCTCTATCACAGGGAGCTATGAAATGAAATGAAATGAAATGAAACAGTGCATTTATATAGCGCCTTTATCCAAGGTGCTTTACGTAGCTTGTGCATTACATTCACCCATTCACACACACATTCATACACTGATAGCAGTGGAAACCATGCAAGGGACCTACTACTAGGGTTCAGTGTCTTCGATGGCAACTCTGGGCCACTGAGCCACTGCCGGCCATAGAGCTATGTTTCTATGTCTATATCAATATTAATAATATTAATATATAATCAATATTATCAACATTATCAATAATATCAATATTAATATTAATTAATATTAATATGTTAATAATGCGATAATACAAATGACCAGGGACCCCCACACAATGACCAGAACTACTTACTATTCACCAAAACCAGAGCAGAACTCCCACCATGGAACATCAATTCATACAGTTGACATCACTACATTAATGGCAAGTATTTCATACAACTTACGTTCAAAAAATCTGAACTATCCTTTTAAAGAGTAAAACCACTTTTGTTGAGTTTTTTTTTAATGTGTAGTGTTGTGATGTAATGCTCAAGCTTTCAATGAGGTCAACAAGTCAGAACATTTTAAGTATAAATATTACATTCAAGCTGTTTATGTTGGGATATGGGCCAACATTTCAATAATGTGTTGCAGCAACTATTTCTGGAAGAAAGAGGTTGCTTTTTGCTCAAGTTAAGTGTTTATATGCCTTTATGCATTGTTGCTTTGTTAATAGCCTACAGAAAGAGATCATTATTGTCAGTTTATACAATAATATCTACCATATCCCGATATTGGCAATACATGTCATACCATCCAAACTTAAGTCTGCACCAGCTGTTTTGGCAAACCGATCGCATTCAAAGGAGAATTCAAGGTTACAGTAAGAGTTAAACATCCTGTGGCATGGGGAGATATCTAGGCTTTTACAAGGCCTCGGGCAAGTCTTAGGCGCGCGCGCGTGTGTGTGTGTGTGTGTGTGTGTGTGTGTGTGTGTGTGTGTGTGTGTGTGTGTGTGTGTGTGTGTGTGTGTGTGTGTGTGTGTGTGTGTGTGTGTGTGTGTGTGTGTGTGTGTGTGTGTGTGTGTGTGTGTGTGTGGCTGGGGGTCTGGTGAGTCAGGGGCACCACGCAATGATAAATCTCCTACATTTCTCTGTCCTCATGGATTCTGCACACAACCAAGAATCTCTGCCAGGTCCTTCTGCCCAGCAAGTGATGTTAAATATGAGGCAGACCTTTCAGGAGTGACTGAAAAAAGAAATCCAATCCATACACCAGTAGAACGGGTAACCCAAACACACTGTATTCAACAAAGGTTCAGTGAACCAGTGCTGAGACAAAAACATTGGAGAACCACTGCACTATAGGAGGCTAGGACTACGATAGTAACCTTTACATGAGCCTACAATGCCGTCAAGGCCAGGGCAAGTGCTTTATGGGCAGCAAGTGCTACTAGCTGTATTTTATTACATTACACAGCCCGGCACATGCATAGGAAATGATATGGCACAACGGAAGTCGTGTCATATGAACGTAACAAACAGTTGACCAGTCAGTGAAGCCAATGCATACAATCTTCTGAACAGAGAATTATTTCCTCAACTGTGCCAACAACTGTCCCCCCTTCCCTTCTCCTAATCAGGTGGAGGATGTCCGGCCGACATCTCCTAGTGGATTGCTTCACACCACGTCAAGATGAACCCAGACAACAGGACTGAGCTTCTCTTTTTTGGTAAGTTCGGACTCATGCACGATCTCACACTATTTCCATAGACAACTCTCTGGCGACGCAAACTCTTTAGGGTCTAAAGGTCTGAACCTTTAGTCTGGCGGGGCCAGACTCATAACATGGATTATAGCACAGGTCGTTTTGAGTAACTAATCTATGGAATTAAAACCATGCCATAATTAATTCGTAACTGTAATTAATAATCCGTAACTGTAATTAATAATCCGTAACTGTAATTGTGCTCCGTGTCTCTGCAAAATAAATCCAATATTAATTAGTATCTGTAATTTTTTTCTGTATATCTGCAAAATAATCTGTGTCAAATTTTGCATGTGTAGAAAACAATTTGTAAGTTTGTATTTGCTGTTTGTATCACTGCAAAATTTCACAGGTGTAGAAAACAATTTTGCAGTGGTGAGGTTTGTATTTTTTGTATTTGCAGCTTTCAATCACTGCAAAATCGTTTTGTACCTCTGCAAAATAAATATTGTGGTCTGCACAACGCGACATCTGCTGTTCAAGTACAACACCACACATCTACAGTTTAAAAAAACACAGTTCAAAAAGTTACGAATTTTGGCAGTGTCTTCACTTCACCGCGGAGAGCCAATCAGCAGTTGGCTTACTCAGCAGTGCACCATTTTGATTGGTTGGCCAAAGGAAGCAGTCTCGCCAATCCCAGTCATTCATAATACATGAATATGAGATCCCATTGTTGGGAAGTACAGAGGTCTAATGGCGGCTGTTCTATAGCCCAGCACAGCTTTAGTGATCTTAAATCCCTTTATTTTAGATCGTTTTGTGTAATAGTAATGCATAAACATTGCAGAGACTTTAGACGTTTCTGTACAATGGTTCAAAACTGCACGAGGGTATGCTTAAAGTATCTTATTTAAACAGGGACAAACTCTGACTGCAGTTTCTGCCCCTCAATGTCGCCCCTCCACCCTCTGACAGCTGTGTGATTGCTGTGCTAGCACACAGCATTAGCATAACTATAGCAGTTCTGACAACAGCTATGTGATTGCTGTGCTAGCACAGCATTAGCATAACCAGCAGTTGTGACAACAAAAGAAGAACATTTGAAGAAAACTCCACTATTTATATACTATCATTTTGACAGATACCATTAGTCTGTTGGCTTGTGTATAATCTAAATATCAGATAAACGTGCATTAGCGACAATGTAACCAGTGTTATTTTAGCAATTCTATTAAAGCTAACAAATATAAGACTTCCGGTGCTGATCACTTCAAAATAAGACAATTCACTGGGAGACGGCTCGGTTGCCATGTAGTGCCATGTAGTTGAGAGAACAACAAGCAAACTGGTCTATTCAAATGACTGTTGCAGCTATAGTCAGTGTTGTAGTGGTACTTTAAGAAGTGGGGGGACGCCTCTTAAAGGAAAATTCCACCCATTTTACGATTTTTTCTGAGAGTGCACAAATGTGTTCCATTTGTGCACTCTCAGAAAAAAGGAAACTCATTAACATGTTGAAACACATCTTGATGATGTCATTAAGATGTATTTCACAATGCTAATGATTTTTTGAATGAAACCGTTTACGAATTACGAATTACTATAGCCAGGGGTGTAGTGGAGGGGGGGCGCGGGGGGACAGCGTCCCCCCACTTTTCTAAAATATTTTTGGGGCAAAAGGAAAAAAAATCATTAGCATTGTGAAATACATCTTAATGACATCATCAAGATGTGTTTCACCATGTTAATGAGTTTCCTTTTTTCTGAGAGTGCACAAATGGAACACATTTGTGCACTCTCAGAAAAAATCGTAAAATGGGTGGAATTTTCCTTTAAGAGGCGTCCCCCCACTGCTTAAAGTACCACTACAACACTGACTATAGCTGCAACAGTCATTTGAATAGACCAGTTTGCTTGTTGTTCTCTCAACTACATGGCACTACATGGCAACCAAGCCGTCTCCCAGTGAATTGTCTTATTTTGAAGTGATCAGCACCGGAAGTCTTATATTTGTTAGCTTTAATAGAATTGCTAAAATAACACTGGTTACATTGTCGCTAATGCACGTTTATCTGATATTTAGATTATACACAAGCCAACAGACTAATGGTATCTGTCAAAACGATAGTATATAAATAGTGGAGTTTTCCTCAAATGTTCTTCTTTTGTTGTCACAACTGCTGGTTATGCTAATGCTGTGCTAGCACAGCAATCACATAGCTGTTGTCAGAACTGCTATAGTTATGCTAATGCTGTGTGCTAGCACAGCAATCACACAGCTGTCAGAGGGTGGAGGGGCGACATTGAGGGGCAGAAACTGCAGTCAGAGTTTGTCCCTGTTTAAATAAGATACTTTAAGCATACCCTCGTGCAGTTTTAAACCATTGTACAGAAACGTCTAAAGTCTCTGCAATGTTTATGCATTACTATTACACAAAACGATCTAAAATAAAGGGATTTAAGATCACTAAAGCTGTGCTGGGCTATAGAACAGCCACCATTAGACCTCTGTACTTCCCAACAATGGGATCTCATATTCATGTATTATGAATGACTGGGATTGGCGAGACTGCTTCCTTTGGCCAACCAATCAAAATGGTGCACTGCTGAGTAAGCCAACTGCTGATTGGCTCTCCGCGGTGAAGTGAAGACACTGCCAAAATTCGTAACTTTTTGAACTGTGTTTTTTTAAACTGTAGATGTGTGGTGTTGTACTTGAACAGCAGATGTCGCGTTGTGCAGACCACAATATTTATTTTGCAGAGGTACAAAACGATTTTGCAGTGATTGAAAGCTGGGCAAATACAAAAAATACAAACCTCACCACTGCAAAATTGTTTTCTACACCTGTGAAATTTTGCAGTGATACAAACAGCAAATACAAACTTACAAATTGTTTTCTACACATGCAAAATTTGACAGATTATTTTGCAGATATACAGAAAAAAATTACAGATACTAATTAATACTGGATTTATTTTGCAGAGACACGGAGCACAATCACAGTTACGGATTATTAATTACAGTTACGGATTATTAATTACAGTTACGAATTAATTATGGCATGGTTTTAATTCCATACTAATCTGATTGGTCGAAAGTGTGATTCAAATCAGCATTGATCACCGGCTAATCAATACAAAGATTTCAGCTTGTGTTTTCTCTCAGAGCGAAGCAGACTTGAGTGACTTTAGTGATGCTTGCGCAACTCGACTATGTTTCGTTACTGACCGCGTCACTGTGCCAAAAAACAGGTTAGTCCACACCCTCTTGTGTAATATTGCTAAATTCACTGATGCCTCTTCACCACTGGGGAGGAAGGTAGAACATGTTGCTGCCCACCTGCGGTTTGCTGGTGTCATTAATCGACAATACGTTGCATTGCAAATGTTAAATCCATATATGGGCATATCTGTTCACCTGTGCAGACAGCTTGAATTTAGCTAGGGTAAAATTGGCACAAGTGTGGCTGCAGTGGTTGCAGAAAAGCCAACGGTGCAGTATAATAAATACTGAACACTGTGGATGCCAGTATGTGCGATGATGTCTGCGAGTTACAGTCTGTATTATCCACATCACTGTGTTTTGAGTTTATTACATCTTGCCTGGGGAATCTCCAAGCATTGTACTAAATGGAAATGACTTATTTGTACAGTACGTCTTCAAGTCGAGCATCAGAGAAGAGTGAGCTGGTACATGGCGCCGGTGTGTGTGTGTGCGTGCTCGTGCAATGTGTGCATTCACGTGTGCACGTGTGGGGGTACCTTTAGCAGCAGACAGAATCCCATTGACAGATTTAAAAAGATGTATATCTGCGTGCTTTAATCAGAGCATGACAGTATATCAAGGAGGGATAATTACACGACCAGACTAATTTATTTCTGCTGCTTTGCTCCGCGGTGCATAATGATGCAGCAGGTGCAATGCATGATGAAAGAAACGTGCGCTGCCAATTGGTTTAGTTTCTGTACACGACCCGATCCTGCTCCTATTCGTTTCATGTAATTTGTATTGCAGTCAAAGAGGCAGACCTGTCAAAGCCTTCTGTTTATGTACCGCATGTTGTGCCAGGCCTGTCGGCTGTGTGTGTGCAGTGCACATGTGTGTGTGTGTGTGAGTGTATGTGTGTGTGTGTGTGTGTGTGTGTGTGTGTATGTGTGTGTGCCAGTGCCAGATGTGTCAGCTGACCTGGTTGTGCATGTGCATGTTCATGCATATGCCTGTGGGTTTGTGGGCAGGTGGAAGGGAACCTGCTCCGCTTGCTTGTGTTTTGGTGTATGTGTGTGCATGTGTGTGCGTGTGTGTGCGTGTGTGTGTGTGTGTGTGTGTGCATGTGTGTGCGCGTGTGTGCGCGTGTGTGCCTGCCTGCGTATGTGTGGGGGTTTGGCTTTGTGTTTCTGAGTAATTGTGTGGGAACATCAGACCTGTCTGCCAATTTTATGTGCATGTTGTGCCCGCGTGTGCCCGTGTGCGTATATATGTGTGTGCGCCTGTGCTCTGTCAAAGTGAGTTAGGTATGATGGGGCTAGAGACAGAGGCTTAGGTTCAAGATCTTGTCACACTCTGCTACCTACATGACAAAACACTGTCCAACCAATCACTCCTAACCCTACCTCACCTGCGCCCTCCTCCTCCTCCCATCCTCTCTCTTCTCCTCTCCTCCTTTTGTCAGAACTCAGAGCTCATTTCTGTTCCTCTCCCAGCATTTCCCTGCAGCCCATGTTTATCTTTGCTCAATAAAACACTAGAGTAAAATCCACACACTGCTGGACCCAGCTCCAAAACTATAGCAATACTTTTGGAGTGGGGATCCAGTGTGTGGACTCTAGTGCTTTTGTGATGTGTGTGTCAGCCCCGTCGCTTGGCTTTTTTTTTTAACTCATTCTGTGCCTGGTGTTTTAAGCTTGTAGCACTGCTAGTTTCATACTACATCTGCCCATACATTTGCATTAAAAAAAAACATGAACGTGTAAATCTTTGTTCATAGCAAATGTTTTACGTTGTAACTGGAACTACGCATTTTCAGATGGGGGAATCTGCGGCCAAATCCAGATAATTCTAGGGAGACAGAATATAGATCAGTGGTTTTCAACTAGTGGTCCGGGGACCACCAGTGGTTCCTGAGAGGATTCCAAGTGGTCTCCAGCTAAATGATGAACAGTTGGTAACCAAATGGACCCTTATAGATCGGTAACTCTCAATAGTTAAATTATATTTAAACATCTGAATTACTTAATTTTCAAGAATCTACACAATTACAAAATGCAGAATAATTGTTATTTTGACCAACATTTTGCCAGTTTATCTCTCCTAAATTGTGCACACAAAACCTGAAAATCCTTAGTTTTGTGCCTGAGAAACTAAACTCAACATCAAATGGTGGTCCATGGGCCCTGGTATAAAAAAAAAGGATGAAAACCACCGACATAGATTATTCAGAAGAACCGCTGGGATTTAGAATCTCGTTTCAGGTCGAAATGGCTTTACTTTGTTGGCTTCCACATGTTGTCCACTTCATCCTTCTCTTCATATCTGGGCCCACTTCTGTAATCCCATGCCCCCCCCCCCCCCCCCCCCCCCCTCCGCGTACCCCTCCTCCCCCCTCTCCTCCATCTCTCTTGGCAGGCGGCTGACATTCGGCAGCAGACACCAGCCTGTCCATATCTCCGTCCGCTCCGTCTATCTTTGGAAGTGTTCCGCCAGTCAAATTGCGAAATGGAGCACAATTGGGGATACGGGGCTGAGTTCTTATGCCCACACACACTAATACACCGCCGACCACACAGATTCCACTCCCACGGCCATCACCCCTCGCCCACCATCTGATAGAGGTACACACTAATTCAGGCACGCATCACTCTTGTAAAATGTTCGCCTGCCACCCCCAGCAACAACGTCGCCTGTTGTAACGACTTTGTTTTTGTCGGATCGTTCTCTGCCCTTCCTGTCATATAGAACCTATATGCTGTCATGCTCATTTCATTTGGATAGCCTAGTTCAACCGATTACTTGGCCTGAGGAGCTGCCTGTACTGTAGTGATATAAATATTTCATTCCACTCTTGTCTTTTTTTTGGTTTACTCCTCTGAGTACCACCAATGGTGGGCTATACCAGCAGTGGTATAGTAGTACCAGTGTTTGGCCTCTGATATAGATTTTTCCTCAAAAAGTAACATGAAAATTCCCCTTATCTACGGTATTTCTTTCAAAGTTACACAGGTGTGGTTGAGGGGGGAGACAAGGGAATCATGGCTGCATCATGTTAGCACCATGTTATGTGCAACACGTGCGCGCAGACACACACACGCACACACACACACACACACACACACACACACACACACACACACACACACACACACACACGCACACACACACCATTACCCACTCTCTTCCAACCTCACTGCTGTAACTAGTTAATAATTCCTTATAATAATAAATATTGTCTTATCCTTCACCGTTTCAGTACCACAATTACACTTGTTTTTGTCATAATAAAGACACGTTACATGCCTACATTAGCCATAATTTAGATTTGCGTTTCCACAACAATATACTGTACGAAGAAAAGGGGCATATTTGGGGCATATTTAGGAATTAATCATGATTAATCTCACGTTAGCTGTGAGTAATCTGATTAAAATGAAATCTTTTGACAGATCTGATATAGACGTAATCAGACAAAAAACTACACGGCATGCACGCACGCACACACACAGTTGCTTATAAATCCACAGCCACCCACGTAATCACTCAAACTTATAATAGTCTCCCGGTACGCTCACAGTACACGAACGCACACACACACGCACGCACGCACGCACGCACAAAATGCTCAGAACACTCGATTCTTCCATGGCCACTTCCACTCATCCACCCACACCCACAAACAAGCGTCTGGATGTTCAGTGGCAAAGTTATTAATGGGGTGTGTCCAGGCTGTCGTAAACATCACAGCACTCGTCGGAAATACAGACCACAGCAGCACACTCTCCTACATCTCTCTCTCTGTCTCTCTCTCTCCCTCTCTCTGCTTTTAGTAGACAGTTAATTTCAGATGGCTCCCTGGCTGCCCACAGCGACTAACAGACTCCCACCTCCCTCCTCTCTCCTATCTCCCGTCTCCAAACACCAAACAGGCCACTCTCCAATATATGTCCTCCCCCCCCACAACCCTCGGAAAGCTGAACAACACAACCAACCCCCTTTCCTCTTTCCTTTTCATCAGTGTCTGAGCCTACTCCTGTCTCTCTCCCTGGTTGGTTAGGGTTGAGGGCTTTGTCTTGATTAGGTGGACTCTGTTGGCCGGGGTCTTTTATCACTAGCTGTGCAGAAAGGGACAGACTGGCAGTGTGGCCAAATGAAAGTCCTCTATCTCCTCCTTCTAGTCACTGTCGCTGCCTCCCTCGCCTACCTCAGCTGTGGCTTTCTCTGTGATTCGGGGTCCTCTCCTCCAGGAGCGGATCTTGGCATGGGCATGGGGGGGGCAATGCCCCCCTAAATGCCCAGTCTGCCCCACCAAACATGATGGCATGCAAAACAACCCACGATATTTCAACTTAAAGTTCTTATATTTAAAATGATTTGAAACACTACTACTGCTAGTACTGACTAACTACAGCTGTGCCACCACTAAACCAACAGCATTTTTCATCATTGAAAACAGAAAACTCTCTGAGTCAGACCTTTAACTTTATGCATGCTGCATGTCTGTTGCAACTTAAACAACAACTGATGTTATTATTGATGTTTTACTTGAAAAAAGTCTTGTAATCGAAAATTGTATGGGTGCGACTTCATCGCCCGTGTCGGTTCACGCCATGGGCGATGAAGCCGCACCCACACCATTTTCTCTTGCCCCCCCCCGTTGGGAAATGTTACATCCGCACCTGCTCTCCTCTCCCCTCCATTCCCTGGATTTCTCTGTAATTCGGGTCTGCTCCTCTCCCCTCCGTTCCCTCTGCCCTCTCCCATATAGCTTTTATTTATTTACGACCTGCTTTCCACTCAGTCTCTCTCCCCCATCTTTTCTTTCCCTCGCTCTGCCTCACTTTAATCTGCCCTGTTTGCCTGTCCCTCTCTCTCCTTTCTCCATCTCCTCTGCATGTTCTGTATTTGTCCGCCTTCCTTGTTTCTATAACTCGGGTCGTGTCGGATCAAAAGGAAACACAGATCCATTGCTGGCCTTTTTTTTTTGTGGCTCAGTGAGAGCCATGATGGAATTAAAAGCCCCGGCCATCGGTTTGCAACCTGCTCTGCATACCAACTCAGGCTTGCTTATATGTCATTGGTGCCAATGGGCTGAGCCTGGCCACGGCAGAGATCACACGATTGCACTGCGCGGATGCAGATGAGGTCAGCTGGTGCCAGCCTCATGGACAGAGCCATGGAATGGTAAATGGTGCATTTATATAGACTAGACTTTTCTAAGGCGCTTTAGTGTGCATCACATTCACCCAAAATGAAACTAGGGTTTTTTATTACTCGATCCTGCAGTTAGCTGGGGACAGGGAGTAACTCCGTATATGGTCATCAGCACACTATAGTAGGGAGGATTAACACAACAAAGGTAAAAAAAATATATATATTTGAAGTTCTGGTTCCAAAAATGAACCAGTATTTATTGTGTAAAGTCCATTATATTTACATTGGAATGAATGAGTGTCCTAGGGTGGACAAGAGGGTGGGACTTACCTAAAGGTCTATTATGTGGCAGCAATGCACACAATCTCTGGAAAATGATCAGGATAAGCCCAACAGAGTACTGAGCAGCCATGAAAACACTGTGTTGATTACAACAACATGGAGGACTCGATTGGTGTGATAGTGTTTATTATCATAAATAAGTCAAATCAAGCTGTGGACATGGATGTACGAGCGTGCACCCGCCAATTTTGGACGTTTCTATGAGTGGAAGTGGATGAGTGGAACCTGACGTTAGCTGAACACACAATATTCATCTAAAATGAATGTCACGATCATTGGGGATTAAATAATTACGTCTAACACGTCATCGGGTAACGGAATTATGACTATAATTACGTTAACTATGGCTTTGGGTGTTACAGGGTCAAGTGAAATCACTGACTTAAGTGTCTTGCTCAGGGACACATCGGCACTGACTCTGGGGGAGCCCGGGTTTGAACCGGCAACCTTGTGATTACCATCCAGCAGCCCCTCTACCCCCTTGAGCCACTGCCTCCCGATGGAGAGGAGGGGAGATATTCAGACGTGAATATCTCTCCTAGTGGAGAGGAAGAGCGCTGTTCAGAGAGGCATGTGGTGATTTAACATGGGCATGGCGTCTCTGCCAGTGGCTGACTAGAGTTTGGGTATGTATGGAGGGACAGCACCAGGCAGGTCTCAAGTGGCAGCCTTGCTCGTACTTATTAGTTCAGCTGTCTGTCTCCAAAATGAGAAAAGCAGACGTGCGTAATGGAAGCACACCACCAGTATGAATATTTTCACCCAAGGAAGCTAAAAAAATGCATGTGTCCCCACCACACACGCACACACTCATGCACGCGCGCACACACACACACACACACACACACACACACACACACACACACACACACACACACACACACACACACACACACACACACACACATGCGTGCACACAAACAAACACACTAATTTATCTTTGGACATTCACTCATAATAAGTGAATAATATTTTGGATAATATGAGTGTGAACTATCCACTTACATAACGTTCACACATGCACATAGTAAATCATATGCGCATAATATTTAAAGTAGCACAAATTGTTGCGTGTGTGCACGGACAGAAACACGTTAGCACTATGTTTTGCATGCAAAGCTCAGTGCTCAGTGCACACAGCAGCAGCTCCCATAAAAAACCCAGAAAAAACAGAAAGGGAAAGTATACATCTGCATGTTGTACCCACACAGTTTCTCTGAAGCAGACGCTACCTTGGCAGTCACACACTTGTGTGAATATATATTCTGTGTGTGAGCAGACCCACGCACACACAAATACACACACGCTCACACTTTACATTGATTTGCATCCAGATAGATATTCCTGCTGTACATATAATCAAAAAGTTCTCTCTCTTTCTCTCTCTCTCACTCACTCACTCACTCACTCACTCACTCACTCACTCACTCACTCACTCACTCACTCACTCACTCACTCACTCACTCACTCACTCACTCACTCACTCACTCACACACACACACACACACACACACACACACACACACACACACACACACACACACACACACACACACACACACACACACACACACACACAGCTTTTGACTGGGCTCAGTGCTTAATAAAAAATGGCTGTGGACTGTTTGTTAACCCTGCAGCGCTCTGCTCCTCTCAGAGAAATCACTGTCAATCACAGCACTATCCATTTGATCACTCTGCATGCGCGTGCACGTACCTTCTGTGTGTGTGTGTGTGTGTGTGTGTGTGTGTGTGTGTGTGTGTGTGTGTGTGTGTGAGGCACCGTGAGAGAGAGATAAGATGGAGAGATAGAGAGGAAGGGAGAAGGCAACAGAGAGCAGCCAGAGAGAGAGAGAGGATATAGGAAAAAGAATCCGTTGCCATTGCTGCCCATATCCAATAAAAAAGAAACAATGACCTAGATGTCAATCAAGGGCATATTGCACCCCATTTACCTTCAGGACACGCTCCACCCCTACACCCTTCCTGCACGCCGACTACACTCCAAGCGACTGTCCCTCCTGGGTCCCCAGGCTGTGGAATGACCTCTGACCCCCCCCTGAACCCCTCAGTCAGGACCAGGCAGAAGGTAAATGAAGCCACAGTGTGGAAGCAATGAAAACGCTGCACTTCCCACTTCTGGCCTGGAGAGCAGTCCTTAGCAAACTTCTCATGCCGAGCCCCAAAAAGGGAGATTGTTAAAGTGACATTTCACCGGTTTTGCAAAAGACACAATATATAGCAGTGGTATTCAACCTTTTTGATACCAGGGCCCACTATTTATTCAGCATTTGAGCCACAGACCACCATTTGAGGATATGGTACATTCTCTGTAGTTGTGTAGACTTGGGCTAATTCACGTGATTACTATATTAACTCTAAATGGACCCGCATGGGTCCATTGGTTAACCAGCTCTGGTTAACCAACTGGTTAACCAGAGCTGGTTAACCAACTTTCCATCACTTGGCCTGGTCGACGACTGATATATAGCATATAACACAGTATAGTATGTTAATGACATTTAGAAAATGTATACCACTTTAACGGTGGTCTTCATGTGTGTAGTATGTAGTTTTAGATATTTTAGATTTTAGCAGTGAGCCCAGTGTCATGGACACTACTTTCTGGATTACAATTCCCATAATTCTTTGTTGCACTGCAAGGGGATAGGGGGAGGGCTGTCTTACTGAGACAACATACCGGTACAGGCTAGTCCAGGTAATAGGGTCGATAACGTCAGAGTCACTGGGCTCACTGCTAAAATCTAAAATATCTAAAACCACATACTGTAAGTCCCCCAGGAAAGTGTTCTTACATATTAAATTGACTTGTATTACTTCCATATGTTTATAAATAAGCATGCTTCCGAAGATTCGCAATTTTGCAACTCTGCTTTAATTCTCCTGCAGTTCAACTTGGGGTAACAGAAACGTTTACGCAAACACCCCAGCCTGCTGACATGGATGCTATAGTCTGACACATTGAGGGCGCTGGCAGCAAAACTAGCACCAAGATGCTGAAGAGCCATACTCTCTCTGTTGTAGTCGGTACAGTGCCTGCTCCTCCCTATCTCTATACACGCACCAGTCCCAAGCCCTCCTGCTGTCTCTGCCACTTCACTCCTCCTCTCATGTCTCCTCTCCTCCTCCTCCCGTTCTGTCCCTGTTCTGGACCCACTGTCAGGTTCAAACACGAGGAAGCGCCTATACACACTCCCGGTAGAGTTCTGACCCTGGCCTGCTCCACACACGCTTGGCCAACCCCGGAGGATAATGCTACACTATACACAGCATTGGTTCCGTCACATCGGTCAGTAGTTCAACTCAGAATTCCCCTGCAGCACCGGAAAGGACTTTCACGGGCTGTCAACAAGTGTGTGTGTGTGTGTGTGTGTGTGTGTGTGTGTGTGTGTGTGTGTGTGTGTGTGTGTGTGTGTGTGTGTGTGTGTGTGTTCTGTTTGCCTTTAAGCCTCTCATGGTGGTGGGGGTATTTCCATTTCAATAGGGTTTCTGTGTGTGGCTGCCTGCGTACTGACTCCTCAACACCTACAACTGATAAACAATGCCACGATGCACCTTGTCTTCCACCTCCCCAAAAGTTTCATGTCTCTTCCTGCTGCGTTGCCTTCCCTTGGCCTCCAACAGACGGCGTCTGCATTCCAATTCAAAGCACTGTCTGCTATGAGAAGTGTACTGACCCCAACTGCAAAGTAATGGTGAGGGTCATCCGGTTGTTCCCTCCGTCCAGGACATATACAAAGGACGTGTCAGCAGCAAAGCCTGCGAGCTTATCAAAAGTTTGCAGCCAATCCAATGACAGACAGAGCCACACAGCCATCGGCAGTAGATTGCTGTATGACTTTCCATCAGTCTTATATGAAGGAACAAGACAGGACGGAGGAAAATAAGCTTGGAAAACGCACACCATAGCACTCCTCATACTTTTGATAGATGCTATAGAGTATGTTGTAGATGTATGCTGGTTACTGAGTATGCACCTATTGTATATATACCAGGGGTAGTGGTCCCTGTGAGGATTCCAGGTGGTCCACAGGTTGGTTAACCAGCGTAAACATGTAAACATGAAACCAGCGTACATGAAACCAGCATAAACATGAAACCAAATGGACCCTTGCGGGTTAATTTGGTTTATGTTTACGCTCTCAAGAGTTAAAATATTCATCATGTGAATTAGCCCAAGTCTATTCAATTAGAGAATGTAGAAGATTATTTGTCATTTTTTATCTGTGTCCTTGCCTGTTTTGTTTTCTCCAAAATCCAGCCTGGAATTGTGGACAAAAACAAAAGAAATCTTTAGTTTTGGGGTCTGTGGGGCTGAAATGTCATCAAATGGTGGTCCGTGGCTCAAATTTTCAATAAATAGTGGGCCCTGGTATGAAAAAGGCTGAAAACCACTGATATATACAGTAGGTGTAGTATACCCGGACAGCTTTGATGTTTATATCCCATTCCTAATACTCTAGTGACTTTGTAACACTGTTTTCTTTGCACTCTGTACACTTACTTGACAATTTATCATGTCATTGGCTGACCGGGCTTCCTGCCATTTATGCCGGTATTGCACTAGCGTTATGTAAGTACTAAAGTAGCTCATCTGCTAAATGCCTAAATTGTTGTAAATTGTATTTGTGAAATGTGTGCCTGCAGGTGGGTAAGCAGGTGGCGGGTGGTGTGCAGTGTCTGTGCTGTGCGTGTGTGTGTGCGTGCGTGCGTGCGTGTGTGTGTGTGTGTGTGTGTGTGTGTGTGTGTGTGTGTGTGTGTGTGTGTGTGTGTGTGTGTGTGTGTGTGTGTGTGTGTGTGTGTGTGTGTGTGTGTGTGTGTGTGTGTGTGTGTGCGCGCGCGCACGTCTTTGTGCACACAGGCTTACTTACCCTCTATGGCGAATGGTTTGCCCACTGTGAGCAGTTTGCAGTCGGCATCAATGGACACCTCAAAGTCCAGCAGGGCCTTATCCATGATGAAGGCATCCAGGAGAGGGGGATCTGTCCTTCAGCACAAACATACACACACACACACACACACACACACACACACACACACACACACACACACACGCACGCACGCACGCACGCACGCACGCACGCACGCACACACACACACACACACACACACACACACACACACGCACGCACGCACGCACGCACACACACACACACACACACACACACACACACCATAAGAGTGAGGCAAAGCATTTAATCGTCCTATACTCTCGAATGACTATCAGGTGTTTTTTTTGTGCAAAAACACATTTTTGTTTGGGCGCAATTCCAATTTCCAGAACACACTGGATTCACCTCATCAAATCTCTCCTGATCTTGGTGAATGAGGTGTCACACTATAGGTGTCACAGTCTACCATGTATGGCGTGACTGAGATTAGCTGCATGCTAATACGCTGCGTGAACGCATGGCATCATTCAGGGGCGGATGTAACTTTTCACAATTGGGAGGGCAGGAGAAAATGGTAGGGGGGGCGGCTTCATCGCCCGTGTTACTTCGCGCCACGGGCGATGAAGTCGCCCCATACCATTTTCAGTTACAGGACTTTTATTAGTCAAGTAAGCATGAATAATAACATCAGTTGTTGTTGAAGTTGCAACAGACACGCAGCATGCATAAAGCTAAAGATCTGTTTTCTATTTTCATTGATGAAATGCTGTTGGTTTAGTCGTGCCACAACTGTAGTCCGTAGCAGTAGTAGTGTTTTAAATGAATTTTAAATATAAGCACTTTAATTTGAAATATCTTGGGTTGTTTTTGAATGCCATTCGTGTTTGGTGGGGCAGGCAGACTGGGCATTTAGGGGGGCATTGCCCCCCCATGCCCATGCCTAGATCCGCCCCTGGCATCATTACCTCCACCCACAGTCTCTGTTGTGGACTGATAAGACCTCCCGGGAGTCCCCGGCTCCACCGCCGCCGTATCGATCTGATTGACCCCAATAGCCCCCAATTATACACTATCCCCTGGAAGCTTCACCATGCACACTGCTGGAGACAGTGGATGCAGAGTATCATCCCCACTGACAAACAACACAGTGCACTGGCTGGGATGTAGCCTGGTCCAGCCCTCAATGATTTTGGCCTTGGGAGGCGGGGGTGTCGTGGGATCCACACGGCGGAAGTGCTGCGCTCTGATTTGATCTCACTAACGTGTCGTCATCCCCGGCCCCTCCCGCGCCCGTCCACTGCTGTTCTACGTCACATTATTTAGAGCGACGCCCACCCCGGAAGGTTCACTCCCACTTGAAGGCCACTTTCCAACGTGCATTAGTCCAGGCTTTCCGTTTTCGCGCAAGGCGAACGAAAACGAAAGCCTGGGTGTCGAGGCTAGCTGGGATGTACAGAGAGGTCCCCAACATGGCCCTACATGGACACCGCAAAGACTTGGCCATGCCCCTTTTTAGATTTTCTTTTTTATGTATGTTGTTTTTAATCACAAAACTCCAGACTCTATGTCATATGGGTTCAACCAGTACTAGTTGTTCTCAAAAGTTTTATTTTCCAGGACCGAGGCATGGTCAGTGATTTCACTTAATTCAAATCACTTTTTTGTTCTTTAGTTAATTGCGAAAATCCTCCCTACTATAGAGTGAGTCAAGAAAAACCCTATAGTTTAATTTTCAGCGACAAAGCCTTCATCCAATCAGGAAGTAGGGCTTCTCCAATCAGCGCACTGTGTTCATGACATGTTGTGTGTTCCCCCTCTGCAGAGCGTGTGCATGTGCATATCTTGTTACTAGGGTGGGCTGTGTTTTTCCCCAAGTCACTGAAAGCTTTTTTAACTCCGAGAGTGAGTCCATTTGGTTCAATATTTGTACACTCTCTCAGAGTTACACACTGCCTGTTATGGTCATTCAGGGATAACTGAATGAATAATGTAATGTAATATAATTTTGACAAAAATGCCCCCCACAAGCCAGCATAGTGTAATGATGCCTGGCTGTGATGAATGTGCAGAGAAACACAGCCAGATGCACAGACACAATCCTCAGTGTTCATTTAAGATACAGGGATCAGTGTACAGTACACTGACACAACCGCAGAGATGTGCACTTACAAACTATGTCAGACTCATTCGATAAAATGTAATCACCTCTGCACCTAATTTTACGCAGTCACGCACACACACTTCTACATCTACTCGCATGAATGCACATGCAAACTCTTTTTCTTTCTCTTTCTGTCTCTCTCTCACGCACACATGCACACACACACACACACACACACACGCACGCATGCACGCACGCACGCACGCACACTTACGCGCACACACACACACTTAGCACACACACTTACGCGTGCACATACGCGCACGCGTACACACACACACACACACACACAATGCTTCATGGATTTATATTATATAGCATATTTCATATGACAGGCTTAGACACAATGCGCTTCACAATTAAAAAAGAAATATGCAACAATCGTGGAAAAAAAGTAAAAATTATAGGGAATGTGCATATAAACTAGAAATTATTATGTATACAGAGTAAACTAAAAGAAACCCTGTTACTCTAAGCCTATAACTAAAAGCTTTAGGCTTTAATTCAAGTGGAAAAGAATTCCAGAGAAGACGTCAACCATAATGACTGTGAGCTGCAAATAAGCTGATTTAGAATGTATTCTAGGTATAATGAGGAAACCTTTATCTGATCATTTACGATCTGTTGTGAACGTGTCAACAGTGCAGGAAGGAGCTACGGCAGTCTCATCAGTTTAAAATCAATACTACAAAATCAAACACTGACTCACAGGCCGGACCAACTGGAATTCAGCCTGACTTCGTACCAGACTCACTGGGCTGATCAGATTACCGCTGTACCTCCTTACTTATTCAGCACATGCTCTCACATTTACTGCAAAAACAAAGGGTGACTTTACAATGTCTTTGCAGAGGAAAGGCCAGAACTCCTGTTTCCCTGCTGCCTGCCTGCCTATAGCAGTGACCTGTCTGTCAGGTAGAGCTCAGGCAGCTGGGGGAACAGAGCATGTACTGTAGGCTCCTTCAGGGAGAGAAGGAACTCGGAACTTATCCAAGGTTCTTCCTCCACGCAGGACTGACTATAGTGTGTGCGCGCGCGTGTGTGTGTGTGTGTGTGTGTGTGTGTGTGTGTGTGTGTGTGTGTGTGTGTGTGTGTGTGTGTGTGTGTGTGTGTGTGTGTGTGTGTGTGTGTGTGTGTGTGTGTGTGTGTGTGTGTGTGTGTGTGTGTGTGTGTGTGTGTGCGCGCGCGCCCACGCATATATACATGTGCAAGTGCATTTATGTACATGCACATTAATGCCAAGTGCCAGAGTATACACACACACACACCGTAATAAAGTATCTATGAGCTATACATAACTACCTCAGCATCCTGCATCTTGCTGGCTATGTGTGTGGTTCTCTCTCTCTCTCTCTCTCTCTCTCTCTCTCTCTCTCTCTCTCTCTCTCTCTCTCTCATGCACACACACACACACACACACACACACACACACACACACACACACACACACACACACACACACACACACACACACACACACACACACACACACACACACATTGCGCGCGCACACACTGGTATAATGGGGTCAGTTGGTTCTGCCAGCAAAGTGTTTTATTGCCTCAGTGTTCCCTGCACTGCTGTGACTTTGTGGTACATCACACCACCACGTAATGAAAATGAGCTCTTCCATAGTCCAATATGCTCCGATCATCATCTCCGCATTATATTAGCAACAACAAGCCTATCTTTGCGTATCTTTTTCTCTGCTCTATCGCACATCCAGTCAGTACGCCTGCACCACACACAGATGCACACACACACACACACACACACACACACACACACACACACACACACACACACACACACACACACGTGTGCACACACAAACACAGATAAACAATCTCACTCAGCATCTTCGTCGGTACTTCTGTCA
Source organism: Benthosema pterotum (assembly GCA_039105355.1). Lineage (NCBI taxonomy): Eukaryota > Metazoa > Chordata > Actinopteri > Myctophiformes > Myctophidae > Benthosema > Benthosema pterotum. The sequence continues at coordinate 22,699,345 of CM076980.1, forward strand.
TGCTGTGTACTTTATAGTGTTTGATGTGCTTTGAGGGGATTAGCTGTGAATCTGTGCAATTTTAACAGTTTGTTTAAATGAAGTGTGTGTTTGTCAGCCAGGGGAAGGTGTTCTGTATTACCTCCAGTGTGCGTGTGTGCATCGTATAATGTGCTCTCATGTGTGTGTTTTCTATCCCCACAAATGATCTAGTTTGAACAGTCAGTCTTTCATATCATATAGGCGTTTTCATGTTTGGTTTTGGCCTCATAATGATGTCATCAATGCACCTTGCTTTGTATAATTCCTCCTCTTCTTCAGTCTTCAGTTCCAAATTTGCATTTCCACTTTGTTTATAATGTCCACCATTGTTGATTTTCCAAGTTGACATGGCATTTAAACAAGCCTGGATTTATCTAACATCAGTATAATGACTCTACTATAAAATATCCTCCATATCAGTGCCCCCACCACCTCAGGACATTGTGGTACTGAAGCTAAACGGTCCATAGAGAAATGACAAGTATATCAGTGGTGACTGAGGCCTTTGGAAATAAGCTACAATATGATATACAGTAAGTATTAAAAACAATGTTAGGAATCCATGTTATTTGTACTTTAAGAGTCAAATTGCCTGTGCGTATCTAAGCCTATTGATTTGGTACAGCTCGGGACTTATGACACAAAGCAGCTTCTCTCTTATCTTTTGTACAACAACTATGGACTGATTGATCCCTGTGTTCGGTGCAGAACTAACACTGGTCTGTTTGTGCTCAGAGGGTGATCACTGGCACAAGTTTGAGAGAGCTGATCTTAAATTTAAATATATATATAAAAAGGTCTACAGTTAAATTAAGTCCCAATTAGAGTGATGGACCAGAAGCCACATCCTGTGCGCCGATTTAATGTCCGACCAGAAACATAGACCGAAATATGACTTTTACGTGAAAATCGCTGGCATTAGTTACCTACAAAAAAAATCATCATGTTGATGCATGGTACACCAACTATCAGGAAAAAACAAGACATGGCACTTCATCTGGAAAAGGTTGCCTATACCCCTGGCTCTAATCTTACTTCCACCTTCCATCGTATGATCAGGTATCAAAGCACACCTTGAAATGTTTGCCTCGGCACATCAAAAAAAAAAAAAGACGTCATGTTTCTCTCTATGTGCACTGTGTGTGCGCACTGTGTCTTACTTCAACATGTGCACTCCAACCGGGGTGGCGGGCTGGTTGAAGCGCCGCATGTACTCATGCATCTCCGGAAAGCTCTTCTTCATGTAGTCCTCGGCGCTGCTTTCCTTCACCGTGCCAAAGCGGAAACCCAGTGAAGGGTGATGGAGCTGGGGGGGTTGGAGGGGTTGGGGGGGGGGTTTGGAAGACAGACAGTGTTTTGAGATTAGGATCAGCCTAATATCGGATTCACCGCAGTCGTGAACTCCCTCCAGGGTTTGAGGAAATGCAAGACAATAATCCTTCATAAATAATTCTGCTCTTTACTCATTATCCTGTCCTTGTGTCAGATGATAGATCGCAGCGTGTGTGTGTGTGTTTCTTTGTGCGTGAGTGCTGCGTTTGTGTATAATGCTTCTTTGTGCTTGCACGCCTGTGTTCTCTGTGCATGCTTGTGTGTGTGTGTGTGTGTGTGTGTTTATGTGCTCTTACCTGTGCGTGGCCGAATGCATATTTATTAGTGTAGTAACTGCATGCATGTGTGCGTGAATGCGCGTGTGTGCTCGTGCGCCTTTTGCTTGTTCGCATGCACATGTGCTTTCATACATGCATCCGCAGGCGTACGTCCTTGCACTGAGGCTAACCTTGTCATCGTGTATTCCTGATACCTCTTCAAAGACCTTCTCCCCCACCATTACTGCTGCTAGGTTAGCAGTATAGCTGGACAGCACCAGCAGGCAGAAAATAGCCCACAGGTTCATCAGAAAACGCCCCGTCCAACACTTGGGAGTCTGTAAAATGGAAGACCAAACAACGGGGGTTATTTGATCAAGGAACAAATACAGATTGTCATCGTGACATTGTTGTACGGAAGGTTTTACAAAAACAACAACAACCACAACAGAGCAATTCTTACAAAACTGTCACAAGACAAAGACATATGTCAAGTTGACAATCAAAGTAATCAAATGAAAAGGCTGGCGGAAACTACAAATGACAGCTTTGACAAGAAAACAATACAAGGACAAAAGCAGCTGAATGAAAGTGAAATGTGCCATAAATCAAAAGAGACCAACAGGCGATGAATATGAAACGGAAGTCAGGAGTGTGGCAACAAAATGGAGCACAAACACCTCAGAACAGGTTTTCTGAAATGAGGGCCAAATTGAGGAGGAGGAGGGGAATATATATAGTATGTATGCATGCGCGGACGTTGTGCATGTGTGTGTGTGTGTGTGTGTGTGTGTGTGTGTGTGTGTGTGGTGTGTGTGTGTGTGTGTGTGTGTGTGTGTGTGTGTGTGTGTGTGTGTGTGTGTGTGTGTGTGTGTGTGTGTGTGTGTGTGTGTGTGTGTGTGTGTGTGTGTGTGTGTGTGTGTGTAAGATGCGTGAGGACAAGAAACGCGAACACATCCACCTGATTGAAGGCAGACTGCAGGATCAACATATGGAATGTCAGTATGGTTGAACTCCATAAAAGGAGATGAAAGGAGATCAGATGTACTGTAGAGTTGCAGGAGATTATTACGTTATCTCCACAGACTGTATACTGTATGAGCATTCCCTGGGCTTAATTGAGACAGCAGGTCACATTTACTATGATATCAGGGCTCTCAATTTGCAATAATGAAGTGAGGGGTTACATTTTTTTGCTTTTGTAGGCTACACGATTGGAGAGGGGATCCATAGACTTAGCTGCTAGTTACATTAACGTCCATTGACCTCTGGCTGGCAAACAAAAGACATCATAAGTGCTCCAAACAAATATTAAAAATCCCCATAAAGTTGGCTGCCATATGATGTAATCTTCATAACCCGTGTATTCAAAGGGCCAACACTCCTCAATAACAAGTAATTAATTTACATTCAAATTTTGAGCATGTCATTATTGTCAAAAATAGCAAAGAATACTAGATCTATACTATACTGTTATTAGATCAGTATACGCTTGTGCTTACAATGCATCACAGTGCGACACGCTGTGACCTTGTAGATCGACTACGTTCTTTTAGTTTTTTTTTTTTTTTTTTTGTTTAAGTCAATTAACAATCGAGGGCTCGTGGGGGTCCTTGGCATGGAAAGGCGTTTTGGAGACCCCTGCCGTGTAATATACATTAGGAACATCTGCTCTTCCACAGGTGAAAACAGAGGAGAGCTGCGACCTCTAACAGACGTCATGTCAGTCACCCAGCAAATCCACTTTAGTCATGCGAGGGACATGCAGAGGAAGGAGGAAGACACAGAAGGATTATTTTAAAGGATTAGAGAGGACGATTTAAGCCTTCAATCATTAAGACGCCGTTTCAATATTAGTGTGATCATGATGTTATGCAGAAGTGGATGGCATTCAGAGCCCATACTATATGCGCAGACATGCGTGTGTGTGTGTGTGTGTGTGTGTGTGTGTGTGTGTGTGTGTGTGTGTGTGTGTGTGTGTGTGTGTGTGTGTGTGTGTGTGTGTGTGTCAGGTGCAGATGTACCATTTCCAAATTGGGGGGCAGGAGAAAATGGTATGGGGGCGACTTCGTGCACCCATACCATTTTCGGTTACAGGACTTTTATTAGGCAAGTAAAGCATCAATAACAACATCAGTTGTTGTTGATGTTGCAACAGACATACAGCATGCATAAAGCTAAAGTTCTGACTCAGAGAGTTTTCTGTTTTCAATGATGAAATGCTGTTGGTTTAGTGGTGCCACAACTGTAGTTAGTTAGTAGCAGTCGTAGTGTTTCAAATCATTCTAAATATAAGCACTTTAATTTGAAATGTCTTGGGTTGTTTTGCATGCCATCATGTTTGGTGCGGCAGACTGGCCATTTAGGGGGGCATAGCCCCCCCATGCCCATGCCTAGATCCGCCCCTGGTGCGTGTGTGTGTGTGTGTGGGGGTTGGCTCGTGTGAGAGTTTGGGGTCATCTTGATGTTCAAGGATAGGCTATTTGCGTTGATAGTTGCCAGCTGAGGTTGAACCTGTGACCCTTTCAAGTGTATGACATTCTCCCTAATGCTAGAGGCAATGCCAGCAGCTGTGTTATTCTCACCGTCTTGTTTAGGGGGGCGGGGGGGCACAGTCATAATATTGTGAGTTCTTATTAAATATTCTATTGCATTATATGCTGAGTGTACTGCTGCTTAGAAGGCACAGAGAGGACAGAGGGGAATAATTTAAGCGAATGTGCAATTTTTCAGAATTTAATTTGAACGCAGAGACATTTGAATAGTGAGAATGCGTTCATGTCATGATGGGAGTGTTGATCATCGGGAGCAGAGAGAGAGAGAGTGAGAGACATCCCCGTACACTACTCTTTTTCCCTGTGCTATAATTGATCACGCCGAGCATGGCAGTGCCTCCCGTGACACGCTCAGTCATACGTGACGGCTTGACAGTACGCCAACAGTGTACATCTCAATCCACTGCCACCAGATATACAACATGGAAACAAATTGAAAACGAAAGCAAAAAAAAAAAAAAAAGAAATTGTTCCCATCGCTGGAAATGAAATTGGTTTTGTTCTTCTCTCCTGCGTTATGTATTCATTTATGCATGCGGCGCGCGTATGTGTACGTGTACACCCGCCTCGGTCAGCCTGATAGGAATTAGACTCTCATTTGTCTTTGGCGACTCGGATAACACCTTTCATTTATACGAGCCGCGTCTCCGGCAACGCAAGACAGCGATAATAACCGACCTTTTCATTTCTTCCTCTTAAGCATGCACCGGCCTTCACCCAGTGTTTTTGCAGCCAAGCGGCTTGCCCTCTCCCCTTTTACATGGTTCGCCGTCTGCTCGCCCGCCCTCCATATCAACCCAACCCCTCTTTAGCAGTTCCCATCGACTGCTCGCCCGCATTTACTCTTTACCCTCTTGCTCAGTGTTTCCATGCCAACCCTTTACATGATTTCCGCAAATGTCTGCCCTCTACCTCCACTGTTCTAACCAACAACCGTCTACCCTGCTCTCTCCTCCTCTCATCCAATTATTCCTCCATCAGCTTGTACCGTCCGTCGCTTTCGGCCTGACGTCCTGGGGTATAGTCAACCCTCCAATCTCCCTTCTTCCCTGAGCACATCTCTCTCTCTCTCAATCACCCTCTCAGTAGCTCTCTGTGTGTCTATCGGGGCACTTACCCTCTCCCCTCTCTCGGTGCGAGGGTACCACCTCCCTTCTACCCCCCCAGGTACATCATCACTGTATTCCTTCTTGACCTCTCTGCCATCCATCTCCTGTTTCATGTGAGTTGTGGTGCGGTTAGGGTCCATCATCCTCCTGGAGGCCTGACCCCTCTCGTTCCCTAATCGTATAACCCTCGTATAACCCCCAACATAGGCGATTTTAGGCTCTCCCAGCAAGGGGGAAGGCATACCCTAGATCTGTAACTCTTGAGAGTGTAAAAGGGGAAACCAAATGGACCCGGATATTTAAACATCCGAATCATGTAATTTTCGAGAATGTACACAATTGAAAAATGTTATTTTGACCAACATTTTTTCCAGTTCTCCTTCCTAATTGTGTACAAAAACATGAAAATCCTTAGTTTTGGGTGCATCAGTCCTCCGTTGCTAAAATAGTGCGCCCTGGTTTGAAAATGGTTGAAAACCCCTGCTTTGGAATATATGCAACTAAATATGCAAGATAAGTACATGCTTACTATGTGTGTTTTATGTCAATGTCAGTCAGGTAATTTTTCCCCAACTTTTTTTTTCTTTTTTTTGGCCACCAGTTCCCCCTTGAACTCCCGAAAATCGCCAGCACACAGACACACGCAGGCACACTAAAATGGACAACACAGCAGGCTAATAATGTACATAATATCCATCCATCTTACCTTGGTGGCGACAGTGCGTCCAAACAGTATGGCATAGCAGAGGTTGAGGGCAGAGGAGTAGGAGAAGACACGTAGCCTGTTCCTGCCATGGGGGGTCATGCCGAAGGGGCTGTTCCACTCGTACAGGGTGAGGAAGAGCGCTGTAAGGTGCAGCGTGACGAAGATGCCCACCCACATGGACCAATGCAGAGGCCACATGAAGGCCCCGATGGGGGCTGCCGTATCCCGACTACGTACCTGAGAAGAGGACATCACAGTCAGAATAGCCGGGCCTAAACTGAAATGATTTTGGCCTAGGGGGGCGGGGTGCCGTCCGATTTTGGACGGCAGATGAGCTGATCTGATTTGATCTCACCAACGTGTGGTCATCCCTGGCCCCTCCCCCAGCCCTCCACTGCTGTTCTACGTCACATCATGTGGAGCGACGCCCAACCTAAAAAGTTGAGTCCCACTTTTAGGCCACCGTGGCAACAAATGCAACGTGTTTTTCCCTCAAATAGTTGCACCATAATGTAGTTTGACTGTTTGGATAGTTGACTGTATGGATGTAACAACATACAAAGTAGAAACTGCATCGACAAAAATATTTACATTTCCAGAATCAAGATATATATGGAAATGAAACAGCAACATTGTCTAGTATGTACTGTAGTGTATCAAATCATTTTGCTATGTATATTGGAAAAAAGAAAAAAACAGGATTTAATTACTTAGTCTAAAATAATGTCAATGCAATTTTTCTTACAATCACTTTAATGAAATGAATCATCTATACGCCATATTTATGTCGTGGTTGTCAGAATTTCACGGGTTGTTTAAATGCTGTGCAGCCTATCATTTAATAAGCAGCTGTCACTTTTTGTGGGAGGATATCTCATTCTGATACCACAGGCTGTCGTATACCGTCACACTGTATACATACAGTATTTTAAATGTTGCCCACAGAGGGAGAAGTTTAATGACTGCAGTGGGTTTCACTCTCCCCCATCAGCCTCCTCTTATACTCATTATAAACTCCCCCACTGCAGCTCGCCTGGACTCTCGTAATTAAAACGCACGCTCAAAAAACCGAGCAAACTAATTATTGACTCCTAACGATCGCCTGTTCCCCCAGCAGAAGGCATGGGCCAGTCGAGGAGAGAGGGAAAAAGGGGTGACGTGAAATAGCATCGCACCCATATTGTCAGGCCATATTGAAATAGTGTCAGAAGCACAGAGGGGTGAGATTGACAAATCACAGAAATACTGCTGCCTACTTAATCCTGCCACCGACTATCACTCACAGTGTGGCTGTAGATCTCTCTGTGACACGGCGGCCTGTCCTCTCACATCATTAAAATGCAGGCATAAAATACTCCAGGATGAAACCAATGATGAGTCCTGGCGACAACCCTTGAATTCCTGCACCCCGCCTCCCCCACTCACCAGCAGTGTTGTTGAGACTGTGATGAAAAATGTCTAGTGCCAATTACCTTTTTTCACTGAGTAAACTAACTAACTAATCTATGATGACTGAGAGTAAAGAGTAAAATATATTGACACAAATGTAAACTAGACTAAAAGGTTATGGAGGGGCTGGTGGAGAAGAGATCCATCCAGTAATGTAATTTGGTTGCGCTTCGGCGGGTGTTGTGCTCTGAAAATAGGTGATAAGCTCACAACGTGTCACACGTCTAGACTAAAGATATTTTTTGACGTTCATTTTGAATTTATTACTTGCGTGAGCAAAGTGGGGCGCAAATTAATCGGTGCACGGTGTTGGATGTTCAGCGGTTGACAGTAGAGGGTTGCCGGTCCCTCGGGGGAATCAGATTGGCCGGTTTAGGTGACGATGGTGTGAGTAAAAGACCTTTAAAGCTAAAGTCATGAGTATTAGCTCGCTCCGCTCACACACAAGTAGGCCAAGGCCTAGTTTTGTGCAACACGCAAGTTTGCCCAGTATTTCATTGTTATTTTTCCTTTTAGCTTTTATGATCTCAATCACACCCAAGGCACACTCAAAAATCTGTACTTTAAACATTCAGTGGATTTTCTGCGGTCTGGAATTTTAAGTGGGGTTGGTATATGGTATTTGAAGAATGACATCACAATCAAAGCAGAACAATTGAGCCAATAAATAAATAAATCTACTGAATGTTAAAGGTTCCAGTTTCTTGCATGAAATTGGTCGCAGAAAAAAAAATACGAAACCTTTTTTTTTTTAAATCTAACAATCGCTTTAACGATATTTAGTCTAGGCTAAAAACATTCCGATGACAAAAACAACTAAAGACTAAATCAAAGCAAGGTCCATCCGTCCTCACCAGAATGCCCAGGCTGGTGGAGTAGAAGGGCGAGGTGAAGTCGATGACCCTGCTGCGGGCCGAGTTGATGGAGAAGGAGGTGACGGCCATGTCCGCTATGCCGTTCAGCAGGTCCCCCACCAGCCCTGACCAGCGGTTGGCCCCGCTGGTCGCCCCGTACTTCCCGTCTCCCACGATGTACAGGTCGAAGGTGAAGCCCATGTCCTCGGCCAGCTTCTCCAGCAGGTCGATGCAGTAGCCATAGCAGCACTTCCTCAGGTCATCAGGGAGGGCTATGTAAAGTCAAAGTCAAAGTCCTGATTAGTCACTCACGTTACCACAGTGAAATTACTTCTCTGCTTTTGACCCATCTCTTGGAGCGGTGAGCTGCAGCGTGCGCCGCACTCGGGAATCACTAGTTGATTTGATCCCCAATCCAACCCTTTGATGCTGAGTGCCAAGCAGGGAGACATTGGGTCACATTTACAGTCTTTGGTATGACCCGGCTGGGAATCGAACTGCGGACACTCTAACCACAAGGCAGGGGCGGAGTGGGCTTGGCCAGGCCATCTGGACTTTGCCTTTTGCCAGGCCACAACCCCCAACCCCACCCCGCGCGCGTGCTCGCCTCGCAAAAGTGGAAAAGCCTTTAAAGGTTTATTTTTAAACGGACCTGTGCATTACCATTGTTCGTCACTAAATGGCGATTCTAGATAAATATTACTTATCCTTTATAAGATGCACAAAATAAGCTTCTACATTGGACAACATTAGACCAAGGAAGCCCTGGACACCTGCCTAGACCTGCCTAAAGGCACTGGATATCTAAAAAAGGTATTGCATATCAGAGTCATGCAGAGTCAAGCAAAAAAAACAAGTGGAAGTGCTTTGGTTAAATTGGACCTCCTTGTCTGGGTGCACACCACCAAAAATACACAGACAAGCAGATGGTGTGCAACAATAACAGTAATAGTAATAATATAATAACAAGAAAATAGCAATAGTGATGATAATAATAAAAATAACAGACTGATCAGTTGCTCACACTGGCATCTGACTACAACATATATACATGCCTATATACCTAAAGGCAGGTCTATGTCTAGGTACTGCATATCAGAGTCAGATTGAGGTTTCCCTTAGAAGCAAAAAAAACAAGTGGAAGTGCTTTGGTTAAATTGGACCTCTTGTCTGGGTGCACACCACCAAAAGCATACAAAATGAAACCAAATGGACCCTTGCGGGTCCATTTGTTTTCATTTTTACACTCTCAAGAATTAAAAATATTCCTCATGTGAATTATCCCAAGTCTACACACCTTCCAGGCAAGCATCTAGCACATTCTAATACATTCTGAAGTGCCACTAGTGCATTTTGGATTTTGGCAGTTGGCAACACTGGCCACCACCCACACAAGAACATACAAAACATGCATTAAGATGCAATACATTTTCGTAGGCCTACTATAGGCAGCCCATTTATCAAATCTGAAATGAGCACATTATGTCCCCGAAAAAACAATATTTTCCATTGGTTTTAATATACTGTATCCTCCTCTCAGCTCTCACTTCGCAGCAGTGTGTGTTGTGATTACTACTACTAGGCTACTTACTTGTTGATGGTGGTTGCACGTCTTTGTCAGACGACGGCTGGCTTTGGGAGAGAGGAGGGAGGCTGCCAAACATTTCTGTTAATTTATAGCATTTTTCCCTTTCTTCTGCAAGGGCCTTTCTCTTCCTGTCCCTCTCTCTTTCAGCCCCACCTTTCCTCTTTTTCTTATCCATTGGGTGCGTTCCGATACCCAAAATCTCGGCCACTCGCTCACTCCCACTCGGTTCCTCGGGGTCATTTCAGCCGTGAACCGGAAATGGTTGACGTTCCGATTCTCATCAAGGAGTCGAGTGGAGGCGAGTGGGGGAGGCGAGGAGGCTGCCGAGGCCGCATAGAGCGAGGACATAACGAGTGTATCCTCCGTGCAGAATTTTGTCTCCTCGCGGCGGATGTCCGCATCACGTGTACACGTTTTTTTCCTTCTCCAGTGACATAAGCCCTCCTCCTCCTCCTCCTCCTCCTCCTCCTCCTCCTCCACTCCACATGTGGAGACGCGCTCAGACAACACTGCTTGAAACCCGATACCCCCCCCCCCACTAGCGCTGCAGCTGACCACTCGTACGCACGGACACACATTACACTTTTTCATGTTTGTTGAAGACACACATTTTCGCTGAAATAATAGACCTTCAGAATGATAAAGCAGCCTTCATATATAAAGTGAAATGACAACAACAAGGCAATGGCTGTGGCTTTATTGTATCATAATATGTGATATAAGGATAATAAATAAAAGCTATATAAATGATATTATATAGGCTACATTTCATCTTCCACAAAAGCTAATTCCACTATGCATTCCTGAATGCACTTCTATGAATGACGGAAATGAAAATGTATTTATTCATATGTGGACTGAACTACAAGTCAGAGAGACTACCGTCCTAATCACTGTTATATAGTAGGCTATCATTTACAATGCAGCAGTGCTGTGTTGCGGGACTGTGTGTGTGTGTGTGTGGGGGGGGGGGGCTGCGGGCACGTCGCATTTCCTTCACAATCTAATAATATAAGTGAAACTGTGAAGGATTAAATGCTTTCCATATGTTACCCCAGAAGATAATGACGTGGGCAGCATTGATGAATTGTTTATCTTGCATTCATACAGCCTACTGTAAATAAACTGTACCATGGAAGGCGCAGGGCTCTAGGTTCCAGCTGATCCAGCTGTGTGCACAGTATATTGCTCCACCTTTGCTTTGGCAATGTAAACGTGTGTTTTCCAATGCCAATAAAGCCCATTGAATTGAAGTAATGAACGTCATAAGTAATCGCGGACGCGCCGTCGCTTTGAAATGACATCTTGAGTACATTCCGAATCTCATGTCAAATCCACTTGACCACTCTGTCCTCGCATCTCCTCCACTCCTCCTCGCTGGGGGCGGAGCTAAGGTGGCGAGTGGAGGACGCGAGGGGAGTGAGCGAGTGTTAAAAATGTGGTATCGGAACGCACCCATTGGCTCTCGGCTAGACTCGCTCTCCTCCTCCTCCTCCTCACTCGACACGCGACACGGCGACAGGCATGCTTCTGTTATTGCAGCAGACAGAGCCATCTAATAGAACTTGCGACATTGAGGGGTCAAAAACTGAGCGCTCGAGCGCTGATCATGCAGCCTGAATGATGACCTTGTTGTCCCCCGTTTCAATAGAAGTCTATATAGAACAGCCTCCATTGGACTGGCCCCAAGAAGTGAACCGAGTTTGCGTAACTCTCGTAATCTCTGTCTATGCTCTAAGCAACAAGCAGGGAGGGGTGTCCCCCACTGATCCCAGGCCAGCTGGGAGCCCCGTAGCTCTCTCCAGTCCGACGCATGCAGTTGCACTGGTGCAGGGTATCAGTTACACTCAGTCACTGACACTGTTTAACTAAACTCTGTAGTACTAGGACACCTTTTATTTTTGGAAGGAGAAACATTAGTTTGCCTGGCCTGGGCTGGCCTGGGCCTGTCGCGCTGGCCTGCCCTGGAGGTTTCAAAAAAAAAAAAAAAAAAAAAAAAAAAATTTTTTTTTTTTTTTTTTTTTTTTTTTTGTACCCCGTCCAGGCCACTAAGTGGCGCAGGCCACCGGGAAAAGTCCCGGTGCTCCCGATGGTCACGCCGCCCATGCCACAAGGCCACTGTCACTGACTGTATGTAGGGAGATGAATTCCACCACACACACACACACACACACACACACACACACACACACACACACACACACACACACACACACACACACACACACACACACACCCCAAAAAAAATGAAAATAAAAATGATGAGGTGACATTTACTTAGCGCAACGGAATATTCATAGGCACGTCTTTAGAAGTGCACCGGCTGCATTTCTGCAGCTGTTGACCGTGGATCATAAGAGCGCATTGGATGGATTCCCGCATGACGGGAGCATTGCTACATTTTAATGAGCGCCAAGTTCCCCGAGTGGGACAAAATGTATTTCTGTAATTTGGATACCAAGCTGGATAACTTTTATAAAAAAATAAAAAATAAACCTCTTGAACTTAGGTGGTGGAAAGAGCAGGAAACGTTGAACTGTCAGCACTTTTCTATATCTTATTTAACCTGCAATTTGCTACGCTAGTGAACGCCATGCATTTTATATCTAGTTTTCCACTGATTTCTTTTCTTTTTTTTCTTTTTACCTCTATTTTAAAATCTGAAAAGGAACAAAGCCATTCCCCTGCAGTGGCTGTTCCCAGTAGTGACAGCTTAAAAAAAAAAAAGGCAAAAAAGGCAATTGGTCTTTCTTCTTACAAAGAAAAAGTAAAAAAGAGAAAATAGTCTCATGTACTGAGCTTACCAGGTGGTCCCTGCATGCTTGTGGACAGAAAGTGTCATAATGATTACCATGGCTTAAAGCTAAGCGCTGCCGGTGTGGCAGGGTGCTTAGTACTGGCTTAGAACACCAGTGAGCGCGTTGACATGAGTGCTCAGTAAAGACCAGGGCCACAGCTTGAAACAGACAAAAGCCAGAAATATCTTCACGGCCGAATTCCTCAGACCCTGGCTCTACCTTTGTGCAGTATGGCATGTTTCCATTTTGTTCCAGTGCAGTGCCGCATTCATTGAACAGATTCAAAACCCAATTCATTTTAAGTATTTCCTTTGTGGCAACAGCACATACTGCGTCTTGTGCGATGCTGCTGCAACTCATGAACTATTCATTAATACGAATCTAGCCCGAATATGAAACTGTCCAAAATGGGGCGAGTCATAAGTCAAATGTCAATTAGGAATAGTGTGAGCAAAAATATGCGAGCAAAGCAAATCGAAAACACCCTATGGGACCAATCGATCAGTCTTTGTTAAATTAATACTCAAGTTTGTACTGTGCATGACTGTAAATGCATGCATCTGTATTAGTAAAGTGTTGTCTCGTAATTATGACTATTGACAGTCAATTCCCACATTTTGCACTGCAGGCGCAAAGAACCTACATGACAACACCTCAGTTAATGCGATAAAAAACAGAAAAGAGGGAACGTTAGGTGAAATGGGGACATTTTCATTTTTTATTAGCTATTATTTATGACTCATGTAGAAATTATCGACTATAAATGGTACTCTAACATTGCTGTTGGGCACAAACTTTGTATCTCCTTATTTAATATTTTTTGTATTTAATTATTTAATACCTAATCATATTTTGTATAACAGTGTTCCCAGAAAACAAGAGAATCTAAGCACACTATGCTGTCTGCTACAAACAATAGCTGAACCATGTCTCCAAGGCCCTGCTATTGTCTTTGAACAAGATTGACCTTTTGAACTAGATAAAAGGCACCATTCCTTACAGAGTGTACCCGTACCTATGCTCTGAATTTGCTTATAGAATACTAAAATACGTCCTATATAGCCTATATATATAGTCTACTGGAGGTTACACTCACCCCTGCCTTCCCTCTTGTTTGCAGCATCTTTAGAATAACTCCTTAGAGTGTTAAGAGTAAAAGTGTGTAAAGTGTGTTTTGATGTGTTCAATAGCAATATTGTATGTTTTTAATTTCCTGATAATGTAGATTTTGATTAGGCGTTTTCTCCCCGACAGCAGAACGATAGGCTACTGGTAGGCACAAGTGTGGCCAATGCACTCCCGTAGGACTTTAGGGCTCCATTTTCATCACACGCTAAACCCCTTATCGCTAACTTCTTTGCCTTTTTTTAGTATTTTTAAAAACGTTTTGGAATAGTTCAACGTTGTGAGCTTGTAGACTGGCCTTTTTAGATGTTAAGGGATAAGGGGTTTGGAAGTGACGAAAATCTGTCATGTTTATATGCATTAAAGTTGTCCACCTATTGGTGATCCATACATATTGCACACCTAACAGGTCAGGTGTCAAGACAATAGGGATTTTAACTGACTGCTCTGATGTGCGACTTCACCAATGAATGATACGGTATTCGATACATAAGCCAAAACTCAGCTTTTGGCGACGGCAGTGGAAGGGGTTGGACCCCGTTGTTCGCTGTTTATTAACTATTTTTGGGAGGTGTTTTTTTGTGGTGACTGTGACAAAGCAGCTCTATACAGTATATATCCTATATACCAGTGGTTGCCAGGGGTCATATCCTATATGCCAGGGGTTCCTAAACCTTTTTGACTGTGAACCACAATGTAAATTAGACATTATTCTCCCGTGACCCCAAACTAGTGAAAATGCAAGCTCAAAATGCGTTGTTTTGCTCCGAGTTGTAAAGCTTGTAGATCATGTAGAAAACAAAAAAGGGGACCATAATAATGTGTCTGCAATGCACAAATGGGAACCACTGCTACATGCAATCCTATGCAGTACATGGACTATCACCAGTGTCTAAGTATAACTCACCTTCTCCTTCCCAGTCTGCGGCTGTGGAATTTGGGTTGTGCAGCTGGTTGAAGAGGCCATGTATAATGTCAGAGCGGTTGGTTCTGGGGTCCAGACACAGCTGACCGGCCGGACACAGCCCGTCCGCGTCCACCTCACGCGTGAAGACGAACGGGTGCTCCACCAGAGTCACCACCCTCAGCCGGTGTCCCTCTACGGTCAGCCCCGGCCTCCAGCGGACCTGCGGGGCTCCTTCCCCTTGGCCGTCTCCTCCACGGCCTCCGCCCCCCTGGCCCTTTCCCAGGCCGCCCGACGTGCCCAGTCCTCCGCCCAGACCCACCACCCCTTCCTCCAGCTCCAGCCTGCCCCGCGTCCACTGGCCCACCGTCACCCAGGCCGGCTGGCCCAGGGCGCCCCTCTTCAGGCTCCACACGTGGAACAGCTGCGACGACTGAATGTGGGAGAGGAAGGGATCCACCTGGATGGGCCCCGTGGCCCCCGTGAAGGAGGTGTTGGAGAGGAATCTGAAGATAGAGGAACAGAGGGGAGAGTTAGAGAAGCTGTCTTAACCAGTGAAACCCTATTATACTTAACAATAAAGACTACTTAACATAGGACAGTGAGCAGCAACTGTTGCCTGCCATGCCTCCTGCGGTATATTATAAAACACCAGAATGGCGCTGCATATAAACATCCTGTTTGGGAAGCTGTCTTGCTGATGTCAATGCTAGCAAAGTCAAACGGACCCATCCTTGCTCCTTAAAAAAACAATTTCCCCATCCGCACCACCAGATAATCAGCAGTGACATCTGAACATCATATCTTTTATCCATACCATGGAGAGTTCTCTAGATCTCGAGTTATTCAGCGCTTTAGTCTGCTGATGGAGGTGGACGGCAGTGCATGGTCATAGGCAGACTATAGTGATGGAGCCAAGACCAAGAAAACAGCAATCCGGTTTGATATCAACAAGGCTATTTTCACAGAATGCCAGTACCGCAATGGCACATACAGTAGAGGACAGATTGAAAGAGCAGAGGACCTGTGGGACAAAATGAACATACATAAATGACATACACTGAGAGGGAATATGAGAGAGAGGGAGGGACAGGTAGACAGAAACAGATAGACAGAAAAAATAGAGGTCAGAATCAGCGAGGGAATGCCTGGAGTCAATCCGACACTTGGCAGAATTTTCTACCCTACAGGCTGAGAAGCGCACCGTGCACAGTTGGATATCCAGCAACCATATGCTTACAGGGAGGGGGGTCTGAAATGTTGGAGAAAGCAAAGATTATACCAAGAGCAGGCCCACAGACAGATACAGTGTGTCTGGCGGAAGGAAGGAAGTCCTGTGTGAGTCCACTCTCTCAGATGGCTGGACGTAATAATTGCATCTTGCAGGAACTCATAATTAAAAGTTAATGTGGTGCAGTGAGGGTCTCTCCCTATCTCTGCGTCCACGCACCGATTCATTGCTATTCCCCTCACATTCCCAATGGTCTATGCTGCTCTTTTTTTTCGGAAGAATACATTAGGGTAAGCAATCTCCGGGTCGCACATAAATCTGCCTCCTATACCCCGTTGAACCGTACGGGACTTGTTGAGTGCAAGTCTGAGATTGTGCTGCCGATCATTGGCCACTGTCTCAGTTGTGAACCCTGGCCGGGACTGCTTCGTGCCTCGATTATGGCGGTGCGTTGGGTGGGTCATTAAGAAATGGCGAGGGCGCCGTTGTAAATGTTAAAGGTTGCGCAGGGATCACTGCGTCGGGCTTGGTGTAGGGGCGTGCGCCGACTGTTGATTGTGTCTCAGGTCACAGGCGGAAATGGCAAGTTTTCAGTCCTGTCAATAGAAAAGGTTGGTAAAGTCTGTAGACCTCAGTCACCATGGAAAAACATTCATGGCTCCTTCACCTTTCTCTCTCTCTCTCTCTCTCTCTCTCTCTCTCTCTCTCTCTCTCTACTTCATGCTGAAAGTCGTTGCCAAGTTCAAAGTAAAATGGGTGTAGATTAGACTTTTACCCTTGTGCATCTGTCTGGCTTTTCCACAACAAATCTCGCAAACCACTCGACCGATCAGCTAAAAAAAATGTCTTGTTCAGTAGCTCAGGGA
This sequence comes from Benthosema pterotum, assembly GCA_039105355.1. NCBI lineage: Eukaryota > Metazoa > Chordata > Actinopteri > Myctophiformes > Myctophidae > Benthosema > Benthosema pterotum. Next base: position 22,716,140 of record CM076980.1, read on the forward strand.
AGTAAACCTATGAATATATTTCACATATTGTGAATACTGCTTTTGTCTGTTTTTGTCACATTTTGAGAATTCATAATGTCAGAACACTCCGACCCGTCTTGTCTTGTCTTGTCCAAATATGACTTCCTCCCTGATGCCAGTAATATTAAGTCATCTGTGTGAAGTCGGAATTCTCTGGTGGACATTATGCACTGTGCACAGGGCCGGATCTAGAGGGGGGCAGGGGTGGGCAGAGCTCACCCAAACATGCGTCCTGCCCACCCAATTAAAGTTAATATCAGTGGTTTCAACCAGTGGTCTGGGTACCACCAGTGGTCCTTGAGAGAGTTCCAATTGGTCCCCAACTAAATGGAAAGTTGGCTAATCAGATGTAACTCTCTGAGGGCGTACAAATGAAACCAAATGGACCCTTGCGGGTCCATTTGGTTTCATTTTTACCCTTGCGGGTCCATTTGGTTTCATTTTTACACTCTCAAGAGTTAAAATATTCATCATCTAAATTAGCCCAAATCTACACAACTAGAGAATGTAGAAGATTAATGGTCATTTTGATCTGTATGTTTGACTGTTTTGTTTCCTAAATCCAGCCTGGAATTGTGGACAAAAGCAAAAGAAATCTTTAGTTTTGTGGTCCGTGGCTCAAATGCCGAATAAATAGTGGGCCCTGGTGTCAAAAAAGATTGAAAACCACTGCTTCATATGAAAAACTTTAGAGTTGCCAACCCTGCCATTCTTCCAGCCCACCCTGGCTAAATCCGGCGGTCTAAATCCGGCCCTGATCCTCTCTAGTTCTCCTTTCTTTTAGACACTTTTCACTGAGAGAGAGAGAGAGAGAGAAAGGATGAACGCGTGACCGCTACTGAACTTCCTCCATTAAATATGGGGAGCGTCCAGGGGAATGAAAAGACTAAATTGATAGTAAGGGTCATTAACCTCACCTCCAAGTCCGAGCTGTATAAGCTAACGCCAAGCTGCGCAGTGCACGCCACACACACACACACAGAATATGAATGAACGTGTCCTGAGAGTGCATGTGTGTTTGTGCGTGCTGCGTATGTGCACGTCATCCCGCTTTATGCGTGTGCGTCCAACAATGTGTCATTAGACTCGTTACTCTCGTGATTTACAAACGGCAACCTGCTGCTGATATGAGTTTTAATAGATTATTTTACGTATGCATGGGTGTGCTTGTGTGCGCTGTCCTTTGTGCGTTCCTGAGTGTGTGTAAACACTATTTATTGCCCACATGCATGCATGCTCTGTCCTATGAATGTCTCCTCTCTTTCTTTCGTGTGTGTGTGTGTGTGTGTGTGTGTGTGTGTGTGTGTGTGTGTGTGTGTGTGTGTGTGTGTGTGTGTGTGTGTGTGTGTGTGTGTGTGTGTGTGTGTGTGTGTGTGTGTGTGTGTGTGTGTTTTTGCATTCGTCCCTGCATATCGTTACTCATGTGATTTACTAACATCAACCTGCTGCTGTTATCAGTTTTACAGATTATTTCCTCGTGGCTGTACTTCACAAGGCCCTGATTAAAAAGGCTCTTGATTTGAAAGTCAAGCATTCTCTCATCCTGTTACACGCTAACTTATGTTTCATAGGAGCAGAAGCTCTTATTCTCTCTCTCTCTCTCTCTCTCTCTCTCTCTCTCTCTCTCTCTCTCTCTCTCTCTCTCTCTCTCTCTCTCTCTCTCACTCTCTCTCTCTCACTCTCTCTCTCTCACTCTCTCTCTCAATGGCTCTCTACATCGCCATGTCTGCCGTCATAAAGTGAGAGCACTAGCCTCTGGCTGAAATCACTCATGCTAATAGCATGGCTGAATCATCACATCGCACAGACAGCAGATCTATCAAGTCCGCCACTCCACTGTTATACTACCATTCCATCTAATGGTGCCTGCAACAAAAAAAAACTACCATGGCTCCACATTATATCCAGTAAATCTCTTATCTCCACGGAGACTGATCACCTGGGTACAAAGTTCCCACTTTATCCACACTGGTGCGGAATCTCCCTGGATTCACGCCCAAAAAGAAAAGATAAGAACTTTTTTTCCAAGAGTCTGTGAAAGAACGTGCCGAAGTTCCCGAAACAGTTTTTTTCTGCCCTCCAGAGGGCCGAGGGTTCTTCTAGGTTGTCTGCGGTGCATTATATATTCAGAAGCAATAAAAACAACAAACAACCGCTGTGATAAAGGGAAGCGAGAGGTTGTGTCCCAGCCAGGCAGACATGTCAAAGAGCAAATGGCTGCCTATTCACTCAATGCACCTGAGGTTCGCGCTCTCCGAATAAACGTCAGCCCAACAGCCGGTGATGAGTGATGACTCGCTAGCCCAGTTCCCAGACGTGGCATCTCTCTTCCCCCGCGTCGCCCTTTACTTCGTGTCTTCTCAGTTTAGAGGGAAAAAAGTTTTACTTCTGTCTACAGAGTTGCTCCGCCGTTCATTGCATGTTGACGTCAGAGCGCCTTCGGTCTCTCCGGGGGGTGGTGGTGGGGGTGGTGGTGGTGGAGCGGTGGTATCGTTGATATGTCACTCTCACTGGCAGATCTGACTTTGATAGCGTCTCTGCCATCTATCTTAGTCGTCTGCGTCTCATGCCTTCCCTCTCTCTCTCTCTCTCCTCAGTGACTTCTGTCTCGTCTGCCACTTAATTCCACGCAAAGTAATGCCGTTTTTATTCTTTGACTATCTTCCTCCCGGGTTGTTTTCTGCCTCTGAGCGCCGTTTCATCTGTTTCTCTTTCTCTCTCTCTCTCTCTCGTTTTCTCTCTCTCTGACACTTCATCTTCCTCTCCTCTCTGTCTCTGTCTCTCCCGCTTTGTGCGTCGTCCTCTTTGCCCCTCTCTTTATCTCCCTTTCTTTATTCCTGTCCTCCCTCTGACACTTCCCTCCCTTTGTCTCTCAGTGTCTCATCCCTCTTGGGATTTGTGATTCGGGGGGGCCATCAGGAGTGTTAGCCTCGGTGTTGGTTGGTTGGGGTACCGCTGCAGCCGTGTATTTGTATGCCGTCTCTGTTTCTCTCTAAAACCCGCGGGCCCTTTGATGATTATGAAGAGCTAATATACGGCACGTCTTTCTTCTTGACTTCCCCTCCGTACCTCTCCTCCCCTCCCCTTCGCTGCACACTCCCCCTCTCTCTCCCCATAGGCTTCTCCAGTCTCTCGACATC
>CM076980.1:22724300-22776800 GCA_039105355.1 Benthosema pterotum
ACCTTTATTTTCAGTTGATTTATTTCTCAAAAAAGTTGTCCAGTTTAGCCTGGCTCAGCCCTGAATCAGCACCTTAAAAAAATACTACCTTACTTTTTTTCCCTGTGATTCAAGGACTGGTTGCAAATCCAAGCACAGCACCTGGTTGGCCAACAGCCCTGTCACTCACTTTCACGTTTCATTTCATTAATCAAGATTACTCAAGAAGTGTCTGTTTATAGGTTTTATAAACATCATCATCCGACATGTTTTACTCCTTTTGTTCACATGCTAGAAACACTCATCGGCTGTTTTGTTAGCAACCGGGCTAACACATTAGGCATAATAATAACAACAACTTTGTCTGCTTTCCTAATATTCTTATGGCTTGGTATGAACCAATCAGTGAAGACTGCCACCTTGACAACTCCCATCCCAGAAACTCCTGTGGTAGAGAGGGGCTTCAGTCTGAATAATGAAGTGAAACAAAATGACCATTCAGACTGAGGTCAGGCTAAGTCCAGTTGTTATTTTGTGAAATAAACAAACGTCCTTATTGCTGTTTCCCCTACTGCACCATAAGTGTCAAATTTGGGCTATGGGATGTTGTTCAAATTCTATTTCCATCGCTCCAAAATGCATTCTTTTCCTGTATATTGTCTCTCCACCATGTCAGTGTGGAGTGTTAGTGTATTGACACTGATGCTTTCACTTTTGGTTCAGCCATACACCGTGTGCCATGCCTCTCTCTCTTGAGACAGCTGTACCACGTCTGAACCAAAAGTTTGAACAACATAGCCCCATTCTAAGCCTGCAAATGAAGTTACGAAAACCTTCTGGGTGGAATTCTACTTTAAACAGCGGTTAAAGGTTTTTTGTTTTATTATTTTTCTTAGAAATGAACCAAATGAACCCTTGCGGGTCCATTTGGTTTCATGTTTACACTCTCAAGAGTTAAAATGTTCACCCTCTGAATTAGCCCAAGTCTACACAACTAGAGAATGTAGAAGATTAATGGTCATTTTGATCTCTATGCCTGTTTTGTTTTCTCCAAAATCCAGGCTGGAATTGTGGACAAAAGCAAAAAAAAAAATGTTTAGTTTTGGGGTCCGTGTGTGGGGCTAAAAATGCTCAAATGGTGGTCCATGGCTCAAATTCCGAATAAATAGTGGGCCCTGGTATGACAAAAGGTTGAAAACCACTGGATTAATACATTAGTGAACTCCCCTGGGTATCCCCTTTAAGCTCCCCACCACACAGCCAGCCACCCACACCACATTCTGAGAACCACTGGTGTAGACAAAGCAATTCCAACGGAGGCCTCCAGTGGCCGTGTGTGTGTAAATCTCAGGGGCGGATCTAGGCATGGGCATGGGGGGGGGGCAATGCCCCCCTAAATACCCAGTCTGCCCCCCCAAACACGATGCCAAACAACCTAAGATATTTCAAATTAAAGTGCTTATATATAATGATTTGAAACACTAATACTGCTACTAACTAACTACAGTTATCTCACCACTAAACCAACAGCATTTCATCATTGAAAACAGAAAACTCTCTGAGTCAGACCTTTAGCTTTATGCATGCTGCGTATCTGTTGCAACTTCAAGAACAACTGATGTTATTACTGATGCTTAATTGCGTAATAAAAGTCCTGTAACCAAAAATGGCCGCACACATACCATTTTCTCTTGCCCCACCAACATGTTCTCTTGCCCCCCCAAATGGGACATTTTACGTCCGCCCCTGGTAAATCTGTATGCCACCGAGGCCCTGCGCTCCACCTTTCAGTATGACTGAGCGCTTCAGAAAACAAGAGGACGAGACAAGGACATCAGAGAGCACAGCCGCTCACAGCCAGGGAGCTAATGAGTCTGCAGACATTCGGGGAGGGGGGGGATGTATAAGCGGTAGTTCTGTGTGGGGCCTGTCCAAACTTCTGCAAACACTCCCCGAAAAACACTCTTTTGTTTGTTGTTTTTGCGAAGATGTCGTACTATACTGTACGTGGTCTGGTGTTTTCGATTTTATGTCTACAGTGTGGAATCTGGGAAATGTCTGCGAGTGTGCAAATTGTATTTGAGTTAAATATGGATGATGCAGAAGATTTGACTGTGTATATTATGAACCCAGTGCCCAGGACTTGTTTATTGCACACCGATGTGTGTGTACGTGTGCTCGCGCTTGCTTGCGTGTGTGTGTGTGTGTGTGTGTGGGTGCACACGCACGCACCTGCCAGCGACTGTGTTTGTTCATTTATGTGGTGTGTTTTACAGTATATGTGTTTTGACTGCCTGTATGTCTCTGTGTTTATTCTCGAGTGTTTGCATGCCTGTGTGTGTGTATATCTGTGTTCATGTGTGTGACGTGTGTGTATGTGTCTGTGTAGTGTCTTTATTCCTGAGTGTGTGCTGTACATGTGCATGTGTGTGTGCCTGTGTGCATGCAAGGACTGCCAGGGGTGACTGTGGCACAGGATGTAGCACAGGTCCAGTGGCGTACCTTGGGTTTATCAGCCATGGGTTTTGATATCAAAATGGCCTTGTAAGCACGTGCTTATACACATGCACATGGAGGTGTTTTGTCTGATAATTTGGATTGCTTGGAAAGACTCTATTATGTAGCCTAATACTATACACTACTTTGGTCTCTGGTTCCTGGTTCCGTTAAGGCCAAAGTATAGGCCTTCAGCCTGGTGGGGACAATTAATAATTCTGAATAGGCCTATATAGCAGTTGAGCATAGCAAGAGAGACTGAGAGAGACAGACAGACAGGCAGGCAGACAGACAGAGACCTTCCCACTTCGTAGAATTGAATGGTGAGAGAGCAGACCTGTGTTTTATTCTAGATCGACGTGGACAAGGAAAAAAACCCTACTATTATGTGACAGAGTGATAAGGTTTTGCAGTGAGGACACTGAACGACCAGCGGAAATGGAAAATATATACGAAATTAATTGCAGATAAGATCTGTGGCAGAGTTTTTGGGCACCTCGGTGCTGGCCGCTCATGCCAGACGTTCCAGAAAGAAATAGAGAGTACAGAGTTGTGACTTTGAGGGGTCAGAGACTGAGCACTTGAACTGACCCCATGAAGTGAACGGAGCTTGCACAACTCCCTATATACTGTATATAGCCTACGCTATGGCTCTCTTAGACTCGACACCCAGGCTTTTATATTTGTTCGCGTTGCGTGAAAAGGGAAAGCCTGGACTAATTTGTTACCCACAGTGGCCTAGAGGGGGAAGAGTCAACCTTCCAGGGTGGGCGTCGCTCACACATTAGTGAGATCAAATCAGATCAGCTCATCTGCCGTGTGGATCCCACGGCACCCCTAGGCCAAAATCATTTCAGGTTAGGCCAGACTATGGCTCTCTGGGCACAGTGAAAAAACCTTGCAATTTTTGGCCTTAGTGGGTGGTGGCGCAGCCCCTGGGTTCATTGAACCAATGAACCCATTGTAAATTACGCCAGTGCACAGGTCCTTCAATGATCCGTGGGTCGGCGATCCAAATCCCTGCTGTACCCCTTGCGTACATGACGAAGTGTTCTTGGGCAAGACACTTAAAGCCCAAATTGCTCCCGATGTGCTGGTTGTTTCTGCTGCCATTGGTGTGTGAATAGGTGAATGTAATGCACTATGTAAAGTGGATATAGGTGCTATATACCAGTAAATGCACCGCTAACAATGTGCACGTGCGTGTGCCTGTGTGTACCCACCTGGCGAGGTAGGGTCCCGAGGAGGGCAGCTCCTGGCGGTTGAGCTTGTCGTAACAGTTGACCGTGTTCTGGACCAGCGCCAGGTCGGGTCGCACCATGGTGGCGGCGCCGACCGCCCGGCTGACCAGCTGCACGGCGTCCCGGATGTAGAAGCTGATGGGCTTGCGGCCCACCTCGCCGTAGGCCAGCAGCCCCAGGGGCCCGCCCAGGGTGTGCAGGGAGTCCGGCGACAGCGGGTATCCCATAATCCACTGCAGCGCCGGCAGCGAGGGCGCCAGGCGCTGGGCGGCGCGCAGCACCGAGGACAAGCACTCGGGGTCGGTGCCCAGCAGCAGCACCGAGGACACGGACGGGGGTCCCGAGCGCAGCAGCCGGGCCGAGAGCAGGCCCAGCGCCTCCTCCTCCCTCTGGTCCTCCCAGCGCCGCTCCTCGCTGGCCTCGCTGCCTCCGCCCCCCTCCGCCGCTTCTCCTCCTCCCGCTGGCCCTCCGTGGGGGGCAGCGTGAGGTTAATGACGTCCCACAGCTGCCAGGCGGCGCCCGCGCGTGTCCGCAGGTGGGACAGCAGCGCCTCGCCCCCTTCCTCCCAGCCGGGGCACACCACGGCCACGCCGCCCCAGGTCCGCCCGCCCACACGGCGCTCCGCCTCGCCGCCCCGCAGCACCGAGAGCAGCAGGCTGCTCAGCGCCGACGGAGGCACACGGGCAGACATCTGCAGGTGGAACCGGTTCTAGGATGGAGGGAGAGGAGAGGAGAGGAGGGAGAAGAGGTGAGGGAGGAGAAGGAAGGGAAGGGACATATGGAGATTAAAAGAGGGCAAGGGAAATGGAGAGGGGGACGAGGGTAGGAGAGCAAAGAAAAGGAAGATGGATAGTGGAGGGGACGAGAAGAGGGACAGAGAGGGTAGGAGAGAGCACAGAAATGGGTGGAGGAGACAAGAACAGGAAAACCGAGATTAATCGACATGGCCAAACCCCTGTAGGGGAAAGGGGAATTCCACCCATTTTCAGCTTTGTACTATGTCATTAATATACCTTAGAGATGTTGTGTGGACATGATTAAAAAGTTCCCCCATTCTACTGTATGTTTCCTTGAAATGGAGGTAAAAAAAAATCATTAACATGGTGAAAGACATGCACCTTGGTTATGTTCTGGGTTGTGTTTCACCATATTAATGAATTTTCTTTTTAGGACCTTTTTTCCTGAGAGTGTACAAATGAAACCAAATGGACTCTAGCGGGTCCATTTGGTTCACACTTGTACGCTCTCAAGAATTTTTTGGAAATGGGTGGAATTCCCCTATAATGCCACGAAAAAACAAACAAGAAACCCCACATCCTTGTTAGGGAGATCTTTTTGTCACTTTTTTCACATCATAACACCGTAAATTCACTTCCACATTGACGCGCAAAGAATAACAAGATGGCTCTCCCAGACACTTACTCAGACACCCAACAGAGAGACGAGTCAATGATTTGTGACTAATCTCACCACATCACTGTGCTTGGCACAGAGAACAGTGGCGTCCATAGTTCGCGGAGAAGCCGGCTTAGCCCAGCTCCGCTGCAAACACTGGCTTGTTTTATACGGCTCCGAATGGATAACACTGTTGTCCTTGAATACAGCTCACAGATGGACTTTACACCACACCCCTCCCTCCCCCGCCATAAAGCAGCGATTCATTTTTCATCAGTATGTGCCGCCGTGAGCGATGTTGAAGGACAGGACCCTTGTTTGGTCAAACATGACTTGAAGATTTGCTTTTGAATTGACCCCAGTGCACGCACGGGTCCCACGCATGCACTTAAAACACTATTTATAACAGCGAATTCTTCCAAGATATATTCCAACACAAAATGATTAACACACCCATATTGGGTTACAATTACAGTTTGGGCTTTTAAGCAGGGAGAAACTCTTATCCAGTCGGAATCAGTGGCATGACAACTAGTAATGGAAGATTAAACTGTCGAGAAAAACAAGTTTACCATTTGCAGTTTTACCGTTTCAGTCTTTTAGACATCCGGATATCAGGTTCCCATTAAAACACACGCATTTATACCCACGTAGTCACGCACACACGCAGTCACGCCATGCAGGCAGTCACGCGCCCCCTGGAGCCTCCTGTCAGGGACAGGCACCAGATGTGCGTTTGTGCACACCTACGATGCGACAGGTGCGTAGGAGAAGACACTAGACGAGGGCTTCTGCAAGCGCACTGAGAGGAACAAGTGTACTGCCAGGAAAAATAGTTTAATGAGAACAACGATTCAGTCTATTAAACCTTCATGAGGTTATCTTAACTTTAAACACTAAACTTTTTCTTTGAAGACAGTGCATTGGGGGGGCGGCACCTCCTCTGATATTCTCCTACGCACCTGTCGCCTCGTAGGTGTGCAAAGCGCTTTTTAATGACACCTAACAGACGACTGGGTAAATGGTCAAATGTCTAAAGAGAAAAAAACAAATTATGTCTAAGCGGCGTCTCATTAGCATTATCATGGACAATTAACCAACCTACATTGTCTAACTAGCACCTATCAAAACAACATCTGGAAAGAGAAATGAAGTGATACAAGAAGAAGTGAGTTTTTCAGGCTGTGGTTGAAAATATGGGATGATTATGCAGCTCTGCTCTGGGAGGCTGCAGGAGGAGGGAGAAGAGTCTAGACTCTGGTTTAGTACACAGCGCTGGCCAGAGAGTCATACGGAAGGGAGGGACAGGCAGGCAGGCACTTGGCTGCTGCCATGATGCCCTTCAGTGACTTGTACGTAGGTCATCGCCAGTGTTTCCAACTGTTTACTTACAGCAAACCGGAAGGCAGTGAAGGCAAGGTGGACTTTTTTAAAGGACTTAAAGGGGAATTCAACCCATTTTCAACATTTTACTATGTCATCATTAATATACCTTAGAGATGTTGTGTGGACAAATGGAACCAAATGGACCCGCTAGGGTCCATTTGGTTCACATTTGTATCCTCTCAGGAAGATTTTGAAAATGGGTGGAAATCCCCTTTAACTTTGTGTGTTTTTTGCCAAACGAGGTTGTTATTAGAGTAAGTAAAAGAGTATTCGTTTTTGTTTTCATTTGTTGCTTTCTTTTTGTTGGAGTGTTTGTAGTTATTTTGGCATTCGAACAAGTGGCTCAATATCACTCAACAAACTCAACACATAGGCGGTCTTAGCCTTTAACCACTTCGATTAGATCGCAAAAGACACAAAAGAACAGCATTTGGGGAAAAAAAAAGTAATAACAATCATCTTTTGTTTTCTAAACATGAATGCTGCCTGGATAAATTAAAGTTGTCCTTTGAGAGCGTTAAAGAGCAGGTGTGCAGTGACATTCATTCTGCAGTGTAACAGTTGTGCTGTGAGCATGTACTGTATGTAAGCTGGAGTCCACACACAGCATGCTTTTATTCTGTTTTTTCCCCTATGACTCAGTGTTTATTCCTTTGAGATGCACACACACAGCAACACTATTGAAATGGAAATACCCTCACCCTGGGAGTTAAAGGTAAACAGAGCACACACGTTGTTTAAAGTCCTTGTGTTTCTCACTGGAGCAGGAAGGGGGTATGTCTGAATTTGTGAGCGACATGCTGGAATTAATGGGTTCTGAACTGAAAAATAATTCAAAGATTTTGCACCACGTTTTCTCCGTTTTCAATAATATCAGGCCTATCAGATGTGATATTTTTCAGTGGCTGAAGTAATGTTAATGAGGCTAATGATGCTAAGTCAGGGGTGCCCAACCTTTTTTGACCCAAGATCTACTTTTCAGCAGCCAACCCCTCCGGGATCTACCAGTCCAATATCAACATTTAAAACCACACGCATCGTTGCCAGCCTGCAGTAACTTCACAACACTACTTTGTTTTACCACTTTACTTTATGTTACACGTTGCAGAACAATACTGTTGGCATAATTCAGACAGACACGCAGACACACGCAGACACACACACACACACGAAAAATCGCTCTTTTTTCTTTTCCACCCCATTTGTTTATTTTTTTTCTTTCCCTCCCACATCTCCCGAGATCTACTTGTGATCAGGCCGAGATCTACCGGTAGATCCCGATCTACTGGTTGGGCTCCCCTGTGCTAAGTAATGCTAAGTAATACTACTTATGCTAATAACGGTTAGAACACCAAAAGGAGTACACGCCCAATGTGGGTTAAGAGTGCGTGCATGTGCATGTGCAGCATGTGCATGTGTGTTTGTGCGCGTGCGTGTGTCTCCACGCGTGTGCATCCATATTCCTGGGGTGTATACAGAGCCGTCCCAGGGTGGAGTACATAAAGGTATAGTATATACCTCCTTGCGTTTGAACCTGATGGGGGGTCCAGAGCAGGAACAGGAGGGGAGGAGGAGAGGAGACAGGAGGGGAGGAGTGGAGTGGCAGTAACAGCAGGAGAGGTTGAGATTTGTCGAGGTACAGATAGGGAGGAGCACGTACCGACGACAGGCCTCCTGCACCTGGCAGAACCAAGCAATATTCAGCATATTAGGAGTTGTGTGTCGCTATAGCGCCTTCGATTTGTCAAACTATAGCGCGCGTGTCAGCATGCTGTGGTGTTTGTCAGAACGTTGCTGGAACTCCAGGTTGAACTGTAGGAGAATTAAGGCAGATTTGCAAATGTGTTCCCGAGGAAGTGGTATTTAAAGCTATCGACAGCGCTACTGACGTGCTTTTAAGTCCCTGCAATTTAAGCGAGGATTTTCGGATTAACTTTAAAAATATATATATTATTTCTTAATCAGGATATAGAATTGTAATAATTATATAATGTACAAAGTAATGGTCGAGTTTCAGGTACTTGTAGACCTGAGAATTGAAAATTCTTGCACAAACAATTCAAAATCCCATATTCTGAACTAGTGTGGACTACCCATTACACTACACCTCCGCCCAGCCATTTCCTCTCCAGTAACAAAAATGGGATTTGCCAATTCATAACTTTGAATTCGGCCAGACACTTGAGGAGGCATTTAGATAGGTCCAAATTAAATATCCGGGGGCGACCTTAATCCATAATAATTTTAGGGTGCGTTATTGGATGTGTTTTTGCTTCTCTAGGCCATTAGATAGGACAGACGTTGCAGTGGAGAGCCAATTACTCAATTCAACAGTGAGTGTGAGCCAAACAGTGGGTCAGAATGAATCATACAAACAGTGAATAAAGCGTGCACTTCCAAAGTTAAAAAGACAGACACTGGGCAGGGAGAAACACTTTGAAAAAACAGAGTCTGCCCACTGGATCCGACTCCAAAGTGTTTCTATTATAGACCTACCATCAACATTTTTTAAATGAACCATAACCAGATAACTGTGAGGAGAGAATGTGACACCTAAATGTCTGACCTTGCTTGGGCCATTAAAATGCACTTGGTTGGAAGGCTGTACAGGGTCAATAAGCTAAATGGAACACTTGCGACTCTGACTAATTCACCCTAGATAGCCTTTCCTGAAAACTTTGTAAAGCAATAAGGACCACATTGATTGTGAGTAGACCAGGTACCAAAATATACAATGCCAGGGTCAGACATAAATAATAATATATTGGCTGCGAAATAAAGCATCAGTTTATGCACCTGCCAAGACACCCGGGAAATCAGGTTTCCCCTTATAGTAGCCACCAGAGGCTCCATGGCTAAACAAAACAAAGCAGAGAGCGGCGAACCTTGTCTCGTTCCACAGCCCAGTGCAAAACGCTCTGAAATGAGCCCATTGGTTTGCACTTCAGCCTCCGGGGGTTTACATAATAATAACCGAAACCAAACCCATATACAGTAATAAAAAGCCCCACTGAACCTAATCAAAAGTGTTTTCACATTTAATGAACAGTGGCTACTGGGGAGTATGGATTAACGATGGATAATAAGGATTACCTTGCTTAGCAATAGCTTGTAATTGTTTTAACAGCCATCTCAAACAAGATTGTTATTCTTAAAATCATTAGGGTCTTTAACCTTTCTTAGGAAACAGACTAATCAGAGCCTTTCTTCAAAGCCGGCTCTACCACAATGATCTCTAATGCCTAGTCTGTAATACACCTCTAACAGAGACCTAGTCAACGCTGATACAAAGCTATAACAAACAAAGGAAAAAAAAACCTGTAATGAAGCCGTGGCGCCCTAGCTGGCAAATTCCCTGCAGGCAAAGTATGTTTGATGAAAAGGAAAGAAAAATGGCTCATTATCAAAGGTGCGAGCACATGTACACCGAACATGTTTCACAGGTTACGAGAAAACAAGTCTACTGTGGAGAAGGGTTATGCCAGAAAACAGTGTTTTTCCCCCTCTTAAATATATCACTCTCAATCAAATTTTTATGGCATCCATCTGCGCTGGATTCACACAGAGCTGTCAGCTGCTCTCTATCAGAGTTATCATGACATTACTTCCACTCGGCTGATGTGTGACTTTTTGCAGTTTTTGCAGGGAGAATGTGAGGGCCCGAGAGCTCCCGAACACAACTGTATGAAACCATCAAAGGAAATGTGTTGCGTTACTGTGGGGGGAGAAAAAGAAAAACGGCAACGCATGACAATTGAGAGAATCATAATGCTGCCAGCATGAGCTGTTCTACAGACATATCCCCGCTGCGAATGCAGGCGCTGCAACACGATGCAATCGGAAGTTTGCAAGTTTGTTCCGTCGAAGTAACGAGCGGCAGCGCCCATACAGGGGCGAGACACGAGAAGGATCGCCCGTATATAGCAACCCTGGTTACCACACGTAGAAAGAGCTCATTATTATTCCATTCTACGCCGTTATGTGTTATCAGCGTGACAGGAATGAGTCTTGGTCCAATCAGAGTGCTTGTTGGAAATTAGCAAGGTCGGGCTCTCGTGTAATAATGAGAAAATCAACTACGTGTGGATGTTGGACCGTCGCGGCTGTGATCGGAAAGTTAAATCTCCCGGCAGGCTCTGCTCACTCCAGCTGAGATGATTTGCGTGGCTCCTCGTGCCCGGCCATAAGCCGACTGCTTCTGACATGCATGTCTGAAGCATGAAAATGCGTATATGTGTTATGTGTAGCCGATGTACCGTAGCCTATATGAACCATATGTAGCGTGTGCGTGAGATTATAAGTGCGTGCGTGTATAAGTGCGTTGATGTTGTTGGTGCTTTGGTTTGTGGGTGTGAGAGCGAGAGCCTATTAGTGGATGGATTCCCCAGTGCAAGCAGCTTGCCTCAGTATAAAATGGGGCGACTTCATGAGTTTGTATGGCCATATGAGATGGCCTGACCTTTGTTTCAACTTACAGCTGCTGCAGGAGTTATTGGGTCTTTGAATTTTCAAATGTCATTTTTTTATCACCCCTGCAGGACCCTGGAGTTATTTTTTGATCTCTTGAGTGTATCTTGCAATATTTTTTCCATATGACAACATAGTCTAGACAAAATGAGAGGCTGATGTGCGGCCGAATGCCACAAAGGTAATTTGTCACTTTAAAACGAGTCATGCTAGGTGTAATTTTCTTTTTTTTACGGTCTAAGGTGTGCAGCCACCGACCAGCACCAAACTGAGTTTGGCTGTAGGTGTTGTCTGCCTGGGTGCAGCTCTATAATTTGTCCCAGGACTCCCTAAGTCCTGCACCTGTATTTTATCTCAGAGACAGGTCATTTTTTATGGCGGGCACACATTTCTTTGCACCTGCGAGTGTGTGCATACGTGCGTGGCGCTGTGCGCGCGTGCATGCATGTGGATGCAAGCGCAATTGTGTTTGTGTAAGTGCAAGAGACCATGTGTGCGTCTGAGATAGAAAATATGAGAGTTTATGTGTGTGTTTTTGACAAAGACAGAATATAGTGTAGCGTTGTTTTTGGCATTGTGGGTAGTGTCTTTCTATATATGCATTCTCTTTGAAGGCATACAAAGAGAATGCATAGTGTTTGGGTATGTGTGTGTGTGTGTGTGGGGGGGGTGTGCTTATCTATTTCTGTTCCTAGTTAAAACTCCATCAGTAAGCATGTGCACAGAAGACTAGCATCTAAGGAAATGAGATAAGTGGAGCTTAGGAAATGTCAGCATTCTATGTAGTCTATAAATCCATACCTCTCCCCACACATCTGCAAATAAGGGACCTTGAACCGACTAGAAACAATCTTGTGCTTGATGTGTCAGACCAGCATTGTTCCCAATCTGTGGGCCTGAGCCCACTGGTCGGTCAAAAGGATATTGCAAGCAGGCCCTCACATAATTGGAAAAAACATTAATTAGATTTTATTGATATGAAAATGTTTTTTCATTTTTCATTTTTATCCCACGATTTTGTAAGCCATTTTTTCTCCCAGTGCCAATTCCTAATGTGATCCTGGGCTCTACACACGCACCGCCAACCTGGGGAGGCAGTGGACTTGCCTCTGCTTCCTTCAGTGCATGAGGAGTCCAAGCTGCCTTCTTTTCACCTGACAGGGGGGAGTTTCACTGGTTGGACATAGCGGGTGGAATAACACGTTATTCCAACCAGTTCCTGCCCCCCCTCTCCATCAGGTGCCAGAGGGAGGCAGTTTGGAGCCTAGGATTACTGCATGTTTTTTGAGGGTATCTACCCTAGGGGACATGGGGAGAAAGGCCCTTTCCCAACCCTGCCTCGGATATGGGCAATTATGACGTGAAGGAGGCAACACGCCGCCAGCACCCACAGCGGTGTCCCTAGCAGGAATTGAGGCAACAGAACTAACTGTGCCACCAAGCCTGAAATGAAAATGTTAAAAATGTATTGTCATTGTGATAAATATAGGATTTTATGTACAGTATATTGACCAAAATTAAACAATCAGTTCATTCATCACTAAGGGAGTTTGAGTTCAATCCATACATCGACCACGGTGCTACGTATCGTGCGTGTTCCTTCTCCACGCTGTGGTTATGGTCGGCACTTTGTTGGAATATTGTTGACCACTACGACGAAGTGATTACCACTTTTAAAGTGGATTTTCATGGCAAGCAACTATCAAGCTGATGCAGCGGCTATTCGCAGGTTAGTCAAAACACAGCAGGGAGAGCTAAAACCCGAATGCTTAATCACAGCATTAAAGCTGTTAAAATAAACATGTGCCCCCCCGCCGTTCGGATGGTTCACTGCTACAA
This sequence comes from Benthosema pterotum, assembly GCA_039105355.1. Classification (NCBI taxonomy): domain Eukaryota; kingdom Metazoa; phylum Chordata; class Actinopteri; order Myctophiformes; family Myctophidae; genus Benthosema; species Benthosema pterotum. The sequence goes on from CM076980.1 coordinate 22,737,104, forward strand.
ACCATTCAGAATAAGTAAGCAACAAGCATCCACACAGTAAAATCCCAGGAGTGTAAAAATAAACCATCTGTGTATACTGTATGAGTCTGAGCATGCGCCAGCACACGCGCACGCACGCACGCACGCACACACACACGCACGCATGCATGCACACGCACACACACACACACACGCACACACACACACACACACACACACACACACACACACCCACGTTGGCTGACTTGAAACAGATGCTGGTTGAGGAATGGAATGCAATCCCACAGCAAAATGTGGCTGCATTGGTGAGCAGCATGAGGAGGAGGTGCCAAGCTGTTGTGTCTGTGTTTGGTAATACCACACGCTACTGAGTTCCCTGTCACTGAGTGTGAAATTAATAAAGTCTAAAAATGTCCAATATGTGTTGTGTTTTTACTTTGTACTGTGGAAGAGAGTAATCATCCAATCTGCTAGGCAACGCAAAGCAATCAATACCATACATTTGCCATTTTGGCAAAAAAAATTGGAGCGCAAGCCACATGTTTAGCAGTGTTTCTCATTCCACGAATGCCGGATCATTACATGCTGTACCTCATTGTAAAGGGGACAAATCAATGATAAAAATGGTATATAATACGATACCAATCGGTTTTATCAAAGGGGAGCTATAATGGACCAAAGTTGGATTTCCGAACTTTTTGTGGCGAGTATAGTTAATAGTTAGTTATTTAATATTATTTAATTGTATAAAGACAATTGCCTATAAGATACTAGCTCTATTCTGTTCAGAACATACTGTATTGACTCCTGTCTTTCCACAAAAAAATAGTAAATGCTCGATAGTGGTCTCGATAAGAACCTCGATATACTGTACCTGCTCGATAAGGCAGGTTTTTATCAATAACATCCCAACCGGCTCCGTCCCTAATTACTACCAAGATCTTGTTGCAACCCTTAGCCGTATTTCCTTTTTCTGTATCTGACCTGATGTGCTTCTTACTGCTGCCACCCCCCACGGGACCAAGTCTGTCTGTCTCTTCCTATATAGCTAGCTATCTATCAAAAAATGATAGATGAACAGAACACACACTGTATGTGTGCGTACACCGGAGTTGGACCACTCTACCATAGGCCCCAAGGGGAATCTGTTGGTGATGTAGCAGACAAGCACTAGAGAAGAGAGAGCCAAGACTATTCTACAACGTGCGAGAGAGTTTCCTTGTTCGCACAAGCTCATTCCTTATTTAGGCGTCCTTAGGAAAGAAACACCAGCACCAATCGAGACAGTCAAGAGCCAAACAAATGTTACACACACACGCACACACACACACACACACACACACACACACACACACACACACACACACACACACACACACACACACACACACACACACACACACACACACACACACACACACACACGCCACCAATGATTACAAAAAAAGGAAGAAATCTGCCTGCATGATAGACGGGCATGCCAGAAACAGCGAAAAGGCAAAGAGGGGAGAGAGAGAGAGCACAAAAACAGCAATATATGCAGTTTAAGGCTGTGTTCAAAGGCTGTGTGTGTGTGTGTGTGTGTGTGTGTGTGTGTGTGTGTGTGTGTGTGTGTGTGTGTGTGTGTGTGTGTGTGTGTGTGTGTGTGTGTGTGTGTGTGTGTGTGTGTGTGTGTGTGTGTGTGTGTGTGTGTGTGTGTGTGTGTGTGTGTGTGTGTGTGTGTGTGTGTGTGGTGGTGTTGAGGCACCAGATCAGACACACAAGACAGAATGAGAATATTCAGTTAACCCTGGTAGTATCTCCTCTCTTCTTTTCCATTCTCTATTCCAGCTGCAGCCCCCCACACCCCCCGTTAAAGGGTCTAGCAGCAGGTCTCATTAGAAAACACAAGCATCACAGATGGGGCCCTGCTACAACTTGACACTGCAGTCGTGAAGCATTTGCATGGTGGTGAGTCAGTGAGGAGAGAGAGACGGAGAGAGAGAGAGAGACTGCTTTGGTCTCGCCTGTTCTGATTTCTCATAGAGATCAAACAGCAGGGTGGAACCTCTGTGTGAACTTACCCTCCAACACTCAACACCCCCCACCCCGAACCCCCCACCCACCCACCCTCACCCCTCCTCACCCCCCAAACGCTCCTGCCACACCTCATCCCCTGTCCGAATAACAGAAAGGCAACAAAGCCCGGGGTCAGTGTGATTCTCCCAACGCAGCTCCAAACACTTCACTGAACACATTAATATTTCACCGGGTAACGGATGCGCGCGCAGGAGACAAGAGAAAGAGTAGAGAGGGAGATATGTTGAAAGAAAGGGGTGAAAAAGGGAAGAGAAGAGAGAGGTTGAACAGGCGGAGAGAGAGATACAGTATAGGGTAGCGTGGTGTTTAGGGACTAAGATGGATATGGGGGTCTGGGTGGTTTATAATGTTTGTGTTTTGGAGAGAGGAAAAGAGGAAAGCAACCATCGAGTGATGTCATGCAGAGAGGGGAAGAGATTGACAGGAGCTTGATGGTGTGTGCCCGACTGAATGTTTGTTTCAGAGAGGGAGAGAGAGAGAGAGAGAGGGGGGGGGGGGGAGGAGAGAGCAAAATGGAAAGATTTTCTTTCTTGGCAGGGTGTGAGTCTGATTCCTGAACATGTGACTGCTTTTCCAAGATGAAAACCAGAACATATATTAGCTCTAACCGGAAAGAAAAAACATACCCGGGGGCGGATGTAACATTTCCCCATTGGGGGGTAGGAGAAAATTCACGCCACGGGCGATGAACCGCCCCGATACCATTTTCTGTTACAGGACTTATAGGCAAGTAATTATCAATAACATCAGTTGTTGAAGTTGCAACAGCCACGCAGCATGCCTAAATCTAAAGGTCTGACTCAGAGAGTTTTCTGTTTTCATGATGAAATTCTGTAGGTTTAGTGGTGCCACAACTGTAGTTTGTAGCTATAGTAGTGCTTCAAAACATATAAGCACTTTAATTTGAAATATCTTGGGTTGTTTTGCATGCCATCGTGTTTGGTGGGGCAGTTTGGGCATTGAGGGGGGCATTGAACCCCCCCCCCCCACTATGGCCATGCCTAGATACGCCCCTGATGAAAAAACATGTCACCGCAGAGGGGTGCAGCACGCACGGGCCAGCAGGGGCGCGATAATCCAACTTCGATCGGATACAAGCAAGCACCGTGGCCACGGAACTGATTTCCTGTCACAGCCTAAAACGAGAACAACTACCTTATAGTCTCTGCATCGGCTCATACATAATGAATAAAACGCTGTTGAATGAATGTAATGAATGCAATTTATTTGGACTCGTTTTTTTCTTTCTTTCTCACCGTCCAAATAAACAGCACTTGATTGAATAAGGCCAACTTAGTCCCATTTGCATAGCTAATTAAAGCCTCTGCTTCTGCACTAACTGGCTGGCCGGTGGGCTATCCAAGCAGTTACCACGCTTGCAGTCGTGTATAATTATATGCAAATAGCGCTGTTTAATTTTCGCCTAATTTGCCTGCATCTCCCAATGCTAAGTATAATACAGGCGACTAATCTCTCAGCCAACCGTGCCGCCGTGGGATTGGAGCCAGGAGCAATGTGATGAGGGCTACAGTATACGCCGGAATACGCACACACACACACACACACACACACACACACACACACACACACACACACACACACACACACACACACACACACACACACACACACACACACACACACACACACACACACACATGCGTGAGCACAGCAGGCGCACAAACAAATGCAACAATTGCACCCAAATTGTGAGTATCCGCACAGAGGCATGCACTGCACATATAAGGCGCTAGTGGTCTAGATTACTACATTTCACATGCTCACACATGCATGAAATGCATGTCACGAGCACAGGCACATGCACACAAACGTACACAAATACGGCCGTGGTGGTGATCAACCACTTAGCCCAGTAAATAACTAGTGGTTATCTAAGCATAGCAGCCTGTAGGCAGACTAGGCACGGAGGGGCGGAGGCGATAAGTGCCATCGATACAGTACCACCATCACCACCACCAGCAGCAGCAACAGCAGTAGCAGCCAGGACTAGAGCTAAATCTCATTTGGGGCGTAACAGTGGATGGAGATGTTGCAGCTGTAGTGTTGTTCAGATTAAATAGCAAATGAAGTCGTCAGCAGTTCCAAATAAGTAGAGCCCCTCTGCGTGCAGTAACACTTTTTAATAATGCACAGCAGAGAGAGGGAAACGGATGCGTTATATTTATTTCAGCCCTCGGCTTTTCCTCAGCGTTGGTGAGACCAACGCAGGCCTGACCCCTATTAAACACATTGGGCGATAAAACGTAATTACAACCCAGGAATCTTTTTTGATTTTTTGATTTGGGTTTGGGGGCTGTCTGGCCCCATTTCCTGGTAATGGCCTTCTTTGCTGCTGCTAATAGAATTTTAACCAGATACCTTCCTGCACACCTTCCCTTCAACCAAAAAAATAATAATTACAGTCCATAGTTACATCATATCCCAATATCTTTTGCATATCTGATTCTTTATCATTTCCCAAAAGCTTCCCAATCTTATGAAACTTCCAGAAAGCATGTGTGTGAATAATATTCTCTCCAACATTTTACTGGTGCCTTTACCCGTTTACTCTTAATTTTCATGATATGCTCCCTCCTTATGAATTGGTAATTGATTGATGTGATTTCCACAACTGAAACCATTCTTTTTCTGTAATTTCTATATTAACTTTGTTTCCCCACTCTCTTTAATACATTCCCAACCGAAGAATTTTAAATGCATGTTTTATCCAAGATTTGTGAAAAAGATCACTTGTTTCTGTGAATCTCATAGTAGAACCAGACATAGAACTTTCCACCAGTTGGGAAGCGCTTCAGTTCAAAACTAGTTTTTTTCCAGCCAGAACCCGAAAATCGGAACATTAATTATGAATTTAGTGGGCAAAACCATACCGATGTTGAATTGTTCATAGGATTACAAAAGATCTGAACCAGTTCCCAGCCAGTAGAAAAGGGACCATATAGTAGTAGCCATACTGTCCTTGTGGGTTTTGCTATGTAGGCAAGACAAAGAGGGAATTCAGAATTAGGATCACTGAGCAAGAGTAGCATCTGAAATAAGGTTGAGAGGTCTGCACTTTAATTCCGCTGGCCACAGAGACTGTAGGCTGGTGGTTCATGGGTCACACACAATGCGCGTTATTCACACACACACACACACGCACACGCACACGCACACGCACATGTACAGTACGTGCATCCGCGAGTGTGTTTGTCTGTCCGCTGCTAATCTTGCGTATCCTGCTGCTACCAGGCCCATCGGTGTGTCATACATTTGGTGCATGCTGCCAATACCTGATTATTTTTCAAATCAGTCAATGACAAACTGCATGTCATTTTTCCTGAAATAATAATTGCACTTTGCAGAGCCATTATCCCTCCAGTTACAAATCAATTGCAAGCATGGAAATCGCCAGCACAGGCAGAGGCTTGAGACAGTCAGACATATGGAAAATATACTGTATATTTCCATCTAATCTCTTCAGTCACGTAAACATTGTCCTTGTGGAGGGGTTTTGTTTTTATTACTTATCAGTACAGAATAGATGATAAAGATGAGCATGCCCACAGCCACAGGGCATAAACAAACCGACTGCAGTTTAGAGAGAAATTTGAATGACAGAAAGTTATGACAATGATGTAATTATAGGTAGACAATCATTGGGTGCAATTCTCCATCGCTGTGGTGTAGCAGGTATGGTGTAAGTCTTCTCATTGGCTGCATGGCAGCAAATCAGGTCTGGGGCCTTGGGGTAGGCCGAAAGCCTATACCACCAGCCCTGGGCCTGGTAGCTACCAAATAAATACCCAGAATAATTAAAACCTGCAAGTGAAAAGGTCCAGAAATCACCTGACCCCCCCAATTAAAAATGTTACTGTACTCCCTGGCTTTGTTCATCATGAGTTGAAGCTCTTGATGACTGGTTTTAATTATTATGGAAAATTATTTGGTAGGCCCAGACCCAGGCCTGGTGGTAAAGGCTTTTGGGCCTACCTCAAAGCCCCAGACCTAATTCGCTGCAATGCAGCCAATGAGCACGGCCCCAAACCTGATTTGCTGCCATGCAGCCAATGAAAAGACTTACACCATACCTGGCTACACCACAGCGATGGAGAATTGCACCAATGTGTATAATGAGAGAGAGAGAGAGTGAGGATGTCTGGAATCACATCACTTTGAGAACCAAAACATAGTATGTATATGGAATACTGTGTCAATTATGAATGGCGATCTAAAACATAGCCTAATGAAAGGGATGAAATAGGAATCATTACAGACAACCGTTAAGGAATTGGACCGTGAAGTGGGAATGAAGTGGGATTTTTTTTAAAGGCCCAAACTAAAGGATTTTCCCATACACCCCTAGAAAGTGAGTCTATTAAAGTTAAGGACCATGCTAGTTAGCAGTAGCTGGGGGTGGTTGAGTCGCTGGCGGAGGAGGGTGCTATGATGTCATAAAGAAAAGTGAGCTGCCGTGATGTACCGTGACCATAAATGTCCCAACAGCCTCAGTTTATCCTCTCTCTCTCTCTCTCTCTTCTCTCTCTCTCTCTCTCTCTCTCTCTCTCTCTCTCTCTCAGGCTGTATGAGGACTACAGAAAAATGGGAGAAAGAGAGAGAGAGAGAAAATTTGATTTGCTCATTTTGCTTCAAACCAACCATAACGAGGTGGATGTAGTGCAGTGTATGTGTGGACGTGCATGCATATTACAGTGTTTACTGTGTGTGCGTGCGTGTGCGTGTGCGTGTGTGTGTGAATCTCCCCCTCTCTCAGTGAGTGTATGCATTTACAAATCCTTTGAAGCAATATTGTTCTCAGTGTGGTTCCAAATTAATTTGATTGATCAGGCAGTGGAGCGCATCAGCATTTTCCCCTACAGAGCCTGAAGAACCACTGTAGAACTGACGGAAAACAGCAGTGAATACACACACAAACACTCTGTATAGACACACACACACACACAACACAAACACTACTTACACACTCACGCAGGCACACACACATTCGGTACAGTACACTGTACTTATACAACACAGCACTTAAGAACTCACGCACGCATGCATGCATGCACACGCACACACACACACACACACACACACACACACACACACACACACACACACACACACACACACACACACACACACACACACACACACACACACACACACACACCGATGTACTCTTCTAACCAGCCCAAAGTGCTCTGGGCTTTGGATATTATCCATGCAAGAGTTTTTAACAACATGATATTAAGTCACTTAGTTTAATCAAATGATGATCCGGAGGGAAATGCTCCTCTCCACCAGTAACACAGATGCACATTGGGATATGCAAATCCAAAATGCAGTGCTGCTGAGCAAATTGTGCGACATGGGGCTCTTCCCATGCGCACGCACTGTAGCCTCCGGTTCCAGCATACGTTTTTCTTTTGTGAGCCCTCTGCGGACCTGAGGAAAGCATTCTTATGTCATCAATAATAATCAGATATGAGAGAACGGCCTCAGAACAGCAACAACGGCCTGAGGAGAGCAAGAGAGAGAGAAAGTATAAGACAGAGAGCGAGAGTAGGGTGACCAGACTGTTCATTTAAGTATTGCATGTGTGATCTTGATGTCTTCAAGCCAATTCAATTAACTGATTTCAATCCAAATATAGCAAAAAGCGCTGATCTATATGATCTACTCTGATCTATAGGGTGGAGATGGATTGGCCACACGTTGTGGAAGCCGGTGTCAAACACAACCAGACAGGCTCTGTTTTGGAAGCTGCAAGGCAAGAGAAACAGAGGCAGGCCCAAAAAGAGCTGGCGGCAAGATCTCCAGGCAGACTGCAAGAGAGTAAGTAAGTAAGTGATCTACATCTACATGTATATCAGTAATAGCCTGGCCTAACCCAAAATGATTTTGGCCTAGGGGGGCGGGGTGCAGTGGGATCCACATGGTAGATCGAGCTGATCTGATTTGATCTCACGAACGTGTCATCATCCCTGGCCCCTCCCGCGCCCGTCCACTGCTGTTCTACGTCACATCATTTGGAGCCACGCCCAGATCAGCTATTTTTGAAAATAATTATTGAAAAATTCCTGGCATAAAATCTAGTGCTTTTTTGGTGATTTGGGGCCGAAATTGGTTGACAGATGCCAGAGATAAAACCCTTGTTTTTTTTTTAGATCTGTAACTCTTCACATCGTAAAATGAAACCAAATGGACCCTTACAGGTCCATTTGGCTTTAGCGCATTCTAGTGCCTTTTGGAAGTGTCACTAGTGGATTTTGGCAGTTGGCAACACTGGACAGGGGCTCGATTTGTGGGTCACCTGAAAATGATGGACTGTCCCACACAAAGCGGGGCATCTGGTCACCCTTAGAGAAAGAGAGAGGGAGAGAGGGAGGAAGAGGACTGATTGTGCTCCTGTGGATGTGGAATGGCCAGTCAGGTCTCTATAGTCAGCCGATTGTTAGTTGCTGAGTGCACTGGTACCATGTGAGGGCCTGTCATCTCACTGTGCTGCATCGGCTGCTCTTTTGTCAGGAGCATCCTTTGATCCTCTCCCCTCCTCTCTCTCTCTGCAGAGATACAAGAAGCTCGCAGCAGAAGTGCTGAATGGAATCATGTATCGCAATCCCTCGCTACCCTTGCACCCCCCCCGCCTCACGCACCCCCCAACGTACACACACCACACACCAACAAGCAATAAAATAATAAAAAAAGAATGAACGAACGAACGAAAAATCCCCTTCCTCTGTTATTTATGGCCGTAATGGCTGTTGTTATTTATTAAAGAGAAGAATCATCGTGCCTGCTTGCTTTCTATAAACAATGCTGCTTTCTCTGCCAGGGAGAATAATGTTGTGTTATTGGTGCAGGCCGCGTGCTGTGCGAGGCGTTAGTGTGTATTTGCGTGTGTGTGGGTGCATGTATGTGTGTGTGTGTGTGTGTGAGAGAGAGAGCCAGAGAGAGAGAGAGTGAGTGAACATGATGGTGATTGATTCCCGCGTGGAACACTGAAGAGAGAGAAGGGGGGAACAGAGGAGGAGGGCTAATCTGAGTTATGATTGCAACCGTAATCGCATTTTCTCCTCTGACTCATCACCAGGCTCTTGTCTCTCTCTCTCTCTCTCTCCCCCTTCCACGGTATAGCGGCGCAGCGCGTTCTCCGTTACATCGCACATCTGTCAGCAGGCTAACACATCGACCCACATGATGACAGTCAGAAACCTTCGCACATCACAACCAATGCTCCCTCCGACTTAACTACTGTGCCGTTTTTCCCTCCAGGCAGATTATTGTGCCATTCCTGGTCCCCTGAAGGCGTTGCACTATCTATAGTGTCTCCCTCGCTCACACTATCCTACTGGAGGCGCCATCAGACACTGCCAAAAGAAGGTGTTTGGGTGTTTTTTTTTCCTTCCCCAAGCCGGGCACAGGGCCTTTCCTTCAGGCTTAAAAATATGCTTGCTGGGAGCATGGTTTAAGCACGGGGTCGCCCCGGAACCAACCAGACCAGACCCACATAACTCAGCCGCTGCCAAGCACTCGCATTGTTTTGTTTACAAATAGCCAGCCCTGTGATGTCATTAACAGGTTGCCCAACAGGGGGGTGACCGGGGAGACAGGGAAAACATGTGTAGGGATGTTTATTCACAACAGAGCGAGATTCCCAAATCGCCTCACACACCTGTAATGAGGTGTCTAGAGCTTAGGGCATGTGGTGCATGTCTGTGAATGTGTGATATTGTATTTCCTTGGGCCTTGTTTTTCTGCGCGTGTGTATATGGGTCCGTCAGTGTGTCCATGTCTGTGTGTGTGTGTGTGTGTGTGTGTGGGCGATGGGTGGGTGTGTGTGTGTGCGCGTGCCTGTCTGTTTGTGTATGTCTGTCTGTGAGTGTGCGCATGCAATTGTGTCTGAGCAACCATCTAATAGAAGAATTCCCTCTGAGGTGGTACTGTTTAATGCGAAAACTCTGGCTAGACTACCCAAGAGTGAAATAATACCCCAAGAGTGAGGAAGGCATTGTGTGTGTGTGTGTGTGTGTGTGTGTGTGTGTGTGTGTGTGTGTGTGTGTGTGTGTGTGTGTGTGTGTGTGTGTGTGTGTGTGTGTGTGTGTGTGTGTGTGTGTGTGTGTGTGTGTTGTGTGTGCGCGTGCGCGCGTGTGTGTGTACGTGCGTGCGTGCGCGTGCGTGCGTGCATGCGCGTGGTTATGGATGAATGGGGCTGACAGTGAGACCTGCCCAGCTTCATCCTAGATAGAAATCTTGAAGACATTTATAGAATATAGAAATGAACACTTTCATTCCCCAAATGGGATGTCTGACTGTTAGAAAAGGGAAATTGATCGCCAATCTCTTATAAAATGACTGTTAGCTCGAAGGTACCGCACATTATCGGGCTTGCTATTAAAGTTACGAGGCGGTTTAAGGGCCTTGCTTGTGAAATGGCCCTGGTGTTTGAGGGTGGACTGGGATTTGAACTACAAATTGACTGATGAACTTCAGGGTTGGTCTAGTAGTCTTTCCCCCAAGTGTGTGTCTAAGGGACCAGCCAATCGAGAACAATTCCAAGGGGGGTGGGGGGGTGGGGTCCTGTTGAATGCAGAAACTTTGGCCAGACTTCTCAAGAGTGAAAATAATACACCAAGAGCGATGGAAGTCATTTCGGGTGCGTGTGTGTGTGTGTGTGTCCGTGCGCGTGTGTTCGTGAGGGGGTGGGGGTTATGGATGAATGGGGCTGCATGGCAGTGAGTAAATGACCTGCCTTGATTCAGCCTATCAGCAGAGTTCTCCTCCCAGAGTCCCTCATATCCTCGTCATCCATCTCTATAAGAGGCTGATGACGGAGAGACAGGAAGAGAAAGAGAGGGAGAGCAGTGGGTAAAGAGGGAGGAGGAGTGTGGTGGGAGAAAGTAAGGAAGGAAGCAAGGGCTTGAGAGAAGAGATGGAGAAGAAGAGATAAAGGGAAGGATGAGAGGGAGCGATCGCTGAAGAAAGAACGCGAACGCATGAAAATGAAGGAGAGAAAGTCACCGACAGAGATTGATGGGACAGAGCGACCAAGAATACACAGAACATCAAGAAAGACAGAGCAGATGATGGATCAAGAGAGAGAGAGAGAGTTAGTAGGAGCTGGTAATTAGAAAAGAAGTAAGGACATTTCTGCTGGTAGGGGAGAGAGCCAGAGAGAGAGATAGAGAGAGAGACGGTGGCAAGAAAAGAAAGGATAAGAATGGCCATTAGATTCTCCTCTGTGCTAATAACAAACTAGAAGTCACTTTGTGTTCTAATAGATTGAAGAGCCATTTGTTGTAACGAGATCTGGGAGGTTAGATGAGGCTTTTACAGCTTCAGCCCCGGTAAAAGTGCACAACTCCATTTTGGAGCTCTGACTGCCTCATCAGACATGTACGACCGCAGCTACCCTTGGAGACCATTTTGTAGATATGTATTGAATATTGAATCGTTCCATTTCCAAAATGGGACGTCCGGAATTTTAAAAAAGGAAACTGATTGCCAACCTCATATAAAATTATTGTTAGCTTGAAGGTACAGTGAGTACATCACATTATTGGGCTGCTATTAAGGTTACAAGCCATTTTAAGGCCCTTACTTATGAAATGGGTTTGTTTAGGGTTAGGGTAGGCTGTGGTTTTGGACGACATACGATGATCTTCAGATTGCAAACCATATTGTTTTTGTTTTTTGTTTGTTTCAGTATTAGCTTGCATTTTCGCATTATCAGCAACTCCATCATACAACCTCAGTGTCCATTAACTATGAATGTGGAGAAAATTAGATATTACTTATTTAGATTTAGATGTTAATCATTAGGAGCATACGTATGCAATGGATTTAATGTTTTAACACTGAGATACAAGGGGTGAATTAAATTGTGAAATGGTGTTTTGTTTTGTTTATCATAGTTTCTTAGGGACACTCCTATGGGACACAGGCCCCTCCCACGCTGAGATTTTTGTGTTTGCGTGTACACCATAGTCATGACTACTACAACAGAATGTGAGGATTTTTGTGTGCAATTTTTGTGTGTCCAACAGTTTTCTCTCCTCTCTATGCTCTCTGGGGAGAGGGGAGCATTCCCAACTCCCTGCAGTTGTAGTGAGAAGACATACACAAATACAACATGGACATTATAACGTGATTTTGCAGCCAATAATTCGGCTCAACACGAAACACAAACTGGGTTCCTGAAATGTATAGATAGAAGTCCATAGAAAATGTGATTTTCCAGCAGCCACATATTATGTGCATTCTGGGCACATTGTGATTTCACGTGCACTTTTAAGTTGACACCAGTGTAACATATCGATTTAGTCATTTTGCATGATCTCTATAGAACTATGTACTATACAATTTAAACAAAGATTACTGTTTAGTGTTTACATCTCTGCAGCCGCATCTGTCTCTCAAATGCTATGCCTCGAACCTCGCTTTCCTCCCTCCTCCAGCCGTGACCTCAAAATCGATTGAGTTCCGGCGCCTTGAAGGTCGTTCTAATTCATGCTTGTTAAGTAGAGCTTGTGGACCAACTCATGGATCCTTTGTGGAAGTTTTGTCGGAACAGATGACATAATGAATTGAAATGTCTTTGTTATTATAGATACTGAATGTCTCCTTGGGCTCGATATGGCCTTGTGTATCTATCCAGCCTTCACCTGCCTTTGCAATTAATATTGCCCCCGGCAGATTAAAGGAGAGAGAGTGAGGAGCACTTTCCGGCAAGCAGAACTGCCGTCGCAGTCCAAACCCTTACCGGAACCTTAACCGTGAGCATGGCGCAATGCAAAACCAGTGTTGCCAACTTGCCGTATTTGTCGCTATATTTAGCTTTTTTTCCAGACCCCCCTAGTGCCAAAATTAGTGAAGAACTCCTGACAGTGGTTTTCAACCAGTGGTCCCCAGGCTAAATGATGGACAGTTGGTTAACCAGATGTAACTCTTTGAGAGCGTAAAAGTGAAACCAAATGGACCTGCAAGGGTCCATTTGGTTTCATTTTTACACTCTCAAGAGTTAAAATATTCATCATGTGAATTAGCCCAAGTCGACACAACTAGATAATGAGGAAGACTAATGGTCGTTTTGATCTGTATGTTTGCAGATTAGCGCATTATAGTGCATTTTGGAAGTGAGAGTAGTGCATTTTGGATTTTGGCAGTTGGCAGCACTGCACAAAACCGCAGTGGCACAGCCGCAGCAGTGCACATACCCCACACAACGGCCAGCAGAACGGCCAGGTCGCTAACAGCACGGTTGCAAAGCACACTCACTCCTATGGGAGAACTACACAGCCGAAATGGCGATGGCCAACCAGATTATCTGGAACCGGAAAAAATGAGTAATAATCTAACACTGAGAGTTATGAGGCTAATATCCACACAGTGATATTAGTACTCCCCCTCACTATTCCTTTTGTTCAACCACATTATGAACATTTCACCATTTGAAATAAGATAATAATTACAAATTCAATAACGTTTGGATTGATCTTCAATCCTTGTAGCACTTTGTTATGCATGGGTGGATCTATGGGAGATTGATTGCATGTCAAACAGTTCAACGAATGGATATGCCTATTTCAATTTAGTTTCATGTCTGTAAATAAGGGGAAAGTGGCCAATAGAACATGGCATCACGTCGCATTATCTGCAGAGCAGAACAAACGGAAATAAAAGAAAACCGCACAGAACAATCTGTTCCAAGCCGGTGACAGCTGACCATACCGTAAGTAATTGAGGTAGCTTCAAAATGATGCTTCAGTGAGCACAATGCCTCATGTGACAAATCAATTCCTCCAATCCTCTTATTGTGGCATATTCACATCTCTTCCCTGCATCGTTAAGTGGGACGTGTGGATGACAAACATAAGAATTAATATCTGGACTACCCCCCAAATTAGGGCTTGGGCCTGTGGGACTGTGGGCCATGGGCCCTTGGGGCCCTTTAAGGTTGATTGTGCTTACATTTAAAAAAAAAAGGTGGTGCATGGTGGCACAGTCGGTAGTGCTGTTGCCTCACAGCTGCCACTAGGGACACTGTGGGTGTGTTCTCCACTCCTCTCCGCATCAGCAATGCCCATGCCCTGGGTGTGGTTGGTGAAACGGTCTTCCTGAGTGGAGTTTGCGTAGTGGTGGGTTTGATATGGGTGGGTTCCAATTATTCAGGATGACCTTTTTGCTCATAATTTGTTTATTAGGAGTTATAGGTTATCAATCGTAAATTAGGCTTCTACGGTACAACTTTTTTGAGTCACATGTTCAAATACTGGATTTCGATTGGCTTAAAAGTGTGGAAAATAGGACCACAACCCTCGGAACTGCAAAATACCCGGATGCGTTATGATGCAAATTATCCGCCAATGGCTCAGAACGGTAGAATGCCTGGATGCGTTGTTATGCAAATTAGCTGCCAACACATTTCATTTCATGTAAAAAGTGGTGGAAGCATAATTTACCATGAAAGGTCGTGGGTTGTTGGCTGATTTACCACTGTTTTAGGGTTGTGGTAAAACAGCCAACAGCCCACTCCCTTTCATGGTAAATTCCTTACTCATATTGTTTAGCCGAGTTGAGTTCATATTTCATGACAACTGAATCACCCCAAAGGAACATTATAAAAACACATTGCATGGCTGGCGTCGTGATTGCTGGTAATTTTTTAGGGTGAGTTAAGCAGAGAGATGTTCCATATTTTCACGTTGCGCCGGTCTACAGGAGTTCCACCACTCACAACGACGTGCGCTCAGACATTTCCCATTTCCCCATCAGCTGAACCCGCCCCCCCCATCGCAGATCACACCTGTTCCCATCTCGCCCATACAGTCATCTGAACTTCCGCACCTCATTCCGAAGCAAGCCTCTATACTTAGTACTTATAACAGCTCACTTCATCTGTTACTTGTCAGATTTTTCGATGTTACCTTGCATTTCATCATGTTTAGACTATCTAGCCTCTGGGTTTGGATTTGTGTTTACCTGAGGCCCATCCCAGCCCCTGTATTTGGCTACAAGCACTATTTTGAGTGAAGACATGCAGAGAGAAAACTAGAACAGGCAAATAAGTAATGATTTTTACAAACTTGTAATGTTCTAGTTATCTGAGAACAGTTCCAGCCTTCCAGCTTATTCATTCATGTTCCATCTCTGGAACGTGGGCTGACTGCTTGAATTGCCTTGAATTTTGTATTTCTAGAACCCTAGAATACTTCACCATTTCATACATTTGTACATTCTGTTTTTTTCTTTAGTTCCTCCTTCCCCTAGATGTTAGCAGACACCTGTGTTTATTGAATAAGAATTCAATTGTTCATATCCTCATCCTACAGCACCTTGCTTGCTATAAGATGGCTGTCAGTTTAACATCTTTTTGAGATTTTCTTTTTTTGGGGGGAGGGGGACCACCCTTCACATTCAACGCCCTGCTCCACATTCAGACAGATTCCAGACACATTTGAAGCTGTTGGAATCCACGGTGGTGCAATGCATCGGGATATATCAGCTGCATTATTGC
This sequence comes from Benthosema pterotum, assembly GCA_039105355.1. Taxonomy (NCBI): domain Eukaryota; kingdom Metazoa; phylum Chordata; class Actinopteri; order Myctophiformes; family Myctophidae; genus Benthosema; species Benthosema pterotum. The sequence goes on from CM076980.1 coordinate 22,752,684, forward strand.
TAATACCGATCGTTGTAAAATAATGGCCAATTTGTCGGCCAGACCGAGAGCCCACAAGGGCATGCTGGCGAAGAAATCATCGTTCATGCACATTCTTAGCACGGATTTGAAACAGCCCCAACCGATGTCACAACAGTAGTCAGCCGTTCCTTTCTGGAACATTTCATTCGTCTCTGCATATGTATTTCTGCCTGATGAATTGCACACCTCCTAGCAATCACGCACATTCCACAAAATGCATTATTCAGTGTAGCCAAAATGTATTGCATCATAGCCACCGAGATTGGCATCCTGTTGACAAACACACATTCAAAACCACCGCATCTGGGTCTCATGAGGGAGAAATATAATAATCCTATTTCCCATATTTACTTCCTGTGAGAATAATAAACAGCCGTATTTCCACATGCAGGCTGCCTGACTTTTTGTGCACATGCACTGCTAGGAGTACATTTCACACACGCTTGACTTTCATCTCAGGGTCAAAGAGATGCGTGATGGGGTTCAAATGGCTGTGGAATGATATTGTAATCCTGGCAAACCCTTTATGTACCGCAGGCATTAATTCAGCTTGGCAGCAGCAGGGCTAAGTGGTGAGACAGACTGTACTCTTACCAGTCAGTCAGATCTGATTCCAGCATCTATATACAGTAATAACTAGAGCTGCCAACAATATGAAATGCATATACAGGACACCTGGCATCCCTTATTACTAAAACAAACACCCAGACAAGAAGATTCATATGCACTTGATCTACAAGCTAACAATGCTTCGCAACACAATGTGCTTTGCTTATAGATTAGCTATTTTTGACAAAGACTTTTGGTGTAGAGTGTAATGTAAACAGAAGAAAGTGCAGACACAATCAAAAGGAATGAGTACTGGTATCACCCAAGGCTTCCCTGTGAGGTGAGAGTTTGGGGAGGTGGAGGGTATGGTGTCAGACTAATGTGGAAACACAATGCTACTATCGACAGATGGTGATGCCGGGGGTTGGAAAATGCACTCGCTCTCTATATACTGTATGCTGTACTTCTGTTCAAGTCTTTTAGCGTCCCAATAAGGAATGATTCCTAAAGGCAGTGGCTCCCCCAAACCTTTTAGCTCGCCTCGATTGGAAGACGAATAAAATGGGATATTTTACCATAATAATGGTTTGAGAAACACTGCTTTAAGGGCCGATTGGCAGCACCTGCTACCAGCAAAGAGTCCATCTCCAGCATGTGTGCTGTGGAGATACCAACTCCCTGTCTGCTGCAGCATTTGAAGTCACTCTGAATCGGCACATTTACACCCGCTAAATGGCAAAAATGGTAGAGTAACTGAGGCCATTCAGTAGGATAATGAGCTGTCAGCTTGCTCACTTAAAGAGCCCATTAAGTAAACAAGGGTGGGTTTTTTTGTAAGCTGTTAAGGGATGTACTTTAAGCACTCCAAGAGGTGATCCGATTGAGGTGCGAAATATCACAAACATATTAGTAGAATAACACTCAATACAACCCCTTGGAGCATTTATCTTCCCTACTCACGTGGAATAAAGCGCACTTAGGACATGTTGACTCGTCATTGTGCATTCTGTGGTGTAATTACTTGGCATTTCTTAACAGCCCTCAATGTTTTTCCCTCTGGGCTCGGTTACAAGACAGCATATCTAACCAGGACACAAGCATTGTTTCATCTCTCACACAGATTAGTGCCCTAGCTAGAAAGTACACACAACTCCCAGAAGGTAAGAGTGGAACTATGGCCTAGGCAGCTGCTGGCAGGATCTGCAGGACTAACTAGACACAGCTGCAGGTCATGACACTAATTAGAGAAAGTGTGTGTGTGTGTGTGTGTGTGTGTGTGTGTGTGTGTGTGTGTGTGTGTGTGTGTGTGTGTGTGTGTGTGTGTGTGTGTGTGTGTGTGTGCATAAATGGTCATTTTTACACTCTTAAAGACTTACATCTGGTTAACCAACTTTCTTAATTTAGCTTGGGGGCCACCTGGAATCCTCTAAGGGACCACTGGTGGTCCCCAGACCACCTGTTGAAAACCCCTGATCTATATCTAAGCTCCTCCCCACACTGTTATGGTCCTATCACAGACTAACACAGCTCTCCACCAGTCACCTCCAGTTTTCCTATATGATAAAACTGTTTTGTTTTTTTGTTTGTTTGTTTTTGTTTTGCTACATGCACATTTTCCCAGGCCTGGCAGGCAGGGTTGGCGGATTTGGAAGAGATTCACAAAAATCAACCAGTGTTTGATGTGTAAAATACAAGATATTTGCATTGGAAGGAATAATGCCGTCTAGAACATGTCCAAGTTGGGCAGGGCACGGCTTTAGCTAAAGGTGAATTGAAGTGGACTCGGCCCCAGGCTTTATTTTTTTCTCCCTGCTGGAAATAAAAATGTCTGGTTTTCTGACGCCAGCCAGCAGGTAGAAAAGCACAGAGTGATGAGGTGTTTCATCACTATTTCATCACTATCTCTTGAGTTTGTATTGCCTCTAATTCATCCCTTATAATATTGTTGTTGTGCAGGTATACTGTATTCCACTTATAATCCTATTTATGGACTTATTATTCGATACTGATAATTCTCTACTTCAGGGGTTTTCAACAGGTGGTCTTGGGACCACCAGTGGTCCCTGAGAGGATTCCAGGTGGTCCCCATGTAAATGATGGAAAGTTGGTTAGCCAGGTGTAACTCTTTTAAAGCGTAAAAATGAAATGATACACTCTCAAGAGTTAAAATATTCATCATCTAAAGTAGCCTGAAGTCTACACAACTGGAGAATGCTTTGTTTCCCAAATCCAGCCTGGAATTGTGAACAAAAGCAAAATAAATCTTTAGTTTTGGTGTCTGCGGGGCTAAAATGTCCTCAAATGATGATCCGTGGCTCAAATTCTGAATAAATAGTGCATGGTCCTGATATCAAAGAGCTTGAAAACCCCTGCTCTACTTGTTTCATCATTTCCTTTCTATGAATACATTTCACCGGTGTAAATATGTACAGCTTCTTTTAATTAACTGGAAACAAGCAAATGATTAATTCCACCTCTTGGTCAGGAACAGGTTTTGTTCCGGTGATCGGCCGGGGTCATTTCCATTACAGGGTGGACATTTCAACCAACTTGGCCACCCAGCTGCAGGATGATGTGCAACGAAAATGACTCTTGATCACCATTACATTGTGTGTTTAGGATTTTAGCCAACGAACATTGGCTAACGCTGTGCAATACAGGAAGCGTTTAATTGACTGACCAGTCTGGTTGCATCCCTTGTCCTCGCTAATATTGATAACACCATCAAATGGAGCCAATTTGTGCGGCGCTTCCAAGTCGCTTATCTACCATTAGAGCTTCGAGCCGGGGGGTATAATTGGAGAAGATCATAGTCGCAGAAAATTGCTGGTGTTATCGTCAACAAAAGCACAGGGGTGGCCCACTCACAGTGAAGTAGCTATTGTTATGTCTGAACAATAAAAGCGGGGATTAGATGACGGTACTACTGTGCTGTGTGTGTGTGGAGGTATGTATTATATTGTTTAGTTGCAGCTACAGTACACTATACGCGGTGAAAGAAGCCAGTGTGTTTGTGACAGTATGTTATTGTGTACAGTGTTGTGTGTGTGTGTACAGTGTGCTGAGAGGGGCGCAGATAGAGACAGATACACAGAAACAAAGTCAAACGGTGATAACAGCCAGCCGCTGCTCTCCTCTGAGCTACAGACCATCCCCTGACAAAGAGCGATGATAACAGCTCCTGGCTCCTCAGCGCCGAACAGGAGAGCAGAGGAAAGAGCCAACTGGGGGAGAAAGAAGCGGCTATAATCTGCCTCTATTAACTCATCCCCCACCACCCCCACCCCCGCTCACCATCGCCTCCATCCAAAGTCACCTCCAATTTAGATTCATCAAAAGATTGTGTGCGTCAGATTTTCATAACGTAGCGTGAAACACTTTTAGGGGCCAAAGTTAATTTCCTTAGTTGGCAAACCCCTCCAAAAAAACCTGCAATCCTTGTAGGGAGCAGCTTTGTGTGTGTGTGTGTGTGTGTGTGTGTGTGTGTGTGTGTGTGTGTGTGTGTGTGTGTGTGTGTGTGTGTGTGTGTGTGTGTGTGTGTGTGTGTGTGTGTGTGTGTGAGTGACAGTGTTTAGCAGTGTGGTCTACAGCAACTTTTGACCCTATTATCCTCTAACTGAAAGGATCTCTAAATGCCCTCCCTCCCCCATCTCTCTAAATCTCCCTCTCTCTCTCTCCCTCCCTCCCTCTCTCTCTCTCTCTCTCTCTCTCTCTCTCTCTCTCTCTCTCTCTCTCTCTCTCTCTCTCTGGCTTCCCCTTCGCTGTCTCCAGGCTTTAGTGTTATTAGTTATGCAGAGCTGCGTTCCAAATGTTGATTGATGTTGATTGAAACATGTAAAGGGCATAAAAGTGCAAAGAAATGTCATTCGTCAACCCACACAGTACGCCGTGCCACGTGCTAGCACGCACACACGCCCATGCACGCACGCACGCGCACACACACAGACGCGCACACACATTCCACTGGATGGAGAAATTGCCTTGCATTTTCTGTGTGTATGTGTGTGTGTAAGAACAATGGGTGTGGGTGCACTGGGTACATGGGTAAACATGTGTGCCAATTCCAGCCTCAAGATGGCCACATCAGCGATGAAAAATCACAGATCAGACGAGATAATCGTGTGTAGAGATGAACAATTCCCCCTGTGACTAATGTTTAATTAACTCATGTCTTCATGTAAGCTTCTCAGGTGTTTCTCTCTAGGAACGTGTGTGTGTGTGTGTGTGTGTGTGTGTGTGTGTGTGTGCTTGCGTGTGCGTGCGTGCGTGCGTGCGTGTGTGCCTGATAAATGTGCTGCAGAAATAACAGGCATGGCCTTGGTCCTGATCTTGGTGGCTCAGAAAGTCACCTGTCGCATGGGTGCATGTGAGTGAGTGACTGAGTGTGCTTGTCTGTCTGTGTGTGTGCGTGCGTGCCCGTACGTGTGTGTGTGTCTGTGTGGGTTTGCGCATGTGTTCCATAGTTGTTTCGGAGTTACAGGACTGTGTAATTCCATCTGTCAGTGTCTCCCTCCCAGGGATGCGCTCTGTGCGTGTGTGTGCGCGCATGCAACAAAAGTTCAGAGCAAACCCAAATGCAGGACACAAGAGACAAGCAGGTGACGTTTATGGCGTGGGCAGACAGGCTGGCAGGCAGGCAGGTTAACAGGCAAGCGAGCAGACAAGCAGGCAGATGAGAAAGACCTAATCATTGAACTTTGCAGGTCTGAAGCGTGTCACTAGCACTGGAGATGAAACAACGATCTGACGAAAAGGAGGGCAATGAGCCGGGGTTTATGAGCTGATTAATGGCAGGTATGCGAGCGGGATCCAGGTGAGTGAGTGAGCGGCAGGACAGGGGTGTGGGCACGTGCACACATGCGCGCACGCAGAAACACAACAAGATGCTAGTGAATACAGGTTTGAATCAGGCCCCCAGTGGCACGTTCCACCTGAAATTCATGCATGAGCACCAGGAGAGCGCACACGCTGGTTTGCTTTGTGAACGCGGACAGGACAGTTTTTGTTTGTGTTGTTTTCTGGAGGAACCACTGGTGCCACATCTCAAAACATAACGGATGTACAACAGATAATAAGCCCAAGTTTGCTTCAGTTTACCGAACTCATAGTATAGGCCTTTTTTTTCTCATTGTCGACACAGCGCTCGTTCATGACTCCATTCAGGCGCGTTTATGGAGGTAACACTTCAAAACGCCACTGTGCAACTTCTATTGAAATGAACAGCAAGGGGGCGGGGCTAACCCTCCAGTCCCGTCTCTATCCTTTTATTACTCTATGGTTTGAATCTCCATAAGAACTGAAGGTTGAATTTGACTAGGAGAGCATTATTTATTGTTTTCTGTTTGTTCACGGGTAAGGGATTCCCACCACAGCTGAGCTCAGGATCACTGTGTGAGCGTCAAGTTAAAGTGGCTGAAAGAAAAGTCCAGTGGGTTTGACCTTGGAAGCGAGGCGTTTGGCCTCTGCATTGTAATTGTTAGGACAGATTCTCACGGTCAGTCCACACACAACAAGCGGTATGTTCTGTCTCATTCCTCCAAGGTGAGCTTAACACAGCCAGACGTTTGAGATAATCCTTTTCCAGCTGAGGACAAAGACTTTGTGGTCAGAGGCATGGGGCGAGGACCGTCCTGACCTCGGTGTGAGTGGCGTCAACCTCCCACCAGTGAAATGGAGGGAAAGTGTGTGTGACGCATCTTTTTCACTTGGAGGGGAGCCAGATGAGATGCACAGTCAACATGGCTGCACAGTCCTGGCTGAACCTGTGGTAAAAGTTGGCCGACGAGGCCGGGGCCCAGTGTGGCGCCTGGCGCAGTCGCCTGGCTCGGCAGTTGTCCACAACCACTGATTCAACTCATATTATGGGCAAAGGGACACAGGCAGACAACAGGTACTCTGTAAATGGGTACAGTGGGTATTACATAACTGGGTGGGGCATGCACTGCCAAATTGCAATGTTCCAGAGTCAGTGTTCCAAGGCAGTGCTAATTAATCCATGTCATAAGTCAACTCCATATCTGGACAAAGCCTTGTGCACAGCCCCACACACGCACACACGCACACGCACACACACACACACACACACACAATGTGAAGATATAGAGGATACAGGTTTGAATTCTCATAAGACCTAAGAAGCTTGAATTTGACTAGCATTATCTATTTATTTTCACACACGTAGACACACACGCACGCACACACACACGTAGACGCACATGCGCGCACACACACACACACACACGCGCACACACACATAGACGCGCGCACACACACGCACTCAAACACGCACTTATTCCTGCAAAGTACAGACAGATGGGAGAGGCGAAACCTTGCAGTAATAATGTTAGCGGTCATAGTTAATTAATTTAGCATAAAACAATAAAAACCAACAACAAAATAATATCAGAAAACTCAAAGGAGTGCCAATAGACCATATTGCCATGTCTTGCCATTAAGTTAATGAGATGCAAAATGCCAACATGGCCGTTGTTTGTCTACAGCAGTGGTTTTCAACCTTTTTCATACCACTATTTACATTTTAGCCACGGACCACCGTTTGATGTTGAGTTTAGTTTGTGTCCACAATTTAGGAGAATAACTGGCAAAACGCTGTTCAAAATAACAATACATTTTCTAAATATGTAGATTCCTGACAATTATCAGAAGTTTAAATAAAATTTGAACTCTTGAGAGCTCTCTAAGTGTCCATTTAGTTACCAACTGTCCATCATTTAGCCTGGGGACCATGCACCTGGAATCCTCTCAGGGACCACTTGTTGAAAACTCCTGGTCCACGGTAGTAATATATCAGTCACAATGTCGCATGCACAGATGATTGTTCTTGCTGCTCTGCTGCTCTCACCAACACTCCAGAATCTAACCTGTGGCTGCCATTATGGGCTCTATTTCACTCCATTCCCTGTTAGATCTAGTACACTGTAAGACCATATTTTGTATTTTGTCATATCAACTAAAGTAAAAACAGTACAATACAAATACATCATTTAAGTTTTATTGCATAACTAAAAAAGTGGATCGTATTGTACTTAGAATTGTATTGTAATGGGATGGATAGAAAAGGTTTAGTTTAATTAGTTTAACTTATTTTAGTTTAAATTGAAAAGAACAAAAGATTTTCAAGTTCAAGATTCAAAACTGAAATGCATTGTGGGGAGAAGAAGCTGGACAAGGAGAGAGGACCAGAAGACAAGACAAGTGGCTGCAAGTTCGCCATTAGCACGACACATTCATTGCATTGGTAAGAAATAATTAATGTTTTTGAGATTTTGTTTGGCATGTATTGTGTTAAGTGGTGGAGGTGGTAACTTGTGGTCAGTGGGGCGCATGGTAACCAGCATTAGCCTACGACTTGGATGCAATGCAGGGATGGTGCAGGTGAGATGTTGGAAACCGGGACATTTGACAATGCAACAGTTCGTTTTAGTTTTCATTTCTTTTCATTTTTGTGGAGCTTTCCGTTAACTCGAGGAGTCACGGAGGTGCGGTGCTTGTAGGTTATAGTTAACCACGCTGTTTTAGCGGGCCAATAGCGCGTCCCGCGCCGCATTTCACCACACTATACCGGGCAAGCAGGACGCCGCGAACCGCTGTTCACCACGTTGTTTTCAGCGGGTCGGTAGAGCGTCCCGCGCCGCATTTCACCACACTATACCGGGCAAGCAGGACGCCGCGAACCGCTGTTCACCACGTTGTTTTCAGCGGGTCGGTAGAGCGTCCCGCGCCGCATTTCACCACACTATACCGGGCAAGCAGGACGCCGCGAACCGCTGTTCACCACGTTGTTTTCAGCGGGTCGGTAGAGCGTCCCGCGCCGCATTTCACCACACTATAGCGGGCAAGCAGCACGCCGCAAGCCGCTGTTTCAGCAGGCCGGGTAACGCGACCCGAGACCCAGTCAACCACACTGTTTAGTGGATGAGCAGCACGCCACGAGCCGTATTGAGCTGCATGCGGTGCGGTAGTGACTCATTCTGGTGATATATTTACCACCTATTTGGTTTAACCTTATTCATACCCCACTCTGAAAGTATATTTAACAGATGGATGTATGCATTCGCCATATCATTTAATCGAAAAGATTTAGAATATAAATACACGGACACACATTGCATGCAATTAATTTGACCCCCCCCCCCCCCCCTGTGTTTCATTGCAGACCATTGTATCGGAGATGGACAGGATTTAGAGCTGTAAGTATTGCCCTTTTAACTGTACCAAGAATTCAGCTTTTGAATCCTTATAGATCAGGGGTTTTCAACAGGTCCCTGAGAGGATTCCAGGTGGTCCCCAGGCTAAAGGATGGAGAGTTGGTTAACCAGATGTAGCTCTTTGAGAGTGGTAAACATGAAACCAAATGGACCCTTGCGGGTCCACTTGGTTTCATGTTTACACAGTTAAAATATTCATCATGTGAATTAGCCCAAGTCTACACAACTAGAGAATGTAGGAGATTAATGGCCATTTCAGGAGTTGACACTAAGGTCTCCGAGGCACTTGCCCATCGGGCAAGTGCAAGTCAGGTTCTACTTGCCCTCAGGTCATGGTCACTTGCCCCCCAAAAATATATTGTAAATTTTGCATTTAAGTTTACTTCCTACTTGAGTGCTTTAAACCAGGGGTTTTTAACAGGCGGTCCGGGGACCACCAGTGGTCCCTGAGAGGGTTCCAGGTGGTCCCCAGCTAAGTTGGTTAACCAGATGTAACTCTTGAGAACATAAAAATGAAACCGAATGGACCCTTGCGGGTCCATTTGGCTTCATTTTTACGCTCTCAAGAGTTAAAATTCATCATCTTAATTAGCCCATGGTGGTCACAGACCCAGTGGTCCCTGACCCCAGCAAAATGATAGTTTGGAACCAAATGGACCTGGGAGAGAGATAGGTAGAGATCGCTAGAAGGCAGGGAAAGACACAGAGGCAGGGTGCAATGACTGCCTTCAAGACAAATTTACAGTATCTTGTGTTGTGTTATAGTGCACTAAGTTGCACACTTGCCCGATCGGGCAACCAGGTAGCAGTCTTCACTTGCCCACCCATTTTTTTTTTTACTTGCCCCGGGCAAGCGGGCAAGTGTTAGTGTCAAGCCCTGCCATTTTGATCTGTATGTTTGACTGTTTTGTTTCCTAAATCCAGCCTGGTATTGTGGGCAAAAGCAAAATAAACCTTTAGTTTAAACCTTTAGTTTGGGGGTCTGTGGGGCTAAAATGGCATCAAATGGTGGTCCGTGGCTCAAATTCTGAATAAATAGTAGGCCCTGGTATCAAAAAGGTTGAAAGCCACTTTTGTAGATCATTGAATGCACTAAAATACCCTTATCCCGCATTCACACCAAACCAGATAGCAACCATTATGTGTAAATGTACCTGTTCAGTAACAGAATACTTTTCTCACCTTTTTATAATATACACTTAAAAGTAAACCATGAAGTCAGGAGCCCTTATAAAACTTGTGACTATGAAGGCAGTGTCTACAGTTTCATTCAAAGCACACAAAAGTAAAAATAACAGAACAGATAGATAACTGGAACATGTTTCATCCAGACATAATTCTTACAATGGTGGAGGTTTTGAACAAGAACAGTCAAATGATGGTGATGGTGATGATGGTCATTATGATGGCTTCATGAAGGCAAGGAAAGGAGAACTAAAGAAAAAAACATTAAAATGCCACATTTGTTTTTAGGAGAAAATAAATCGTCAGAAGAAAACTGATGCCAGCAAGGTTTTACAACGATGGCCAGCACCCTTTACAGAAAGCCAGGTAGGTTTTTGACTATTTACAAAATAGGACTATGTGGCCCTGTGTTTTTGAACTTGTTCAATATGCATTTATGAATAGCACAAAATAGATTTGTTAATTATTATTTTCTTTTTTGCTATCAGGTATAAATATCATAGTGATCTGTCCTATTTAATTTAATTCTTCATGGGTCATGATTTGTGTTTCTGGCTCTCTGGCCATGTTTTGTGTTTCAGATTTGGTGGGACAAATCTGAGAGACCACTTCTTCAGTGCACTGGACCAGCTGTCCTCAAAGCTGATTGACCTTCAGGATGAAGAGAGGCATCGCTGGAGAGCATCTGACTGAGCTTCTACTACAGACCAAGGTGAGTTGTCTACAGTCTACTTCCCTTGATCTCTGCGTTCCTTTTTCCATTTGCAAACTTCTCATGCAAGATATTTTCATATATTATGTTTATAATGTCCACTTATTTATATTATCGTTGTCACTTTAAAACTATAAGCACTTAATGGCACCATAGTGTGGCATTTAGTCACATTGGTCTTGTAACTTAGGCCTGGCAAAAAGCCTAATTTTTTTAGTACTGTAACTCAGTTACTCAAAGGATTTGCTCAGGTTTATGTAGTTTTATTCACTTATGTGACTTAACTGAAATTCCTGTCTCCCTGACTGCCTGGCTGCTGTGTCTTACCACGCCCTGCCTGCCCTGTCCTACTGCCTGCCCTACCATGTCCTTCCTGCCCTACTGCCTGCCTTCCAGACCACAGAGCCAACAGCTGTGAGAACTCTTCGTCTTCATGGACTGCCACTCATCTTGGGGGACCATCCGGCCGCCGCCTTCAAGTCTTGCTCCGTGAGTAACTTAATTTCTTATAAACGTTGCAGATGTCATTATTTTTAACAGAAGAGAAATATCAGTTTTATCTTGGATGACACGTTCCTAGAAACATTTTTATTTCAGGAAAAAGTACATTTATTATAGTTATTTTAATAATTGTGCCGTTTATATTCTGCAATGTAGATCTATTTAGTATTTCAGTACTAAATATGGTTATGTTCTGTTCTTGTTCTGTTGCTATTAGGATGTACGTGATTCTTCCCAATACATCAAGATGACAGTGGGAATCCTCAACATGGAGGGGGAAAGTTCTCAGCCAGCCCATCCAAGATGGGGATTGTCTTGGAAAGGACTGTGTTGACGGAGGTGGCTGACCTGCCTCACACCGTCTGTGTTTTATTTGGACTGATTTATGCCCTGCACATGGACTACCCAACATGCATGCAAAAATACATGCAACTTCATTCAACAGGTAATGCTGAATGTCTGCCACGCAAGGTTCAACGTTTGAAGGATCAGCTGGAATTCTAAAACATGTCTGTAATGATGAGATGATGAGTCTCTCTCTCTCTCACACACACACACACACACACACACACACACACACACACACACACACACACACACACACACACACACACACACACACACACACACAATGACACTACAATCGGGAAAAAAATGACACTACAATTGGGGGAAAAAGTGCTTGCCTTTTTGTGTGAATGTAGGGTGACCAGATCCAAACTGTTCATTTAAGGGACAGAAGTTTTGCATGTGTGGGATAAGTCGAGTGGGGAAACAAAATGTGTTAAATTATTATCATCATCTTGATGTCAATATTCCAAAATAATTCAGGATTTCAATTCAAATATAGCAAAACCTAGGTTGTCTATAAGCTCAACACGTGCCGCACTGTGAGACATTTTGAGCTTGTAGATCAGCTCTTTTTTAATATGGCCTAATATGGCTTTAAACGGTCTTGGGACTGCCCCACACAAAGAGGGACATCTGGTCACCCTATATGTGAAAGTAGAGAAGCTGCTACTACTTTTTTCTTTTACAATTCTGAAAAGTATCTTGCCTAAAGTACAGATGATATGGTTATCTTTGAAGAGGTGAACGCAGACTCTGAGGCTAGTGAACTTTGTAATTTAACAAACCGGCCTCGTCCAAAAAGATTAATTATGTGAAAATAGCTGTACTTTTCTCACCTTAATATACACATGTAAATAACTGTGCCAAGAGAAGACGGCTTTTGAATCATTATAGACTAGTAAACATGAAGTGTTTCTTCTTCCTGATTGTGTGTTGTGTGTTTAGGTGGACATGTGTATTTGTTTAATATCTCTTCAATATAGCCTTTACTCTGTTGTGCATAATTCGCTAATTCGACAGATTTCACAAAGTTGTTCTAATATGCTTGCAAAGAACTCTCTGGAATGTGCAGTATAGCTTGCATCTTTAACATAAGTAATGCTAAATTGTGATCAAGCTTGGATGTTGGAGGGACAAATATTTGTGACTCTGAAATTATGAAATTGTTGAATAAATTTACAAAGAAAGTAATATGAATATGCTGAAGTGAAATAATTTACATAATTTAAGTCAAATCAACCTTGCAACATAAGTGCAATGAACGTAGGATTCTTAATTTTAGAAGAAAGGATTTTAAGTCTATTTAACTTGAATTCTTCAATTTTGGAATTAGTATTTCTAAGTTAACATCACAAAGTATTCAAGTACATTTAACTTAAATGCTTCTATTTAGGAATTTCTAATGTTGAGTTAACATCACTCAAGTATTTTAATTATGGAACTAAACAAATATCAGTGCAACCAGTTTCCATAAAATGTTTAAGTTTATTGGACTTATCTGGGCTAAGGGTGTAGGCAATCATTCATTAGAATTCCTTCAGGGAATGAATGAAACGGGACAGAGCCGTGACGCCAAATACGCTTAAATATTTATGCCGCATAAATTTATGCCCAATACATATACATTTATTGTCTGTCTGAGCTAATATGGTTCCCCCTGCCGTACATGTGTAATGCCTGTGCGTACGAGGGTGCGTGCGTGCGCAGGAAACGGCGCCGCAGATTACGGGAGGAAAAAAAAAACGGCACATGTAGTAGAGAAGGAGCATGTGCGAGTGCATATCATGTCGGCGATTATGTGTTCCTTCCTATATACCGTCAAAGACATTTCTTCCCTTTCCTTTGAAGCTTTACATCAGTGTGTGTGAGACAAAGTCACCGTGAAATTGACACTCGATCCCCGTCATCCCGGCGCCTCGCAAATGGAACAACTAAGCGACACAAGCTGTGAAATTTCATTCTGTAAAAATGTAAACCATCAACGCTAAATCACTGCTCTTGCAATTTGTAAGGACGGGACATTACAGCTTACAGCCTAGTGGACTAGCGCTCTCTCCAGGGGCGGATGTAACATTTCCCAATTCGGGGGGTTTCGAGAATGGATAAAATGGTATGGGGGCGGCTTCATGGCCTGTGGCGCGAAGCGACATGGGCGATGAAGTCGCACCCATACCATTTTTGGTTACAGGACTTTTATTAGGCAATTAAGCATCAATAATAACATCAGTTGTTGTCAAAGTTGCAACAGACACGCAGCATGCATAAAGCTAAAGGTCTGACTGAGAGAGTTTTCTGTTTTCAATGATGAAATGTTGTTGGGTTATTGGTGGCACAACTGTAGTTAGTAGCAGTTGTAATGTTGCAAATCATTTTAAATATAGGCACTTTAATTTGAAATATCTTGGGTTGTTTTGCATGCCATCGTGTTTGACTGGGGGGCATTGCCCACCCATGCCCATGCCTAGATCCGGCCCTGGCTCTCTCTCTCTCTCTTTCTCTCCATGTTTATTCCCCCCCACCCCGTCGCCTGCTGCCAGTGTTCTGGTGATGGGCACACCCTGGCTGCTCTCGCCAGATAATGTGATTTTATGAAAAACCGTGAATCCCTCACCACCACCACCACCACCACCACCACCACACACACGCTCATGTGTACTTTTCTCCCTTGAGACCTCCCCCCTTTCTCTCCCAGTTCCTCCTCACTCTGTTGCCCTCCCCATGCCCAACGCCACTCACTGACATTTCTTGGGAAAGCTGCTCAAAGAGAAAAGGTGGTGTGCAGGGAGGAGAGAGGCCTTTTTGTGTGCGCGCGCGCGCGCGCGTGCGTGCGTGTGTGTGTGAGAGACAGAGAGAGAGAGAGACAGAGAAAGAGAGAGAGATGGGGTTGATTGTCATTGATGGGACAGGTGTGGGTGTGTGTGATGGAGACGGGGGATAGAGAGAGAGAGGAGTGCTGTTGGCAAGAATGCAAGCGTGTTTCAAAGGTAAATGGGAGCTCTGAAGGGTAGTGTAGCATTTGGGAGTTTAATATCAGATTAGGCATTTAAAGACAGATGGAGAGATGGAGTGATAGAGTTGAAGGAAAGTATAGGATGGTAGAAGATACCTACGAAGAGATACAGAGAGGGAGGGAGGAGATAACCCACAGATAAAGAGAACAGGTTCTTCTCTTTTTTTTTTTTTTGAAAGACAGCCAAGGGATGGAATGACATTTCCAGATGGTATCTTAACATTTCCCCGGGTCGAGAACTTCAGACAACCTATTCCCAACCCTGAGCCCCATGGTCACCTGAACCATGTGGGCCCTGAGGAAAGCCAATTCTCCACGGAATCCATCTTGTCTTGAGAAATTGCAAAAAAAAAATCCACAAGTTGATGTTTTTTTGTGTGTTTGTGAGTGTGAGTTCCTCATAGGACGGGGGTGGAGAGATTTTAATAATGCAAGTTGCTGCACAGTGAAATTATTAAATGGAATATTATGCAGTGTCTCTGGCTCAGATGACATCTCTGGCTCTGACAACAGTTGGGCACCTCGAGGCCAAGTCAAGGTTGCGTGGAAAAATCCCAGCCGAGCCGTGTGATGCCAGCAGACAGCAAAACAGGATATTGACGCGGCTCAGGAGGATGAGGAGCTGGCTTTTGACAGGGCAGCGGAGAGACGTAGAGGTGCACGGCTGACACGGTGACTGCACCTGAACAGGGATTTGGGGATGACGGGGTACTAAATTATAATGATTAGGGTGTAAGTGACATTCTTAAGGTACTTACATACCATGGTAGATGTGAAGAAAATACATTCTTCACACTGTTTCTGGTGCCACCAGTACATCCACGCAGAGTGTGAGTAATTGCGATAAATGCATACAATTTATTTTGAAACAAAGTTCATTCTAAACCGCGAATGAAGGCCAACTGGACAAGCGGGGCATCAACCGCGTGAAACGGTTTTGATGCAAAACACCCGCCTGCGATTTTAGCATCATTTTAAAGGTCACACCCCTGTCTGGAAAACACCTTTACTGTGGGTGTATAGGTGAAGTGATGGGTTCTGATGTGAGGGAAATAGTTTAGTGCAGTATATGTGTCCTCGCGAGCTTTTATGGTGAATATCTGAATAGGGGCACCTCCATGGTACTATAAAGAGCTTGTTAAAAATGCATGAAGGGCCCTGAATCGGCTTCTGTTAAAAGGCCCCTTTTAACAACCACGAGGGGGTTTATTATTCTAATCTCTGCTTCAATTTACAGTCACCGTGGTGTTCCCACTATAGTGCGGTTGTTCAGCAGTTTGCCAGAGTTCAGATTGAGGAGCATCCCAGAGGTTGCGCACGCCAAACGTTTCTGAAATTCTCGCAGCAATCAAGTTCACCAATGTTTGACCTTCTGGACCTGGTGCTACTTTGTCAAACTGAAGACTGAAAGAAAGTCCTTCGTTCCGTTTAGCTCTTCCAAGGTCTTCATTTCCCTGTTTCATCATTATTCATGCACTTAACCCGCTCTCTGGCTTTGTGAGACATTAGATGTAACTCCCCAGTGTTTTGCAGTGCCACTAAGGGTGAAAAAACGTTCAAGATGATGCTGAT
This sequence comes from Benthosema pterotum, assembly GCA_039105355.1. Classification (NCBI taxonomy): domain Eukaryota; kingdom Metazoa; phylum Chordata; class Actinopteri; order Myctophiformes; family Myctophidae; genus Benthosema; species Benthosema pterotum. The sequence continues at coordinate 22,768,813 of CM076980.1, forward strand.
AATCTCAGAGACAAAATGACTAGCAGACAATTCCTGATATTATAAAGCACATCTGACCTTGCGAAATTTAGCGGTGAGTGAGGGGGTGTTATTTCCGCTTTATATTTTACTCAGGATATTTTACAGAGCTTCTGTGTTTCATCAGAAAAGTGCGAGAGGCAACAGTCTGGCCATGCATGACTACCTGAACCATAATCTCTCAAGAACAGATTCGAGCTGCGCTAAGGAAACAAATAGTATCCCTCTTTTTTGCCGATGGCTTCCTAGATTGCTTGAACATCCATATTCGGGGGGGAACATCCGCCTAACAGTTGTGAGCAGTCTATAAGGTTTAATTTTGGTGTGTGTGTGGGGTGGGATATGAGCAGACAAAGTACAAAGCTAAGCCTGGTGAGCCAAGTATTGTTTTTATGAGGCAGAGCCATACAGTAAGACAGAGTTCTAACAATTGGGGCTAATCAAATGTTAACTCAACATGGACTTATTTTGTATCTATTTACTTATTTATGGTAATAATACAACATAAACATTACAGAGATATTAAGCTGTTACTATACAATACTTTAAATCAGTTAACATGTTGCAAACACATCTAACATTATTCTTATTTGCACTTCCATTGTTGAACACATTACATTACAAACTCCAGCATGTCCCATTTCAGGCTCATGAACAACGCATAAGCGCTTAGATCTCTGACCCCTCAATGTCGTAACTCTGTCGTCTCAAAGTGGAGTCCAGGGGCCCTCAACCATGTGGCTTACTGCACTGTAACTTTGAGTGTATTCCACTCTCTCAGACTGATGGATCTTTCAAATTAAAAAAGAAAGTTTGAGAACTTCTGCTTCTTAAACCCTCTGTGGTTTAAGTTCCTATAAGAAATACCCGCTGTTTCCCCTTTAATTCTTATGGATTCTACATGGCCTCATCATCACCCCTCCCTGCAAATCCCAATAAAGAGCATCACCTCATTGCTGTAGTATAATAGCTCTGTTTACACCCGGCAAAAGTGCCTCTGAAGAATGATCTTTCATAAGGTTGGGAATATCAATCATGCAGCCGGTTGATGATGTTGTGGCCAAACTGAATAAATGTCTGTCTGTTGGGGCTTTTTTACGAGACGCTGACGGACAGCTAAAAATAGCCCTGCATCTACCCAAGAAGCAGCTACAGTGAATGAATGAGAGAGAGGGAAACGCTACAGGAATGGGAAAGCACGCATGTGTGCACGTTTCGTGCACACAAACACACATGTGTGTGGGCACACACACAAAACACAAACAGGCAGCTGGTGATTTCATTTCCGTACCTGTCGTACCATGTCTAAATAACTGTGGTCAGGGTAATACAAGCTCAATGCATAGCTCTGTAGAGCAATCCCACATGGGGACAGGGGCGGATCTAGGCACAGGCAGGAGGGGCCAGTCTGCCCCACCAAGCACGATGGCATGCAAAACAACCCAAGATATTTCAAATTAAAGTGCTTAAATGATAAAACACTACTACTGCTACTAACTATCTACAATTGTCGCACCACTAAACCAACAGCATTTCATCATTGAAAACAGAAAACTCTCTGTGTCAGACCTTTAGCTGTATGCATGCTGGTCTCTGTTGCAACTTCAACAACAAATGATATTATTATTGACGCTTTACTTGCCTAATAGAAAATGGTATGGGTGCGGCTTCATCCCATACCATTTTCTCCTGCCCCCCCAATTGGGAAATGTTACATCTGCCCCTGCATGGGAGGGAGAGAGAGAGGGGGAGAGAGAGAGAGAGAGAGAGAGAGAGAGAGAGAGAGAGAGAGGGTGGGGATCAAGAGGGCGGAAAGGTGAAGCATATTGGGGGTGAAGTGATTGGATGTCAAGGGGGGATTGGGGAGTGGGAGAGTGAGACAAAACATGTGGAGAGGAGGCGATGGTGGGGGACGGAGAAGATGAGATGATGGAAGGGTGCAGGAGGACGGTAATTGTTGAGGCAGGTCAGAGTATACGCGTATTTGTGGCAGTGGTGGTGGTGCTTTCATACATGGTGTCATGTGGAGAAGTACATTAGACACACAAGACGGTGGTCCAATAGCTCTCTCTCTGAGGAAACCAAGGAGAAAAGTGATGCCACGAACATAACTGAGCTTGTAGATATAGGCTATTCCCACTGTTATTATAGCTGGTCTTTATATGAAGCATGAAAGGCTGAATAGGAAAAAAAATACTTCCTATTCATAATCCTCTATAATCTTCCATAATCTTCAATGACAGAAACACAGTGAAATCGTTAATGCAGAGTTATTTGAGTGACGAATAATCGGCAAGTAAAAGTTCATAATCGTGACATACATACCTAATACAAAGTTCTTTTCATTTCTTTTTTCATGCCAAGGACCCCGTAACGGAGACATACTAGGTGAAGTTTAATAGCACTCTGTTAAACTTTCCCCATTGAAGGATTTCAAATAGTTTTCTGTTTTTAAACTATTTTCTGTGCATTTCCTTTTAACCACTTAAACTCCCAATACTTGCTCTTCCACCTCCCCTCTACACCAAATTGGGTTCTGAATTTATAGACCACTCAATTTTCGTTTTACATGGGTGCTCCTATACTCCCCATCACCCCACCCCCTATTACAGAGCATGCCTAGCTTACCTGTGAATAACAACAGCCCTGCCCATATGCTCTCTATGGTGTCCAGATGGTCAGAACATAATCACAAGGCCAGAGGTTGACATAAATAATCTAATGATAATGACACTATAGGGATACAGAATACAAGAGAGGGAACAAAAAGATGGATGAGACTGGTGGAAAGAGCGAGAGACACACGGGGAGAGAGAGAGAACGAGGGAGCAGTCAGGAAGTGCAGACAGATTGAGGGAAATGCTAACAGGACAAGGAAGGAAGAAGCAGTGAGGAAACAGGAAAGGAAATGCAAGCCTGGTGTGTGCATGTTGGCTGGCGATCACACACACACACACGCACACACACACACACACACACACACACACACACACACACACACACACACACACACACACACACACACACACACTGTGGGTGTGCACGATGGGTGTGACACGCAGGAACGGTGCACCTGATCGCCCTCACACACGACCACACATGCAGACTGACAGGTGCACACAATTTCAATCACATATGGGGTAATACACACAACACACTTGCTGTACACACTAACAAATACACACAGCCAGGTACTTTTATAAATACCCACAAATACACATGGCCCCATTCCGTGCAACTGCACAGGCGTGCACGGCACACACTTGCACACATACACGCACACACACACATACACGCACACACACACATGCACACACACAGGCAGTATGCATCCCAGGGAGGTAGATTCTGACAGATGGAATTACACACTCCCGTAACTCCAAAATGGCTATGGAACACACGCACGCACACATGCACAAACACACACAGACACGCACACACTCTCACACACACACACAGAAGGGCGACAGGTGACTTACGAGACAAGATCTCTGGCCATGGTTATTTCAGTTCGTATGGCGCGCGCGCACACACACACGCACGCACGCGCGCACACACACACACACACACACTGTATATACACTACAGAAAGGAGAGGATATTTTTCACCTGATTTCATCTATTGCTACAGTACAGCTTCTGCACAGTGTGTAGAAAGCTGCAGCTGGGTCTACTTACAGAGAGAGAGAGAGAGAGAGAGAGAGAGAGAGAGAGAGAGAGAGAGAGAGAGAGAGAGAGAGAGAGAGAGAGAGATGGATAATGTATTCAGACCAGATTAGAATGTTTGTAAACAAAGTTTGTCAACCTGTGGATATTTATGGTACACATGATACGTAGCTTGCAGAGTTAGTTCAGTCAGATATACTCGAGGGATTCATGCTACTCATTGGGTGCATGCGGAAGCATACTTTACATAAGCTGACCATGAATTGCTGGGTTGTTTAAGCTCACCTCAGTCTCTGCGTTCTTCCTGCTGTCATTCTCCTGCTCATATGCCACCAAAACGTGGAACGCCCTACCAACAGTCATTAAGACACGTGAATCTCTTGACTCCTTCAAAATCACAAGGCACGAGGGACGGCTGCAATTCAAAAGTGGCCCCGATAAAACAAAATAAAGATATAATTCCCCCTGCACCCACCCCCCTTCCCCTCTTTGTATATTTTCTGTTTCCCTTCCCTTTTTACCTTCGCTATGATTTGACTGCTTCTGGCTTTACAGAAGTAATTACTTATCTGTACGTCTCTGAATGTATTGACAAAATGAACAAGGTGGCCACTATATTGTAAATGCAGTGCATTCTTAACTAGTGTTAATTAAGAATGCACAGTTTTTCCCCACATTTGTTGTAGTCCCTGTTGGTGTAGTACTTGAATTCCTCTGTAAATCTCCAAGCTGTTATCAGTTTTGTTGCAGTGTGTACTTGACTTGTACTGTAATTCTCCACTTCTGTTAAGAACAAATCATTCATTCATGTGTTATTTGTGCACTGTTTGTTCCCACTCCCCTCCAGCACCACCAGTGGACTCTGATATATATTATTTTGTTCCCCATGGGAGCCAAGCGCCAGGATACAACAATGGCATATGCACACTTGTCTAATGTCACTCTATAATTAAGAAATCTTACACAAGGTGGTGTGGTTTAATGTGATTTGATGCAGGCCTGCGGTGCCATACTGTACGCTCCTGCAGGGCCAGTTTCGAAGGAGTCGCAGAAGTGCACTCTGAGAGAAAAAAAAAACATCTTTGTTTTGATTAGCAGGTGAACAGTCCTGATTCGAACCGTTTGCATGTGACATGTTTCACCCAATTAGATTTGTTCCTCAGAACAACCTGTGGTATGTATTTGTGAGCTATCTGGCTGAACAAAAAGAATATATGTGTAATAGTCAATGACGGCAGACAGCTGGTGCAGGTCAGCTCCACATTCTGGAGGTCTAAGGGTGGTAGTGTTGACTAGTGTCTTAAGCAGGGGTGGGCAATTATTTTTCCCAAGGGGTCAAATGAGATAAAATATTGTGGAGGGCCAAGACTAGACTGAACTAAAGTCTGCATAATATTAATTTAATTCCAAGATAAAGGTAGGAGTAAGACCAACCATTTTAACACCAGGGCCCACTATTTATTCAGTATTTGAGCCACATAGGACCACCATTTTATGGCATCTTAGCCCCACAGACAGCAAAATTAAAGATTTCTTTTCCTTTTGTCCACAATACCAGGCTGATTTCACAAACAAAACAGGCAAATATAGAACAAAAATGACCATTCATTTACATTCTCTAGTTGTGTAGACTTGGGCTAATTCAGATGATGAATATTTTAACTCTTGAGAGTGTTTTACGCTCTCAAAGAGTTACATCTGGTTAACCAACTTTCCATATTTAACTGGAACTCTCTCAAGGACCTACAGTCACAATCAATAGTGTTTACTATGCAGCCGCTGATGGGTTTATCTACCCGGAAATACATTTTTTGGAAAACATGTGACGTCGTGATGTTTCAGTCTGCAGAACAAATAAGAAATGGAGACCCTCTTCCTCCAGAACTCTGAGAGGTTGGCAGGGAGGACTGGAGTGAGAGAAATTGGAATCAGGAAGGGAAAGGGTGAAAGGTGAAATAATGTAGAAATAAATAAATTGGACCGGGTGGATGAGGAAACGAAAGAAAATCAAGGACAGTGTGTGAGAGAGGAAGGTGTTTTTAGTCAGCAAGAAAATGAAATGGGGGGGCATGAAAAGTGAACGCGGTGGAGTTTTGTTTACAGCGAGGCGAGGGGGGGGGGGTGTAGGGGACGACAACACGACAAAGAGACAGAGGAGGAGTGTACGGCTGTACGCCGTTTCATTTTTTTGTAGTCCTGCCAAACAAAACAGAACAAAGCAGGAAAAAAAGACCCAGGGGGTGCGTTGGGCGAGTTTTGGACAGGAGGAGGCCACTGTAGGATAAATAATAATGAGTGAGCGAGTGCTTTAGAGAGACTTTCATTATGAGCAGAGTACGGGGTGGCCTGGATGGATGGATGGATGGATGGATGGATGGATGGATGGATGGATGGATGGATGGATGGATGGATGGATGGATGGATGGATGGATGGGTGGATGGACGATGGCAGCCAGGCAGCCATTGATGTTGTCTTTAAAAGTATTGGAACCCGCCGAGCTCTCTCCGCCAGGAGGATAGCACAGAGCATGATGATCACATCCCCGGGTTATTTAGATCTCAAGGACGCTTGATACAAATGAAAGATGACATTTTTGGAATGCAGTCACTGCGCATTCACCCCTCTCCAAAAAACAGTATAAAAAAACCCTGCTATACCCCAACCCCCTCTCTGTCCTCTCTCTCTCTCTCTCTCTCTCTCCTCTTCACTCGTTCTTTCTTCCCCTCCTCCCGCCTGCACTTCCTCTCTCTCTCTCTCTCTCTCTCTCTCTCTCTCTCTCTCTCTCTCTCGCTGCGGACTCTTTATCCTGCCAGAACAGCGCCTTTCGTCCCTCACCCTCGGAGATGGGAGGGAGGGATAATTGAAAAAGTTCTCACCCTGGGAGGTTAGGGGAGGCAGATAAGGGGGAGAAAAGTTGGGCATAGAGCATATAAGCATTTGCAAGGCAACAAATGTGGAAGTTGAATTGAAGCATTGCGGTCGCGAAGACACAGATGGACGTTAAATAGAGACAAAGGGAAATAAAGAGTGTATAGAGAGGGAGAGCTGGAGTGAGGGGGGTTGAGGGGTTGAGGGGTAGGGGGGCAGGTTTGCCTCATATCCTTTAACCATCTTTCAGTGGCTCTATGTATAATACCCACTTATGCAAATTCAGCCAGCCTCTGCTCCCCAGATACATTGCGAGCCTTAACACCAAATTACATTGTGTGTGTGTGTGTGTGTGTGTGTGTGTGTGTGTGTGTGTGTGTGTGTGTGTGTGTGTGTGTGTGTGTGTGTGTGTGTGTGTGTGTGTGTGTGTGTGTGTGTGTGTTTATATTGTGGGGAGGGGTGGAGGAAGGGAAGGACAGATACGGCAGAGAGTTTAAATTGTTGCTTATGACCAGGCATACAGTATACTGTTTGTACTGTAAATATGTTAGCGCGTGTTTATGTTTGCTTGTGTGTACATCTACGTGTACCAGTAGGCATGTGCGCCAGCACACACACACACACTCACACACTGTTTGCTTTATCTAAATTACATTGGCGTGCAGCAGGCAAGCATTGAGTGCTTTTGTGTGTGTGTGTGTGTGTGTGTGTGTGTGTGTGGTGTGTGTGTGTGTGTGTGTGTGTGTGTGTGTGCGCGCGCACGCACGCGTGTGTGTGTGTGTGTGTGTGTGTGCGCGCACGCGCGTGTGTGTGTGCGTGTGCGCGCACGCGCGCGTGTGTGTGTGTGTGTGTGCGTGTGCGCACGTGTGCGTGTGTGTGTGTGTGTGTGTGTGCGTGTTTGGGCAGTGGCCATGTGTGTCACATCTGCGTGTTTGACAGTGCGTTCATGAGTGCACTGTGCCAACAACGCCACCGTCCTCCATCCCCGTTTCTCTCCCTACCTTCCTCCCTCAATCTTTCTCTCTGTTGCTTCATCTCCTTTTGTCTCGCCCTATTTCTCTCCTCCTTCCGTCAGTCTATTCATTCTTCACTGCCTTTGTCAGTTTGGCTGCCCCTCTCTCTCTCTCTCTCTCTCTCTCTCTCTCTCTCTCTCTCTCTCTCTCTCTCTCTCTCTCTCTCTCTCTCTCAGTCTCCATATGAGTCCCAAAGTTCCAATCATTCCACTATTAGTAGTTGTCAGGGTATTCTATACTACAGTAGAATACTTTTGTGTGTGGAGTTTGTCCTCATAGACCACCACACTTTACTTGCCCATCCTAACTATTTCAGTGTGCAGTGCATTCTGTTAAGTCATTAAATCCGGAAAAGTACATCAGGTTTAACCCAGATTTGGCTCAAACAGGCGGTAACATTCGTGCTATATAATAATGCTATG
>CM076980.1:22781800-22896800 GCA_039105355.1 Benthosema pterotum
GACGCGCGCGCGCACACACACACACACACACACACACACACACAACCACACACAACACACACACCACACACACACACAACACAAACACACACACTTACACTTTCAAGCATTAAGCTGATGATCCTAGACAGAAGGACCTACAGTGTTAGAAGCGTAACCAAATCTTAATTCCCCCAATCTCCCTGCATTACATTTAGCAAGCAGTAAAGAGGGCAGGGGTCAGAACCGTAGCACCGAGACAATATCTCTGATGCCATCATCATTCATCACACAGACTTAAAGATGTTGCAATGGTCTGACTCTAAGCTTCGATTCGTTGAGCACCAACACTACAAGCGAGCAGCCGTGAGGAGTACAAGGGTCAGAGCCACAATGCTGGTGGGAGGAGATTCCTGCATTGCTTGAATGGTCATGTCAGAGTGAAATGGACAGGATAAGAAATAGGGGACAGAAGAGTGGCCATATAACACTGACTGAGTGTCTATAGCACTGCCAGTGTGCAGGGGGCTTTAGATCTTGCACTCCAAAGTGGACTTGAGACCATGTGTTAAATTATACTCCTGTTATGTATTATGTAATGGGAGTACACCGACCTGGGCTGTTTGTCTAATTTGGAACTCATCTGAAAAATAAAAGGGTGAAAAACACCCCATGGTTGACTCTCCTTCAGCCCTCCTCTTCTGGTGGCTCTTTTGTTTAATTTCTTATAACGACAACTATGCGTAGTAAGGAGTTAAAGTATAGTAAGACTCAGCTGTGGAGCTCTGAATCCATCTTGAGGGTCACAAGTGTGAACAGTGGCGACTTGGCCCGAATACTCTTCGTTCCCTATTATTCCCAGCAATGTAACAAACCTAATTATTACATGGCTTGAATGAAAGCATCAATCAGAAGCCAGCATTCTGGTTTGTGAGCAGTCGCATATGTCACAACAACAGACCGCTCCGCCCCACACAGATCTCCTTGCACAGTCGAACGTAGCCTACACGACTGCAGAAGTGTGCAGATATATAAAAGCAGCCTTGTTAAGTACTATTTGTACAATTATTAGTTATGTATTAATGTATTGCGCCATGTAATAAGCAGGATAACACACTTCAAACCCCTTACTTAATTAAACAAGCAATCAATCTCATTGGCGTAATTGACCTAATGAATTAATCCCCAATGATCATGACTATTAGCCTGATCGGCTAATGGCCTAAATTGATTAATTAAAATCATGAAAATAACTGGTCAGGTAGAGCAAAGTGACCTTAATTAAACTCGTAGGGAAAGGGTTAATTTATACTTGATTGTAGCTCTGCTATTTCCAGCAAGCAACACCGACACGCAACACAGTATAGACCAGGCCTCTGTTCCTCACTTCCCTCTTACCACTCAGCCCTGTGGAAGTGAGAGACTAGTTTCCAGGCATAGTATCTGCCGTGCATGACAACTAGACACTTTGATTGTATGTTGTCGAAGTGACAAAAAAACTCCCTTTAAAACAACTTTTTTTGAGTGAAATTTGGGCAAACTATAAGGCTGCTGCCTCCGACACCACCGGGGTACACCCACAAGCTGTTCCTACCTGGGCTCATTTCCATGACTTTCAATGCGGGATCCTGTCTCAAGTGACTTGGTTGTATTACCGGCATTGTTGAATGTTTGAAATAGGAATTTCCTCTGCCATTTCGGGCGTCCCATTATCCCACTCTACTCGGCTGAATGAAAATGCGAAGCCTCTCTGCCCCTCACTCCTGACTGAGATATCTCTGTGTTAAGATTTGTTCCATTCTCTGGTTCTTCCCATTCTATGCCCTACTCCAGGTGTCTCTCTGCTGCTTTTTTAACTCACAGCGCTACACCTCGTTTCCGTTCTATTATACATACCGTATGGGTCACTGACTGTAGCTTTACTGCCTGCAGCGTTACAGCATTGTTATATCATACTGTACCTATCACTCCCCAACTGAGGAGGAATTATGCTGAAACCACAAGTTTTTTCCCCCTTCTCGTTTGCGGCCCGCCCGAGGGACTCTAAAAGACGGACACTGCTCCTGTGGGTTAAAGATTAGATGAGAAGCTCCGAGTTGCAATATTGCTATTTAATTCCGCTTATTCATTTAGCTTTGTTGTGGGAGGCCTGCTCTGGCATTCTGCAGCGTGCGTTGTGACTGCGAAATGGATGCACGTTTGTTGCAGTAGATCTAATTATGAGAGCTGCTATGGGGCCTGCGTGCGGTTCTATAGGGTGACTTGGCAGAAGATGAGGGGAGCAGCGATGTCTGAGTCACAGAGTGTGTCTAGAGGATCGTCTGCCCTCTGTCACCAAGGACACCGTGGAAGGAAACATCTGGGGACCAATTTAATCAGAATCTCTCCTCTCCAACACTCGCTCTTACTTACTGTCTCTCGCTACTCAGTCTTCTTCTCACTGCTTGTATGGTAACTACCCCTTCTTGTCCACTAACCACTATAACTCCCTATAACACACACACACACACACACACACACACACACACACACACACACACACACACACACAACACACACTTCAATGGCTTCTTTTTTCCCGAGCAGCTACTATGCCTGATTTAAACTTAGCTTGCCAGCTCGCGCCTCAGATCAAAAATAGTCCTACATCTACAAGTCTCACACCACGGCGTGCTGTGACATGTCGTGAGCTTTCAGGTCATCTATTTTCGGTGGGAGGTGCAACGCGCGTATATGGCTCGCCGTATCCCCTCCCATCACTCTCTTGCCTTCCACTTTCCGAGTTCTTTTCCCTTCATGCAGTCTCCTTCAACCCTCCATCCCTCTCTCTCCTTCCGTCCATCTATCCATCCATCCATCTATCCAGCACATACTCTCACACCTGCCCTGGCTGCCAACAACTCTCCTCCTTCCCAGTCTCCCTCTCTCCTCCTCCTCCTCCTCCTCCTCCTAGGCCTGCGTGTGTCCGTCCTGTCTGCTTCTGTCCCATTATAGAAGCGCTGTTGTTTGCAGCTGATGCTACGTGAATATGAATGTCGCTGCTCTCGGAAGGAGACCCTGTATGTCCATATTAGTGACATCCGTACTGACAACATCACCCACTCACTCATCGCCCCACCTCCACCACCAATGCACCCGCCAACAGCACCACTGGTGGTAACTACAAGGTTGCCAGTTAGAATCCAGTGTCTAAGTGTCTTGAGCAAGACACTGAAGCCCAAATTGCTCCAAATGTGCTTGTTTGTACCATGCATGGTTCCAGCTGCCATTGGTATACATACAGTATGAATGTGTGTGTGAATGGGTGAATGTAATGTACTATTTAAAAGTGCCTTATACAGTATAAAGTCGCTATATACAACGTAAATGCACCATTTACCATTCACCAGCAGCGTCAGGGCGATCAGTCAGTGTTAATCTGTTATAGATCCATACAGCCTGTTTATGGAGGCGCCTCAAACACAGAGGTCATCAGAATGCAAACTTGTCCGCACAGACGGACCAGACTCTGGGGTAACATTGTGGACAGACGAAAACACTGTGTGTGTGCGTGCGTGATTGTGTGTGTGTGTGGGTGTTACAGATGCGCTAGGATGTAACCTTTGCTAGCACTTGAGTGTGTGAGAAGACGTTTGTGTGCATGCATGGGGAAATTGGGTTTTCAGCTTCTCCCAGCTAACGGCTGCTCAGACAGGCCTGATGAGTGCTTTGGGGGAGGCAGCTATTAGACGTAGTAGACGGCGGGTGGGGAAGGCGAACCAGTGACCTACCAATTACCAGCCCGTGCCTCTACCCACTAAGCTACAGACGCCCCCCATCTGTGTGTTCATAGACATGCTTGGCCTTTTTTTGGCAGCTGCGTGTATGCGTGCGTGCGTGCGCGTTGTGCAGACCGTATCTGTCTTGTTGCATCTGCGCGTGACTGCTATCTCACAGACGGCTATAGGCAGCTGGTGTTGAAACCCATCCAGATGGGTTGTAACTCAACTTCGCTGCTGTTTTCTTGGCAAATCCAAACACAAAAACTCGCAAGAGGAAGTGTAGAAGAGTTACTGTACCACGGCAGAGCGCAGCATCAACCTATCCTCCTGTCCGCGCCTCATCTGTTCCTTACATCTTTTCATCCGTGACAGCTCGCTATATTGTTTCCAACTCCCGCCGTTTCCCTCGCTCGCTCTTGTCCAACTGTTTGTATATATCTCTCGCCTCTTCACTGTTAGTTTTTTCGATGTTTATAGTTGTCCATCCTTTGTGTTCTTCTCATACTGTGTATTTCTTTGTTCCCCTGTCTCTCCCTTGTATTCTCATACTCGCTAAATCCAAACTTAAGTCTTGCAAAGTCTTGGTCTGTGCAATAATATATTTTTTCAAAGATTTGTTTTGGGGCTATTTATGCCTTTATTGATAGTTAAAGGTAGCCAGACAGGGAAGGGAGAGAGAGACGGGGGGTGACACGTGGCAAAGGCCGTCGGGCTCAGGATTCAAGCCTGCGGCGTGCCGCCAAGCCGCTTAGCAGCCTAGGAGGTGCCCAGACGGTTGAGCTAACCGTCTGGGCATGGACATCCTTTTCATCTCCCTCGCTCTCTCATGCATCCCTTTGTCACCCATCGAGATTTTTTTTGGTTTGTCTCTCATTCTGTACGTAGTTCCCTCACTTATCCGTTCTTCACATGTCTGGCCATCTATTTCTCTCTCCTCTGTTCTCCTCTAGTCTGTCCGTCTCTCACCCTCCCCTCTCATCTCCACTACTGGGGTGTTTGGTTAACCTCGTTCTGACATTCTCTCAGCCGTGACTGGCCGCCATCTGTTTAATTTCACACATCTTCCTCGCGACCCCCCCCCCCCCCCCCCCCCCCCCCAACCTCTCTCCTCTCACCTGTCTCCAATTCACCCTCTCGCTCTTTCTGTTTTGGTTCTCAAGCGTTTTCAATCCTGCTGAGTGCTACTGCTGATTCAACACTGAGACTGTTCAACAAGCCAACGATGAGAATCATAATAACCAGGATTAAAGCGCTCCCATGGCTCCCTGTGTTATCAAACGTAGCCCACACCATCCACATGCCCGTCGAGCATGTGCAGCATTTATTCAAAGGATGCTTCAAAAGGTCAAATATGGAGGAGAGTCCCATCTAGCAATCAAGCCACATATCTTCAACACTGCTTGCCGTCCATATAGATGACCAATTTGGAAGGGACACCTTGTGTGAGGCGTCAATCAACAGGCCCCTGGTATCAATCTTACAAGGAGACAGTAGTGAGACCTTCAAAGATGGAGTGCTGTGAGGTTTTCTTTTTTGTATGTGTCTATGGAGATAACATTACTCTCAAACAGGGATAGGCAACCTTTTTGACATGAAGGGCCATGATTTTTTTCCTTAAAAGTTATTGCCATAGCAATAATTTAATAATTTAATAATTTAATAATAATTTCACCATCAGAACGAGTACCAGCACACTACTTTCTATGTCCGTTCTATGTTAGAACGGTCAGTCTCGGTGCAATATTGTCGCACAGTCAGACTTTGATGTGTTCTCCGTCGCTGAAAGGCTTAACACATTTTGCGATGTAGTGGGCAATTTGATAAGTTGCTTCAGTGCCATGGTGTTTATAAGAGCTAAACGTTTTCAGCGTGTTCGTTTGCTTGTTGTAAGTGGACAGAGCGCTTTGTATTAGCTCTGTCTTGTCTACCGTATCTTTGAATGATTTTTTCGTGTTTCGTTTCAAAGTGACGCTATAGTTAACAATGAACGTCCAACATAAAACACAGACGGCACGGTCTTTCTGCGGTACAGGTGGCCAGGAATGTTTGTGCCTTTTTTGTAATGTTCTCTCTGGCCCAAACCGAGCCGCAACATGTGTGTAGTCGCACACTCACACACAACCGACAACTGGCATCCTGCAAATATGGTGTAATGTAAACGATAAACGCGATAAAGTTACAATCTATAAGCTCACAGTGCTTTATAGGTGAGCTGTATTATACCTATTTATAATACTGCAGGAGGTATGATTTTTATTTCACAACGTGCACATTTAAGAGGGATGCAATTATTTTAATACTGAGAAAAACAAAAAAAGGCTTCTCCCAGAATCTGGCCGTGTGCCAGCCGTTACCACCCGGTGTGTCATCGTTGCCCACCCTGCTCTAAAAGACCGCCAGGTGTAGTTATAATGTGCAATATGTCTTCCCTTTGTATTTTTGGTTTCTCCCTCAAAAGCCTTATCAAACAAAAGCTGTGGGCGAGCCTTAAGTTCAGGTACTGCCACATAAAAAAAATGTTTTAACACTTTCTGTACAGTTTTTTGATCTTCCCACTATAATGACCATCCCAGTATAACCGTAGTATCTTTAATACATTCAGGACCGGACATGGCCACCTGCTTAACCAGCATTCACAAATGAGGCAGTATAGCCCAGGCCCGCTTTGTGCTTGTGGAGAAGAGCAATAAAAGAAAGCCCATGTTTAGAGCTTATGCCCTCTCCAAAGACTAAAAGGAGGATTAGTCGGCCTCCATGCTGCAGATCAGGAGGCAACTGCTTGGCTTAAGGACTTTGCATTCAATAAATAAATAAATTCATAAATAAATACTGAGAGTGGTGGTACATTTAAGATTCAGTTTCCTGTTTGGTGCTGCACGCTGTGAGGTGCAATATGCTCCAAACTTTGAAATTGCTCCCAAGAACGCTACAAATGCGACTTTGTGCGTTTTAATCAGTTTAATGCTGGACCGAAATTACTAATGCCACACTGCAATTCAGAGCGCTGGAATGGATCAAGAACTTTGACAGCGTTCTATTGTTACCCTATCTGCGCTGCTACACTAGCTTATGAGGGCGATCGTGCCAACAAAGTGGGTTCATATCACTCAGTAGTACATGAACTGCTCAACCAAATAAAATACATTTCACAAAGACTAGAACAGAAGTGTTCTCAACAAATAAATGTACTTGTTTAAGCAATGTCGCTGATTACTCAGAGCCTAAGCCTATAGTATTCACAGGCAGAAAAAGAACTAATGACTGGTGCAAATACTGTACATCGCTCAATTCCTACAAATCAGCTAGCAATCAGCTGGGTAATATTCTGTCCTCTCTTGCGGACCTGACCTCTAAAACAAATTACTTGGATAACCAATTCAGACATAATAACAAGCTTTGGATTGATGCTATGCTGAACTCCAAATCTGAAGCATGAATCTTGAGACCATGGTGAAAACACAATCTAATGGGCCTATATCAGAGCACTTATAGCTGGATACTGCAGTCATACAGCTGGACTGGAAAGTCAATGCTGAAAGAGACATTTTTCCAAAAAGAAATCTTGCGAGAATGTGAAAGATTTTTATATTTTCGACAGCGCGAGTGTTCTGATGGATGTCGGCAGCAAATGCGTGTAGAATTTTTATAGGTATTTGACGTAGAAAGTTTGAGAACAACTCATTTATATACTCTTTCATCTCTCTCTGTCTGCCCCACACTTCACACCTGTAGCCTCAATACCCAAGCTTTCATTTTTGTCCACGCCCGTTCAAAAAGAGAAAGACTAAAATAACTAAATCATGACTAAATCATGACTAAATCATTAGCCATGGTGGCTAATGGGTGAATCAATTCCCGCCTCTCTAAGCCCAAATGCTTTTAAGTAGGCTCAGGCTATCTCACCTGTGACCTGTCCGTCTGTCGTTATCTACCAAACACACCTGGCCAAGTCAGGCTTTCACACTTGGCTTGACACAGTCTGCGTCACACACAAATAGACTTCATGCCACAAACACACACACACACACACACACACACACACACACACACACACGATTACCGCTCAATCCACAGCATCAGTTGTATTGTCAGAGTATACAAAGAAGTAGGTGTGTGAGGGCGGATGAAGGCAGGAAAGGAGATTTGTGTGTGTGTGTGTGTGTGTGTGTGTGTGTGTGTGTGTGTGTGTGTGTGTGTGTGTGTGTGTGTGTGTGTGTGTGTGTGTGTGTGTGTGTGTGTGTGTGTGTGTGTCCATATATTGTAGAGTACATCTTCTCTGTGTGGTCATCGATTTGTGCAGGTTTTTATGTGCTTGTACAGTATGTGTGGTCATTGATTTGTGCACATTTTGTGTGTGTGTGTGTGTGTGTGTGTGTGTGTGTGTGTGTGTGTGTGTGTGTGTGTGTTCTCACATATGTTATCTACTTAGGACCGTTTCGAAGAAAAACACCTTCCAACTTAGGACCGGTGGACAAGTTAGGACCAAAAACCCGGTCCTAAGAAGTAAGACCACTTAAAACAGATAGAGAATGTCATAAGCCATGCCTGGTGTTGAAATTGGCATGGTCCTAAAAAGGAGGCGTTTTTACATATGGCCCTAAAAAGGAGGCATTTTTACATTTGGTGTGTATCAGGTGTGTGTGGGGTGTGTGTGTGTGTGTGTCCTACTTAGGACCATCTGGCAAACTTAATATTTTAACTAGAAAGGAGCAATTCCAGAGGGAATTGCAGAGTGTGGTCGCCCAAAGGCAACCACACTAATAACAATAGTGTGTTGCCTTTAAGGCAACCACACTAATTATACAATAAATTACTATATATAGCTCATATAGGCCGCAGGTCGCATGTAACTGTAGAACTCGGGGAACTTTGTCCGAGGGTGGGCGGGCGGGTCAGAGTTTAGAAAACTCTGGGGCGGGTCACACTGATGACATAATCATGTTCACTCATCGTAACAAGTGTCTGGCAGCCCGCATCATCATGGTGACACGTGTCTGACATGGGACCATTTCTATGTTCCCTCAGGTCTATGTTCCCTCGCTGACTAACCCCAACCCAAACGCACAAACCATAACCCTAACCGAAAGCATGTCAAACGTTACTTCGCGACATTTGACATGCCTTCGTTTAGGGTTAGGTTTGGGCGTTTGGGTTAGGGTTAATCTATTACTATCCCTACCCCTAATCCTAACCTGACTTTAAGAGCTGAGGGAACATAGACATGACCCCTCTGACATCACTCTGTGACCCCTCTGACATCACTCTGTAAATTTTTGTCTCAAGCCTGTCCCCTTTTATGTCCTATACTTTAAAGCCCAGCTTAAAACCTACCTTTTCACTCAGGCGTATTACTGAATTATTACCGCTCTTGTCTTTCTTTTACTTACTACCTCTATGACCTTTCAACTTGGCTGCAGTCAGACAATGTGTGTCTTCACATATTGAAAAGTATGCCTTTCGGGATAGCAATCCTTTGTTTTCTCATATTTTAGCACTAATCACTAGTTTAATATGTTCTTTAGCATTCCCATATACTTTAGTTGGGAGCCCGCGCGCTGTTTTTGGGCTGAACCGAGTCTTTACTGGATTTGCGGGAGATCGGTACATAAAGGGGTTAATGTGCATTAATTAACAATTCAATAATTAATAATCATATACTTTGTGCATATCCATATTCACAAACACTATATAATGATAAATTTGATGCATTTAGACCAAGTAATTTGCATTAAATACCATACAACTGTATTTTGTATGGATTTTTTTTTTATATTTTGGACATTAAGGGGTTAATAATTAAAAATGCCCGAGGCATATCAGTGGGCACCCTCTTGATTTCTTAAGAAGTGACTCCCAGCTACAAGAATCACTACTATATCACATATCCAAAACAGTTCATATCAATGTTTATTTTAGCCAGTTTAAATACACGTATACTATGTGATTAGAATAGATGTTTGTGTGAGGCAAAAATCAGTATGATGCAATAACAGGATACTCTGATTTTGTCTTTCACCTGTAAGAACAATTCACTGCTGTAGTTCTGTAAGCTCAGTTCAACTGCTGCCCTTCCCCCATACTGCAATGGTTGGGTCGTTAATTAAGCAATGCAGCCTAATTAACGACCCTGCACTCTACAGGCAAACTGCCTAAATCTTTTGGTTGGTTGAAGCAGTCTGGACAAAACCCATGCAGGTGCATTAATGTGTGTTTTTTGGTAATCTTACAATGCCCTAGTATCAATCTCAATTTCTAGTATCTATGTCTATTTGTAAATTATAAGGCAAATATCAACATCCTAACATATGCTGTCTCCCTGTTAGAGCAGTGTTGTTGTGTAACTCTTCCAACTTCCCCATGTCTTTAGCAGAACAATATTAGCTCAGCATAGTCTATTGAATTTAGTCATATTTGGTGGTATCCTGTCCAAGTGAAAAAGCTATTATGCTGAACCTGTATGAGGTTCTAAAATTGCCAATGAAGAGTGAGAGATGTTTATCATGGGCAGATGTTATGTTGTAGACAATGTGTGTCTTCACATATTGAAAAGTATGCCTTTCGGGATAGCAATCCTTTGTTTTCTCATATTTTAGCACTAATCACTAGTTTAATATGTTCTTTAGCATTCCCATATACTTTAGTTGGGAGCCCGCGCGCTGTTTTTGGGCTGAACCGAGTCTTTATTGGATTTGCGGGAGATCGGTACATAAAGGGGTTAATGTGCATTAATTAACAATTCAATAATTAATAATCATATACTTTGTGCATATCCATATTCACAAACACTATATAATGATAAATTTGATGCATTTAGACCAAGTAATTTGCATTAAATACCATACAACTGTATTTTGTATGGATTTTTTTTTATATTTTGGACATTAAGGGGTTAATAATTAAAAATGCCCGAGGCATATCAGTGGGCACCCTCTTGATTTCTTAAGAAGTGACTCCCAGCTACAAGAATCACTACTATATCACATATCCAAAACAGTTCATATCAATGTTTATTTTAGCCAGTTTAAATACACGTATACTATGTGATTAGAATAGATGTTTGTGTGAGGCAAAAATCAGTATGATGCAATAACAGGATACTCTGATTTTGTCTTTCACCTGTAAGAACAATTCACTGCTGTAGTTCTGTAAGCTCAGTTCAACTGCTGCCCTTCCCCCATACTGCAATGGTTGGGTCGTTAATTAAGCAATGCAGCCTAATTAACGACCCTGCACTCTACAGGCAAACTGCCTAAATCTTTTGGTTGGTTGAAGCAGTCTGGACAAAACCCATGCAGGTGCATTAATGTGTGTTTTTTGGTAATCTTACATTGCCCCAGTATCAATCTCAATTTCTAGTATCTATGTCTATTAGTAAATTATAAGGCAAATATCAACATCCTAACATATGCTGTCTCCCTGTTAGAGCAGTGTTGTTGTGTAACTCTTCCAACTTCTCCATGTCTTTAGCAGAACAATATTAGCTCAGCATAGTCTATTGAATTTAGTCATATTTGGTGGTATCCTGTCCAAGTGAAGAAGCTATTATGCTGAACCTGTATGAGGTTCTAAAATTGCCAATGAAGAGTGAGAGATGTTTATCATGGGCAGATGTTATGTTGTAGACAATTTGTGTCTTCACATATTGAAAAGTGTGCCTTTCTGGAAAGCAATCCTTTGTTTTCTCATATTTTAGCACTAATCAATGGTTTAATATGTTCTTTAGCATTCCCATATACTTTAGTTGGGAGCCGGCGCGCTGTTTTTGGGCTGAACCGAGTCTTGTAGCTTAGGGCAACCTCTTAAGAATTCAAGAGGGTGCCTGCTAATATCCCTTTGACATTTTGTAGTTATTAACCCCCTGATGCCAGAAATACAAAAACATCCACCCGAAATAGAGTTGTATAGTATCTAATGCACAATTATGCATTTTATTTGTGGAATGTGTTATTAATTAACTACCTGTTAAAATGTCTATCATGCCGTTTGTGCCCGTTGTATTTGTGATCTGGGACACGTCTTCAGCACTGCTACATTTCCCTATTACGTCTATGAAGCTTTACGTCTACAAAGCACTACGTCACATGTATCCCCATAATAGGCATGATGTGGTGACTCAGACATAATGAAACCCTGGGGCGTGAGGTCAGAGTATCCCATATAGGTATGACGTGGTGACTCAAACATAATCAAACCATGGTGCGTGAGGTCAGAGTATCCCCATATATGTATGATGTGGTGATCCAATATAATGCGTTAATTTTGAAAAAAGGGCTTTGTCAGTCTCTTCCTAATATTATGGTTAACAACCGTGTGAAACCGTGTGAGCGATTGGTGCAGCCAGCGAGGAGTAATGGCGGTTTCAGACATTCAGACAGACATTTTCTGAATTATAGTATTGATGATGATGATGATGATGATGATGATGCATATTCATCCGTTCATGCCCAAATTTGACTGCCAGAAGGTCCTGATAATTCTTAAAATGTCCTTATAATTCATGTGTATGTCAAAGTGCTGTGTATGATTGATTCTAAAACTCTTAGTCCCAATACTCCACACCTTGAATCAGATAATAACAAACCCAGGTGCGCTATTTCTTTCCACTGTATTGTGAAGATGACCTGGGGAAGGGAGCGCTTGATTTACCAACAAACCCTAGCCGTGTGGGTGCTTTGAAGCACCGCCCACATGCATAGGACAGTGACTGAATAGCTCCAGGGTGGTCCGTCTAAAGACAACAAGCGCTTCCTATCGTTTGTCTATTTGGTTTTGGAATTTCAATTCATGCAAATATGCTTAAATCAAACTCATGAATGTGGTCATCACACGAGTTGTCACACCAGTTGCCAGAAGTATATTAACTAAATTCTATCTATTCAATGGTCATGTGTAGGCCTATGCAATGGCACCATTCTTAACTGTGATGTTCACAGAGGGTGGAATACAAGTTTAAAAAGCCATGTCAACATTGACAATGTCATTCCAGGTCGGAAGGGATGCGGCTGACGCAGTTGTCATTGCCATTGATGTCTACCTATTCTTTTACTACTAGGTACTCTGATTATAATACCAGGTCAGCCAGCAGGGATCAGCAAGAAGTAACCTATCATATACATATCTCCTCCTATTAACAATGTTTCTAGCCCAGAAGCTTGTGATCTCAAAGGGTCAATGTATTGGCCCCAAATGGCAGCACTGACTCCATTGTAGCTATACTTCACTCTTGAGGTCTGACTACCACACTCTCCTCATCCTTTTTGTGTGAAGCTTTCCAGGCAAGTGCCATCTGAACATTCAGGTACTATAGCTGTTTTGTTAAGCAAACTGGAGGAAAATGCATTTATCTCTCAAAATGTGTATTTTATTGGATTTGGGGGAGATCAGTATATAAAGGGGTTAATGTGCATGGAACTGAGTAGACCATAAAAAGACAAAACGTTTTTTTGAAAGTGAAATACCCCTTTAAGAGCGTCTGATTTGCCTAAATTGGAGGCATATTGTAATGTGCATGTAATGCTAGACAAATTTCTCCCCTGGGAAGATAAAAAAATGTGGTCCCATTATTATTATTACCCTTATAATTGTTAATTATTATTATTATTACCCTCATTATTATTGTGTTTGTTGTTTCCTTTATTATTTTTATTTGTTTTTCTCAGTTATTAAAATTGTTTTTTCAATTATTAAAATTGTTTATCAAATTCAAAATGAAATGATTTTCTCTAAAGTAACTTCATTAATAAGTCAAAGTAAATCTAAGAAACAATCTACAAGCTCATAAGTAAGTCTTAAATCTCTCTTTTTGGTCACAGGCAAAAGTGTCCGGTTTTGATGTCCTGAATCCATTTCTGCCGTATGTCAAGTGATACAAGTGACGGTTTTGTTAGAAATTTAGTAGTTATAATAAGCAATTACGAAAATTGGAAATTGGCTATAATTTTTGATGTACTTTTGTTGTTTATGATTTTTTGCTGTATTGCATAATCACCATGAAATGGAATAGGTCTATACTTTTAGTGGCCTACAGGCACATCTTATAAAAGCCCTGTGAGCTTGGTTTCCAGAAAAAAAATCTGCCTCATATCACTTGGCATATGGCAGAGTGGTTTCAGCACATCAAAATCATATAGAAACAACTTAAAACAACTTAAGTACAATTTATCAGAATTAGACCAATTTCTATTTTAGTTATTCATTATCCTAATTATTAGATTAGATTATTAGATTAAAATGGGGATTTGTATCACTTGGCATATGGCAGAAATGAATTTGGCTCATAAAAATCATATAGAAAGGTTTTTTTTAATACATCGAATGGATGCAACCTGGGACGTGTCTTCAGTGATGTATCCTAAGCTCATTGGGGTTTCGGGTCTCTCGAACATCATACCCCTCACTCAGGTGACCCAGCCGGGGTTCATGACACCCCGACTCACGTCCCAGTAGCTACCCCTGATCAATCCCACAAGGGAAAGGCCAAGGCCGTCCAATCCACCGCCCCTGAAATACTCCGCCAAAACTGGGAGGTTCTGATGCGTGGAGGGACTAGGCTCTGTGGTTTGACACCTGTCCGTGCCCCTCCTACGTCTCACCAGGAGGCACAGGACCTGTGCGTTGCACCAGACTCCCAACGCCGGACATGGAAGAGACATGAGCGGTGGACAAACAGCCCTCCTAAAGGACTAACCAAGGGGTTAACCCATTATGTACATTAAATATCAAAATTAAAGCTATTTGATTTTTCTTTTCTTTTTTTTAACTGTTGTTAATTTGGGGTTTTACTTGCTAATTACTCAATTTCTGACAAAACGGTCACTTGTATCACTTGGCATGTGGCAAAATGCATTCAGCACAGTGTCACTTGGCCACAGTGTCACAGTGGCAGAATTGGACCTTGCTTAAGGTCTAAATGTCATCAGCCACCATTTTTTGGGGCATTCAGGACCAGACTAGTCTGCCTGAACGCTCATCATGTACTGCCTCAAAACCATGGGATGAATAGCAGCTTTGAATAGCACGGTGTCTACAGTATATTTCACTTTGAATGCATGTCCCATTTATTCATGTTTGACCCTTTAATTCACCTGTATGTCTTGTAAGTGTGTTGTATAGCCATGGTCCATACAAATCAAGATAGTCCTGACAATTACCATTTGTGTCATGGGCGGAGCTAAGCAACTCATTATCTTTTGTCCTCCTAATACAGCATCATGTCAGGTGGCTATATTTTGAGTTCTATTGTGTGTATTCAACATTTGAAGTGAGATTTGTCTTGTAGAGCTCAAATAATATTTTTTGGTGTTTATTACATCTTCGTAGCACTAGTGGAAAGGGGTGTCCCTCTAACGTTGCAGAACACAAGTCCTGGAAAAAAGACCTTCTAGTACATAGAAACATGTAGCCTGGAGGAGAGGGGCAGTGATCTGGCCAATCACTGCTGACCAGCCAACTGGAGAGTGTCGTGGGCAAGGGTCGAAACACTCTACGAAGGTTGGAGACCACCTGATGACCTCTCTTCCAGGCCAAGGCAACCACTTGTAGTGGAGTATATTTGCATCTTCGATGTATTTACAAACATGATTAAACTCATAAGAGCCAATACATCTACGTTAACAAAAGGTATTAGCTTCTACAATGTTTCTACAATGTTAACAATTTGACTATACTTGTTAGGACCACTCTTGGTCCTAACAAGTAGGGTAAAATTGTTAATATCTAGAATGTTCTAAAATGAATTTTAATACAATCTGCGGTGATTGTATTAAAATAGATTTTTTTTCATGTTCAGGAGTGTAATTCATATGTCTCTACAATGTCTAGAAAGGGTGGTCCTAAAAAGGATAGCAATAGTCCATTTTTTTGGAGTGGTCCTAAGTAGTTAACATATGTAAGAAGGGGGTGTGTGTGTGTGTGTGTGTGTGTGTGTGTTGTGTGTGTGTGTGTGTGTGTGTGTGTGTGTGTGTGTGTGTGTGTGTGTGTCCATATAGTTCTATAGAACTTCCTTCTGTGCATTCGCCTCTATAGAGGTCTGTGATTTTTGGTGTTGTGTGTGCTTGCCAGTTTTTCCTTTTCTTCCTTTTCTTTATTTTCAATCAGTGATAAGTGTAAGTTATCAGTGGGTTAATCCTCTAATGAACTGGCACACGGCAGATAAAACCGCCTCCATCAAACTCCTCAATGGAAGAGGGAGCACGCAGGCCCCATGCCTCCCTCCGCCACTCTAATTCACTCAATCATTCCTTCCCTCTCTATACCTCCATTTATCCCTGTTATTACTCTGTCGCTCGGTCCCTGCCCCCTCCCCTCCACCCTCCCCCCGTCTTCCATCCGTTCCAGGGCTTCTCTCCTTCCATTCCACGCTCCTTCCATTCCAAACCTTTACGTTGCCCCCAGTCAGTGTTGCTCCTCTAATGCTCCACCACTCCTTTCCCTCCGCCCAGCCCATCCATCCTTTCTTCTCTCCATCCCCATACGTACGTCACATATACCGCCTCCGTCCCCGCATTAGTCCCCCTCCTTCCACCACCACTCCCTCCTCCATGCTCATTTCCTATAACCCCTCTCTATTTTACACTCCAGCTTTGTCCATTCTTCACGCCGTTGCTCCGTCTCTCTGCCTCTTCCTCACTCCCTCGTCCATATCCTCCCATCATGACGTCCTGCACCCCCCCATACAGATCCATGGTAACACTCTGAGAGCTATACTGATTGATTGCTAATCAATCAGTATAATCAGTACAGGGTTAGCCTGGGTTCCAGGCTCATTCTCTGCCTTCTGCACATCTGAAATGTCACTTTGCAATTCAGTCTGGCCAGAGCCTGCTTGACTTGGCATCAACCTGGTCTCACCTGTTAAGTAGCCACATTGTTTCTGATTGGATGGAGTTCAAACGAACGTGTATTGGTTTTTTTTTTTTTCTCAAATCACAGACCAATCAGAATCATCCACCGCATTTCAACCTCCATATGCCCTGCCTACCTGTGGAGATAGGTTCCTGGCCAGACTGATTTGCCAAGTGAGATTTCAGATGTGCAGAACGCAGCAAATCAGACTGGATCCCAGGCTAGTACAGGGTACTGTCAAATACACGACCAATGGGATTACTGAAAAAAAAGTCCTTGCGTTCTTGTTTCCTTTCAGCTCCTGAGTAATCAGTTCATAATCATGACATGAAAAATACCAACAATGGTTCAAATCATCATGAAATGTAAAAAATAAAAACAAATGTGTTCAGGTTGGGATACAATTTCCTCTCCCCTTGGCATGCTGAAAGGTGGACTTTTAGCCCTGAGTGGCAGTGCTGTAGAAGGATAATTTGTTTTTTTTTTCAGTGGATGCTACCGTTGGTATCGTTGTTCTCGCTTCCTTGTGTGTGTTTTCATTGGTAGTTTGTCAGGTATGTGGGTGCAGAGGTATACTTTCTACTCTGAGCAACCTTACACTGTTAAAACGGGTTGCAAAAAGATGGGTCATGGGGCCGAGACCGAAGAGTAGTCGATTAGTTTATTTTGCGAGGTTTGGAGCTTGGTCTTTATAGTGTCATGGATGTTTGTATGGATGTTTGTTCATGATGAAGAGTCTTGAGAGCACCTTTGTTGACAAATGAGGAAATTCTGCCCAGAAATCTGGTCTCTTTGGTTCATTAAGACACTGTGATAACTGTGACCCATCTATCCATTCATCCTTGCACCGGTGAGAGGGCGCCCATCTCTTTACTACACCTCTACTTCACCTTTCCTTGCCTCACCTCTCTGTTTCCCTTGCACATCCCCTCCCTCCCTCCCACTCTCCATCCCCTTCCTCTGTTTGCCTGCTTCCATCCTTCAGTGCTCTGCTTCCATTGTGTTTGTGCCGTCACCCCTCTACCAGTCTACCTGCCCCTTAAGAGAAAACGAACGCACCAGTGATGCGTAGATGGATAGCAGCAGCACTTACTCACACGGGGCCTTTCTCTTCCGGGCGGCTGCAGTCTGAGCACATGCAACACACACAACACTGAGCCAACACAAAAAATGCTCTCTCAAGAGATATTTCACTTTCAGTTTTTTGTTCATTTCAGGACTGGTTCTAGGCATAAGCATTATAAGCGGCCACTTAGGGCCACAACCAGTAAGGGGGCCACATCACAGGGAGAACACTTAATGTGCTGCCATGGCCCCCATCTTCACTTATTGTGGCTCACATGTTAATATTGAAATACTCATATATTACTGATTTATAGCCATGGCTAAAAAATGCCTGTCGGCAGATAGGTCTGGAATAGCTCAACTGTACACACATTTCCTAATACAGAAAACTGGGGTGGCCAATCAGGATACACAATTCAAAGATATTTGAATATTGTGTTCTGATTTGCCACCCGAATTTTCTGGACTAGAAAATGGGCACACAATTGAGGTATTCCAGAACTGCAGACAAGCATTTATTTTTTGCCAACAGCTGATTGGTCTGGCTTTCGCCAGGCTCGATTCAGTATTTAGATTATTAGATTTGATATAACTTCAACCAACTTCAATTTTAACCAGATTGATTAATCAAAAACATCCTGTTTTCATTTGGTCGCACACTCCATATACGGCCAGTACAGAAATCATTCCATATGTTGAGTTAACCCCCCTGTCCAAGTGCCAGTGGTGACCCAGCAGTCTGCCATCACCCTGGCGGATGCATGCACACGGCCTCGCTTTTTGCCTTCCCCCACAAAAAAAGGAAAGCTACAGAAAAACACCTAAAACAATTATTACAAATGCATGAAAACTATAAATGAAAACTATAAATGACAGACCTGAGAAGGAAAAAGGTTGAGCAGAAAGCAGAAAAAAGGTTGGGTGTCAGATAAAATGATATATAAAAAAAATCTAAACACTGAATCGAGCGACTCAGCAGCTGTCATAAGCACTGAGTATAGATGATGAAATGACCACGCAGTGAAATATCCCTTTAACTGCCCTGTAAGCGTCAAGCACACCGTGCCCCGCTCAGAGCTGTTAACGACAAGACAGTCGCTTAGGCTCTTTTTAGTACAGCGGCGCGGTGCCGGTTCTTCCTCCTCGCTCAATTAATCCGGCTCAGTGCAGGACCGCATTTGACTGTCATCACAAGCCTAATGAAGAGAATGCCGCTTTGAGCTGTTTGTAGCGAGTGGCCCTGGTCGTCTCAAGCTGTCAGTTTTGCCCGCAGCCCTGGCTGGGCTCGACGTGCATTTTGTCCCTGCCTGCCTCCATCTCTCTCTCTCTCTCTCTCTCTCTCTCTCTCTCTCTCTCTCTCTCTCTCTCTCTCTCTCTCTCTCTCTCTCTCTCTCTCTCTCTCTCTTTTCCCCCTCATTTGTTCCTCTGTGTTGGGGGCTTGGAGAGACAAATCCCCCTTCGTCATCTCTCAGGAACACAGAGAGCCACTGCAGCCCTTGGAAGCTTCATTAGGGTTTAATAACCTGAACTACCACATGTGTGCGTACCTATCATTGAGTGCCTGTGTGTGTGTGTGTGTGTGTGTGTGTGTGTGTGTGTGTGTGTGTGTGTGTGTGTGTGTGTGTGTGTGCGTGTGCGTGTGTAAGTGCGTGTGTGTGTGTGTGTGTGTGTGTGTGTGCGCGTGCGCGTGCACGAGCGTGTGCACGAGCGTGTCTTGGGGAATAACCACCGCGCAGGTGTGCTTGTACCGTTCCAGTATATACAGTTCATACATGCATTCATACATAGAAATGCATGCCTGTGTGTATTCCAGTGAGAGTGTTGTGCATGGTGTCCTCAGAGAGAGAGAGAGAGGCTAGCCCAGAGCCACAATGCAGTCCTATTCAGCCTGGTCTCAGGATTAATATGTAATTTCATTCAAAGGGGCAAATTGGTTTTTTTTTTTACTGCTCTAATCTTCATTTTACTGAGAAGAATGAGCCGGGGCATTTAAAAATTGGAGTGAGTTAATGAAAGCCTTATAAGACTGTTGGATGGATAGATGGCTGGGCGGAATATTACTTCCCCACCACCAAAGCTATAACTGTCAATCGGAATCAAACTTGTTGAAGTATAGGAAAGATTTGTCACATTAATGTGCTTCACTGTGTAATTCAGCCGATGAAGCACCTTAAAACAGCAGCGTTGCTATTTCTCGGGTGACCATACAGCAAAGATAGCAGATCTATAAGCACAAAAAGCACTGCGTTGTGTATATCAGTGGTAGGCACAGAAACAATTGTTTTCACTGCAACATTTTCTTTCAGGATGTAGGATTATTAGAGTCAATTATTATTATTATTACTGCCACTGTCAATATAATGCAGGTAAGTTTGAATGAACATATATAGGATTACAGTATGTGCAGGATGCAATTGACACAGATGTCAGAATTGTCATAGAATTTGTCATACAGATGACGGAATTTAACTGTGTGTTTTATATATATTAAAATGAAAAATCCCAGAAATCATCTCTCTTACACTTGTGCCAGCATAGACAGATGTAGAAATTATGGGCCCCTGTGCCCCTCCGACACCACCAGGGCATTTGTCTTTCTGACGCAGCGCATAGTGTCTGCACAAACACATATCAATTATGACCTGCATTTTAAACAATCCCTTTGGTAAGGGATTGTTTAAAAATAATGAGCAGTCAAAATAACTGCAGTAACCGTGTCAGCATGTCATGATAGTTTTGTGGACACTAACGCTCAGGGCCCCACTAGTTCTGGGCCGTGCCCGTTGGATAATCCTCCCCTGCCTTGAAGTGCCAATGTTGGCACCTGTGCCTAAGGTTGTCTACGCCTGGTGTATAGTAAGCTGGCAAGATGACTGTCACTGCAGAAAGCAACTGTTTATCACAATAAACCAAGTCAAGCTCGACAATATCCACAAAAAAAATATATGTACTTACACTTATTTGCAAGATTATTTAAGCAATTTGGTGTAGTGGAGGAATATAAGGTTCAAACAGTTAATGCATATAGCATAAGAAAATAATATGTTACAACTGTAACTGTTTACTGTATTTCGTTGGAGTTTAACATATTGGAGGAGGCTGTCAGAGGATGAACTGCAAGGAGGAGGAGGCTGTAATCGCTACTCATTTACATGTTGCATTTATATGTTAGGCACGCTCTTGTCTGGAGGGGCTTGCATTAAGCGCAACAGAAGAAGCAGCTGAATTCCTGATGTGTGAACATTACATGCAGACAGAAGTAAAAACTGCTAAAAGTTTTGATAGGTAGAGATGAGAAGTAATTACCGCTGGAAACAAACCCGGCGAAATTTTGTGAAATGTGCTTCATGATTTACATCCTTTTCCCCCCTTTTTTTTCACCCCTTCTCTTCTAATGGGTGCACCGTGACAGCAGTCAGCTAAAGCGCAGTCGCTAAACCGCAAAGCGCCCAACCACAACTGCCATTCATAATCCCGCTGTGAAACGCATGATTATAGAATGCCACGTGATTGCGTTCCGTGCCACATTTCAATAATACCTTTCTGTATCAGTGAGTAAATGCGACAGTAACTAAGCTAGAGAGAGAGAGAGAGGGAGAGGAAAATGCTGTGCGCACAGTGTGAAGACTGACAAATAATGAATTCCGACTCGCATCCGCCTTCCTGCCTAATCACATTGAGGAATCAGCAATACCACTTTCCTCCCAATCTCTTGCTGTGAATACGTTGTAGGAAAAGAAGTCATGATCCACAAAATTATTTTCCGCGATGTTATCAGCTCGTATATGTGGTCGAGTGTATATTAAAAATACGTATAGGGGGCAGAGTGCATTCCATTAAGACCACATATATTTTTTTAAAATGTGCCAAGGTTGAAGGAATGATTATTTTTTCCTCTCCAATTAACCGCAAGATGCCCCTATAGTGGGGCGAATACAAATGGAAGATCTGCTCAACCGAACATGTTGTACATGTTGGTCATACAGATGGTCATACACATGATTCACCAAAACAAACAAAAACAAAATGCTGTGAATCTGTTTACATAAAGTTCTGTGGATGCTACAAGTACAATCGTAGAAAAACACGCCCCCATGCGTGAACAGGCACAATTAAACGCACAAAATTAAACTGTCTGTATCTTCTAGTAGGAAAAAATAAACACCTGCCATTTTCTGTAAAAAAAAAAAAAAAGTGTTTGTTGTAAAGGGGGGAGAATATGTTATGTCTCAAGTGTACCCTTGTCAATATATGTAGGTCAATATAGGTTATATGCTGTATATAGAGCTGCGCAGTGACGTCACCGCCCCTGTTCCGGAAGTCTTTTCCCCATTCATTTTTCTCATAGACTTTTCGAAAATAATTTATATCAAGACGATTACGCTGCGGCCAAAGCCAACTCAGGTCGTGACAAATCATGACAACAAACACAATATCGTCATATAATATATAATTGGGAAGAAGTAGAAAACGGCATGATACAAGACTTTTTGTTTCGTTTTTCATCTTAGAAATTATTTTATTGTCCCAAAAGTTTGTGTGTGTCATCATGATTCGCCACGACCTGAGTTGGCTTTGTCCGCGGCGTAATCGTCTTGATATAAATTATTTTCGAAAAGTCTATGAGAAAAATGAATTGGGAAAAGACTTCCGGAACAGGGGCGGTGACGTCACTGCGCAGCTCTATATACAGTACAGTAAGTGTGGTGCGGGTTGAAAAGCCAAAAAGAACTTTCCTGGTTGAAATATTGTTCACACACAGGATTTGTGGGCCATTAATCTTTGTACTACAGTAGGTCTGCATGTGTGGCCAAAATGGCACCCGGTTTAGTAACCTGCACTCGTAAGAACAAATCTGGGGGAGGAGATAATAACTCACAAACGGTGTTTGTACTGAGCAGCTCACAGGTGTGAACGTGTCACTGTGTGAGGGTAAAGCAGGGCAATGCTAAAGTAAACCCACACTGGGTGAACAGACAAGAACATCTTCCTGTATTTGTAAAAAAAAAAAATAAAAATAAAAAAGAGAAGGAAACAAAACTGTAGTCATCCGTGGGGGCCAGGTTAATCAGGGTTACGACAACCCCCAGCACTCTACAACATCAAATCTCCAAAAACTCATTCCCGAAACCTCCTCCAGTGAATGGTTGCTGATGGCCGATTCACCTCCCCCAAATGCCACATAATAGCCCTGATGAGAGAGGAAAAACCCATTTCATTTTTTTTTTCTTTTTTATATCTTCCTCTCAAATCCTCCCTCCCTCTGTTCCTTCTCTCCTGTCGCCCTCCTTTCGCTCCTCCTCCTCCCACCCTGTCCCATCCCATCCCGGGGCACGGCTAGATGGACTGGGGAGATTTACAGTCGCAGGTCGCCCAGTGCTTCTAATTAGCTTAAGTAGGTTGGGTGGAATAAGCACTTCCTCACTGAGACACAGCCAAGTCCCACTGCTCTGGGTCTGACTAAGCAGAGAGAGAGAGAGAGACATGGAGGGACACAGACGGACTCTCTCATGTCCTCTCTCAACATCAGCATCGTCCCTGTCTGTCTGTCCATCTCCCACTCGATTCTGTATCTGTAGCCCAATCAAAATTTCTTTTTCCTCTCTGTTCATTTGGCTTCATCTCCATCTTTCTTCCCTCTCATCTTTCAGTCTCTTATCTCAATCTCTCTCTTTTGTGCCTGTCCATCTACCCTGTAAAATGTGGAGTGATAACACTCAGAATTTTATACTTTCTCTCTCTCTCTCTTGCAAACTAATCTTCAGTGGGGAGAGTTCAATTTTCCAGAAACACATGGCATCACATGAGATCTGCACTGCGAAACACCAGAAACTGTAGAAGACAAGACAAGTGTTTTGAAAGGGGGGGAAAATAAATTGTGTTTTTATTAGAAAAACAGAAAACCAAATCCTCATTTTCGGGGATAAATCTGTGATGGATTCGGTTCATTTCCTTGGCGGGGCTGTTTGTTTTGTTTGCCACTCAACACCCCCCCCCCCCTCCCCTCAGGGCGCGCCGCCTGTCCCTTGCCACCAACTTGTAAATAAGAATTTTAATAAGAATTTTATCTCCTGTTTGCATGTCTCACTATCTGCCCAGCGAACAAAGCCAATTCATTGTATGTACAGCCAGATAACTTCCTTCCATGTTGACCCAAGTAACCCTGTCTCTGCTCTTACCCACCCAACCCGACCCGGTATAGGGAGTACCATTGGCAGAGGGAGAGAGAGACAGGACCTTATGAGACAGACAGGCGGGAAGAGACAGAGTGAGAGAGACAGCGAAAGAACAATGAAGGGAGAGAGACATTACACAGACGGAGACTCACAGGGAGAGACCGAGAGACACAGACAGACAGACAGACAGACAGACAGACAGACAGACAGACAGACAGACAGACAGACAGACAGACAGACAGACAGACAGACAGACAGACAGACAGACAGACAGACAGACAGAGAAAGATCGAGAGAACATGATGTCCACCAGTCTGACTGAAATGCAATGCTGGCATGCAAGCGTGTGGCCGTGCGCACATGCACAACAGACGCAAGCATGGCATGCATACCAATAACCACAGTCTGACGGATGGAAGGACGAATGGTAAATGGGTGGACGGACAGACAGAGAGAGAGGAGAGAGATGGAGTAGAGAGAGAGAGAGAGAGAGAGAGAGAGAGAGAGAGAGAGAGAGAGAGAGAGAGAGAGAGAGAGAGAGAGAGAGAGAGAGAGAGAGAGAGAGAGAGTAGAGAGAGAGAGAGAGAGAGAGAGAGAGAGAGAGGCGGAGAGAGAGCTCCTTGTTTCTTTATTTTGCCCAGTGGCACAGCTCTGCTTAACTAAAAGCCATGACAGAACACCCCTCCCTGTCCCTTGCATCCTCTTATTCACTCTGGCTCTCCTGCTCTCTTCGCCCCATTCCCCTTCTCCCTCTCTCTCTCTTTTGCGCTCTCTCATTATCTCTCTATCCTTCTCTCTTTCTCTCTCTCTCTCTCTCTCTCTCTCTCTCTCTCTCTCTCTCTCACACACACACACACACACACACACACACACACACACACACACACACACACACACACACACACACACACACACACACACACACAATCTTTCTTTCCAGGCACTTTCTCTCTAAGTCTCTATATTCTCCTTTGCATTGGTGACATTCCTCAAGTGCTGTGATTTTGACAATTCCGACAACGAACATTTTCTGAAATCGAAATAAGCGATACATGGCTTGACAGAGAGACATAACAGGACAGAGATAGCATGGGCTTACGAACAAATATAGATCGCTTCTCTGTCCTCTCTGTCTTCCTGACGCACCTCTTCACTCATGCCATCTTCATGCTTGAGCAATAATATGTGTGTGTGTGTGTGTGTGTGTGTGTGTGTGTGTGTGTGTGTGTGTGTGTGTGTGTGTGTGTGTGTGTGTGTGTGTATTTAAGAGAGAGTTTCTCTGCATGCATGCACGCACGCAGGCATCTTAGGCGAGGCTGTGTGCGTGCGTGCGTCTGAGCGTCTCTTAGGTGAGGCTGCGTGTGTGTGTCGCACTTGACTGCACAGTCAGATAGAGGCAGATATGAAGTTGGATTGACTGACTGGCAAACAGCCTGGCCTCCTGAGAGGAATACTAACATGGACACACACAACACAGCACAACACTACACAATACACGCCCACACATACACGCACATGCACATAACATAAGGGACTTGCAGTGGAATTTAAGGATGTTTGGCTGTGAGGTCAGGGTACATTGTTGTATTTACAACTTGTTTGCGCTGGCCATGTATCTTGACACGTTCTCCAGCCTCCAGACACATGCACAGTTGCGCGCACACACACACACACACACACACACACACACACACACACACACACACACACACACACACACACACACACACACACACACACACACACCCCAACACAACCCAGTGAGATGCACAAACACGCAACAACCTGCTGCAGTGCAAGCTTGGCTGTTGCCCACAGTCACAGCAGACACCACAACTCTCTCCAACATTTCAACTTTGACTGATTTGCTCTGAATACTGCCAAATTACACAGCTCTTCACTAAACACACAGCAGCACATGATGTTCTGCCACACGCACGCATGCACGCACACACACACACTTACTTATGCAAACACACCTCTCCATGTCAAATTGTGCAAAGCCTCCAGATGTACAAAGTCACGGGCCAACTAAAAACCAAGGTATCATGACATGTTGTGAGCTTGTAGATCAGCTGCTTTTGGCATGCGCCCAGGCTCCTGTGTAGTTGTTCTCAAACAAAGTGGCGTCCCTCAACCCTCTGGGCAATGGTATATACGCTATATGGATAATTTGCCGTGCCAATGTCGTGCCAATGGGAAAAGCTTATACCATTTCATCCACTGACCATGTACAAGCGTACAGCCTATCCGTGACAACATTGCAAAGGGAATAGTTATGGCATATAATAAGGGACAAAAAACCTATAGGCTACAGCACTGCCTCTGGGTTCCTTGAGCTGATTCCAAAAGGGCCATTAACAGGTCTGAAACTCGGAGAGATAACAGATAGAGTTCCATTAGTTCCATTTGTACACACTCAGGGTCATGGGGGTCCTGGAAATTGAAAAGTTTGAGCACCGCTGCATGGGCTAACACGCCCGTCGATGCTGAAGCACTAGAGGGCAACAGTCAAGAAGCAGACCCACCATTAAACATGCATGCTCTGGGCTGACAGGTGCGCCGGTGAAGCTCGCCAGAGAGCAAACTGATCGAAGCTGCATTTGATGAGGGGAGATGTGCTTATAGCGGAATTTAAAGGGATTTTCGGCTCCTGCGTTTGGTGTTGTTTTTACAGCGAGTCCACAAGCCCTTGTTGAGATTGTGGCTTTGTGAAGAAATTGATTTGGAACAAAATGCTGCACCAGTGTTAACCTCAGTGTTAATGTAGCCCTGAGAACATGAACGCAAAATAGTATGGCATTTGTAAGCCATCGGAGATGAATCACTTCAAACAAGTGTGTCCCCAGATGCCCTACAGTGTTAGCAGATTAGCAATGTTTTTCACCAAATATATTGATATGATAAGAGACTGTGGATACGATCAGTGTCCAGTTCTGTCTCCCTGTTGTTTTCTTGCTGTGTAGTTTTTAGTTTCAGTGAGTTTTACTCTATAGCAGTGTTGTTGGGTATAGTCTTTTATTGCATAACTTAGCTCTGTGTTGTACCTATAGGTTTTACTGCTGTGTTCCTTTCATTTTATGTTCTAGTGTTCCTAGGGGGGGAGCAGTGGCTCAGGGGTAGAGCGTCCGCTAGAACAGCCAGATGGGAACAATTTGATCGTTGGCTCCACCAGTCGAAGTGTCCTTGGGCAAGACGCTGAACCACTAATTGCTCCTGATGTGCAGGATGGTTTCCTCCGCCGTCGGTGTGTGAATGGGTGAATGTAATGCAATACAATCTATGTAAAAGCGCATTGGATAAAGTTGCTAATATAAATGCACCATTTACCATCTGCCCTTTAATTTGATAATAGTTCACCTGTGTCTTGTTTAGCCCAAGCCAATCATGTTTTAATTGTCCTTAGTGCTCACCTGTGTCCTGTTACTCCCTGCTTGTGGTTCTTTTTTTTTTTTTTTTTAGATAAACTGAGTTTGTTACGCAGGGGTGCCATTACTGAGGCGTACCATTAAGCACATGCGGCTTTACACCTCAGCAGCACTGATTAGCTACAACTGGCCTAGAGGGCATTGCTCCATGGATTGTCTAGTCATCATTGGGAGTACCTCAGCATTGTTCTGAATTCACTGTAAATCTTCTAGTTCCCAGCCATATTCACACTCTTGCATTTGGGCTGCTGTGTCTCTCTGCATCATTCTGTTGTACTGCAATTGGGTCATGTACTGTATATCTTCTCACTTTGACACTAGATTTGGGATATCCTAATACGATATATCAGTGGTTTTCAACCTTTTTCTTACCAGGGCCCACTATTTATTCTGCATTTTAGCCATGGACCACCATTTGATGTTGGGTTTAGTCTCTCTCAGATACAAAACTAGGATTTGTGTCCACAATTTAGTAGAGATAACTGGCAAAACATTGGTAAAAAATAACAATTCTTCTACATGTTTTAATTGTGTAGATTGTGTAGATTCTTGAAAGTTAAGTAATTCAGGTGTTTATATAATCTAACTCTTGAGAGTGTATAATGAAACGGGTCCATTTGGTTTCATTTCACGCTCTCAAGAAGAGTTACAGATCTATAAGGGTCCAATTGGTCACCAACTGTCCATCATTTAGCTGGGGACCACCTGGAATCCTCTCAGGGACCACTAGTGGTCCCCGGACCACTGGTTGAAAAATACTGTGATATATATATATACAGTATATGATAACAAATCCTTCACATACTGTACATATCCTTTCTCCGCCAGCTCACCAATGTTTCACCTTATCTTTCCTATAAAATTGGTCCTCAGTGATGCTCATTAAGACCCATTTTTTACTGACTGTGACAGTTCAAGAACCTTCCTGCCAATGATGTCATCAGTTGGGATTCTGACCTATTACAAACTATACAGTCAAGCATGCAGAAAGAGAGACTGATGCTCATAAATATCATCATGTGAAGTGATGGGTCTTTTACATGGCACCACAGGGGGGCTGCAGCTTAAAGCGCTGGATGGATGGGTGAATAAAACATAGACTTGGCTGCCACACATGACCTCATGTCTAAAAGATAGAAGATGGAGGGGCATGGAAATGTCTAATATCTAACTGTAAATGCACCAGGTGTGTGTGTGTGTGTGTGTGTGTGTGTGTGTGTGTGTGTGTGTGTGTGTGTGTGTGTGTGTGTGTGTGTGTGTGTGTGTGTGTGTGTGTGTGTGTGTGTTGAGAGCCACAGGCCCCATACTTAAAATTCGATAAGCGTGTTCTATGTCACCACAGGGGGAGCAGTGCCTGCATGGGTGATTGGGTGTCAAGTCGGTTGAACCCACGGTTGTCCAGAACTGCCACAAAAAGCCTATATTTTTAATGCTCTGCTCACATATGACTGTATATTTATAATGCTGCACAGAATGTCATCATTATAGGCCACTAAAGTGAAATGAACAACATATATAGCAAGTAGGAATGTATCATCTTTTTCTATCTGTGCCATTGTAAAATATCTTGCATCCACATTAAAATAAGACTAAAAATCCTATTGCAAAATATTCTAAAGTAGACTACTCTAGTCCTACTCAAAATACTGTCAGATCATATATTGGCAAAAGCTGATATTTGTGACTACAAATATCAGGTACAGTCACTACAATGACTGTCTAGTCCTGTGTGTGTGTGTGTGTGTGTGTGTGTGTGTGTGTGTGTGTGTGTGTGTGTGTGTGTGTGTGTGTGTGTGTGTGTGTGTGTGTGTGTGTGCGTGCGCGCGCACAAACATACAGATGCTGAGATGAGTCACAAAAACAAACACAAAAACATTTTTCATAATAAGTTAACATAGACCTACATTTTCTAAAGTAGGCCTATTATAAATAGATGCCACGCGTCAGATACAACAAATCATGTAAAAACACACGTACACGCGAGCGAACACGCGCACAATTAAAGTGAAACCCTAAGCCACCGCCGGTGTGGTCGGTGTGTGCCTACCTGGGTCCGGAGGGGCTCTGTATCCTCCAGGATGGAAACGAAGGGAATCTCCAGGAAGGAGGACAGAAACTCCAGCTGGATGAGCTCCTCGGAGGAGCGGGGGAACGCCAGCACGGCGGACACCCCTCTGACCACCAGGTCCTCGCATGTGCTACGGGACAGCGACTCCGGGTCGCCTCCCGCGGGCGTCCGAGCCACCATCTCCAGACTGAGATTGTAGGGCAGCAGGGGGGACATCTGCTGGGACGTAGTGGTCGCCGCGGCGGCGGCGGACGACGACGACGAGGAGTCGGCCGGACTGGTCTGGTGCCGGAGGCTGGCCAGGGCGCGGTTGAGCGCATTCTGTATCCGCGCGGGCTGGCGGGTCGGCAGGAGCGCGCCGAGGCGCACCGTGTGTCCGATCCGCGCCAGGATGTGGCAGGGCTGCTGGTGCAGGCGGCAGGGCTCCGGGGCGCAGCCCGAGAGCACGGCCAGCAGCAGCAGGGCGAGCAGCAGCGGTCTGCCGGCGCTGCCGCTGGACGGCGGGAGGAGAGCATGTGGTCTTCCGAGGCGGCCGGAGCGGTGCGTCCTGCAGGGTCCAGAGAGAGACACCATGCTGCTGTGGCTCCGACAGAGAACAGAGGAGGACTGGGCTCCGCTCGCCAGGAGATGGCATAGCTCCCTCTTTTCTCCCGGCTCCCCCGCTTTCCCTCCGACTTTGGTTATTCTAATTCCCCCCTTTCTTCTTCAATTGCGTCTTTTGTGTCTTGATGGGGGGACTGTCTGTCGACGGCGATTGTTTTCTCGATGTGGGCTGTTTGTCGACGCCGCGGTCTATTTAGGTTTTTTTGTTTTCTCTTCCCCTTTCAAAGTTTCTGCGTTGACAGCTGGCGGAGAAAAGACGCGCTGGAGAGGAGAGCAGAGCAGAGCGCGCACGGCTACAACGGTCGCCGGTCGCCCCGCTTCTGTCAGTCTTCCTCTCTCTGACGAGCAGAGCGCGCTAGAGAGGAGGAACACCAGCTGTAGTGTGTGTGTGTGTGTGTGTGTGTGTGTGTGTGTGTGTGTGTGTGTGTGTGTGTGTGTGTGTGTGTGTGTGTGTGTGTGTGTGTGTGTGTGTGTGTGTGTGTGTGTGTGCGAACACGTGCGCGCGCGCCTGCCCGTTAAATCTAACCTCTGTCACGGAGCGTGCCTCTGGTTGAATTTTAATGATTTTTTTGGTCGGCAGAACTTGGCTCTCTACAGTTTCCTTCCCCATTTTTCCCAGTTCTGGCTCTTTGCGTTTTTAATTACACAATACTCTGAATTATCAGACGTTTTACTTCCA
This sequence comes from Benthosema pterotum, assembly GCA_039105355.1. Classification (NCBI taxonomy): domain Eukaryota; kingdom Metazoa; phylum Chordata; class Actinopteri; order Myctophiformes; family Myctophidae; genus Benthosema; species Benthosema pterotum. Next base: position 22,812,403 of record CM076980.1, read on the forward strand.
GTTCTTTCGTGGTTTTGGGAATGGAACATGGAGCTGGAGCAGCCCTTTAGAATGTTACTTTTTGATTAACTCGTTTTAGGCCAAAGGAGATCATCAATCCTCTGTGTAGGCGTAGCACTATTTGGCAAGGCTGGGCTGCATGGCGACCAGACCTTGTTTGAGTCTCAATTTTGCACTGAAATACAATACAGTAGCCTATACTCTTCAACATGCAAAATCTGTCATTGTGCAACCACATATTCTTGGCACATGACAGTCCCATTATGCTATGAGATAATGTGTATGTGGCTACTAATTATCCATAGCATAAGAGCTCAGTCAACCAATCATTAAATTGTGTTCCCATCACCTGTAGTAATTTACTGCCTTCAGGACAGGATAAATCTCGATGCTGAGGAAGAGTAATCTTGGCCGCTGATGTGTGTTTCCAGGCACGGATAAAACATTTCCCAATTGGGGGGCAGGCAAAATGGTATGGAAGCCTAGCCTGTGTCGCTTCGTGGCATGGGCGAGGAAACCGCCCCCATACCGTTTTCGGTTACATGACTTTTATTAGGCATCAATAATAACATCAGTTGTTGTTGAAGTTGCAACAGGCCCGCAACATGCATAAAGCTAAAGGTCTGGCTCAGAGCATTTTCTGTTTTTGAAAGATGAAATGGTGGTGGTTTAGTGCTGCCACAAGTTAGTAGCAGTAGTAGTGTTTCAAATCATTTTAATTGTAAGAACTTTAATTTGAAATATCTTTGAAATTTGGATTGTTTTGCATGCCACCATGTTTGGTGGGGCAGTCAGGGCCCACCAATGCCCGTGCCTGGATCCGGCCCTGATGTGTATGTGGCTACTAATTATCCATAGCACAAGAGCTCAGTCAACCAATCATTACATTTTGTTCCCTTCACCTGTAGTAATTTACCGCCTTCAGGCTTGAGTATAAATCTCGATGTTGAGGAAGAGTAATCTTGGCCGCTGGTGTGTGTTGGCTGTGTTGCAGCCTCTCGCTGGTAATTTTTCGGGTGTCAGTTATATGAGTGGGAAACTGAGATCATCCTTGTCCCTCTGTTTTCTTCGCCTTATCTCCCTGCATCTCTTCTGTTGACAGGAGCTGAGCCCCGAGACGAGGAGAGAGCTTCCGGATGAGCATGGGCTATTTGAGGTGTGACAAGCAAAGGTTTCACTGGCACTCCGGGGGAATTGAGGTATTGTCACTCACTTACGTTACACGCACACACGCGCACACAGTCACACATAGTCACGCACACACACACACACACTCGACCACCCCTGAAGATAGAAAATGCACATAACAACCAGGATCCAAGTCATTTCACAGCCTGCTAGGCGACCTGTTCGGTTAGGGGAAGGTTTTTCTGACAAATCTCAGACAGTTGGGTGAAATATTATGTTTTCAATCTCTCCGCTTTCCCCGCATGCTCCACTAGCCGTACACAGAGATAAGATGGAAGCCAACGCTGTAGGCTTTCTTTCTTCTGCCGCAGAAGCCGACAGCATTAAACTTGCATGGGAAGACACACATGCGGACTGTCTTATTTTTCACCTGTTGAGGCTGCGCAGGATTGAACATATAGAGATCGGTAGCTCCCAGGTAGCTTCATTCCCTTCTAGGCAAAGCGGGGGTGGCATATAGTCCGTTTCACTTTAATACTTGCAGGCCGCAGAAATACTGCATCACAGCTGTGTGTCTCCAATAACCAATAGCCTGTTACATCCATGAAGACTTTGAAGTAGTTCAATGAATGTCTTTTGTGAAGTCACTCTGCAGTGACCTTGACCTTTGACCCTTGACTCCTGACTCTCAAGGGGACAATTGAAACAGATTCAATTCCCTCAAGACCTCAAGACTGGATGTATGTATGTACGGACAGACAGACAGACATAAGGGAAGGCAACCCAAAGCATTGTGCCTCCTGCCATGGCTGTTGCTGACAGAAGGCTATATCATTAACGTACAATATACAATAAATACATAGATAAGGCCTACTCATTCACCACGTGTGCGCGCGTGCGTACATGAGTAGCCTACGAAAGACAGCAAGTGCTATCCTTTTGAACTGTATACTGTAGGGTCTCTCTCATTCCCTCAACCACAGTTTGTCACACCAAACAAATTAAGCTCCCTTATCAAATAATGTCCGCCGCGTTCCTAATCATCTCAGAAAGTAAAATATTTACACAGCAAAAAAGCTTACTGCACTCTCAAAAACTTCTGACCATGCATCATGTTCTAAAGTAGAAAAAAAAGAAATAAACAGAATATTGATTCTTTCCCTTCATCCAGCATTTAAGAAAAATATATTCTGGGAACACTGGGACTGGCAATTAATTAAAGTGTACATGCGAGAATTTTTCTAGTGCAGAAATTGTGTGTGTAAGTGCGTGTGCGTGTGTGCGTGTGTGCGTGTGTGTGTGTGTGTGTGTGTGTGTGTGTGTGTGTGTGTGTGTGTGTGTGTGTGTGTGTGTGTGTGTGCATGCGTGCGCACGCGGGCAGGCACGTGTCTGTGTGTGGCATTCTAATTAACCGTAGCTCAAAATGGCCCTCCTCACTCTGAGAAACTCTCAGGATTTTGCTGAGGGCTGCCTGGGCTTTGCCATTAGTTTCCCCCCAACGCCTGAGGTCGGGTTGTATGTTCCACACGCTGGCCTACGTCTGCGCTAGCAATTCCTATTAACAGCTCGGCTCTCCGCCCCCCTATGGGGTGCATTTGTTTTGATTATGTACATTGCCAGGGATTAATATACAGAATAGGATTAGGCAGGCATCAGAAACCCAATTATAGTACCCCTCCATCTCTGCTAACATGGGCAATATGTCCCAGCCTCTCTGTGGACGCTGTCATTCCTCTTGTACACACGTACCTTCTACCCTCTGCTCATATCCAATCACCTTCCCTTGCCCTGTGTGTCCAATACTTCCCCCATGTCCTTATGTATTCTCCCTCTGCCTCTCTATCACTGATCCGTCACCACAAACATCACTGTGTTGTCAGTGCTGTCGCATCCCACTGACTAACCTGCCAGTGAGGACCCCCCACCAGAAAGCATGAGGGGGTCATGTCATTATTCTGGCCTCCCATTGTTCCAGATTTAGTGTTGTAGTCAAGACCACCTACTGTAAATCGAGACCAAGACAAGATCAAGACCTAGGGGGGTCGAGACCAAAGCGAGACCGAGACAATCGCGGACTTGGTCAAGACGAGATCAAGACGAGACTAGCACCTAGAATGGTCGAGCCCAAGACCTAGAGAGGTCGAGGCCAAAAAGGCAATTTGTGATTGGTCTCTACAACATAACACATTTCAGAGATTTTACTTACTGTACAATACTAACTGTCGGTTTGCAGACTGCTAGCGTTATGCACGTCATCCAGTGCTGCACACTGTATAAGACAGCTGTCTTTATGAAGGGGCTCCTTGGTCCGCACAATGGATATAGAACATTTCCTTTGCATTGTCTCGTCTCAAGTGGTCTCAGTGGCGAAAGAGACCCGAGACATTTGCTCTGGGATCGTGACAAGACCAACACAAATTTAGTGTGAGACCAAGACAAGACCATGAGATAAATGAAGTGCAGAACGGCGAGACCGAGACAAGACCAAGGCAATTGGGGGCGAGACAAAAACAAGACAGAGACAACGAAAAATTGTATTGAGACTACAACACTATCCAGATTTACTAACACTATCTCTAACCCTCACACTCAACCTAACCACAAGCAGGTCACAGTACGGTCTGTTTTTTCCAACCTTAATTCATTTTGGTCATTTTGGTCAAAATCTACTAAAACGACTAGCCTCATCTAAGCCTCATTCCCCATGTAAAGGTGCCACCCTCCCCCCAGCCCATATAGAAGGTATGCACATGACATGACCATACCCATTTGTTACGTGGAAACCCCCACTGACTGGCAAAAAACTAGCGTTATGCACATCATGTACAAAATAGAAAAGTCAAGGACCGGATTGTGTTTCAACACACGGGCACCTAGTTTACGAGGACATCCAAGGCAAACAGCAAAAAAGTATTTTTTCTTCAAAAATCAATGCCCCTTAATAGCAAGATAAATGCAAATATGAAACACCCTGCATTTAAAAGTGAAAATGCATTATTTAAAGCTCCGTTTCCTGTTCTATGGATCCTCAAGCACTGCTTTCATAGTAAAATGAGAAAGTAAATCAATTTGGTTGAGTAAGTAAAACAATGAGTTGAATTCATTTCTTATCATGCTGTGTGCAATATACCAGAGGGCCAGTTGTAATAGTAATTAAATATCATCCCGGAGGCCGGAGATAATTCATTCACGGGCCTTGAGTTTGACATGTATGTCCTATCTGATTGCATTAAACAATTACACTCACCAACATTGCAGCTGCACAAAATTAAAGCTTAAATCATCTTTCTATCTGCAACGTTTTTGTCTCATAACAATCCACCATGGAAACATTATGAGCTACTTTCTGTCAAGAAATGAACCTGCATTTGATTAATTGTCTAAGTGTCAGAGTTTGGAAGAACTCGTTATCAGTACAGCAACCTCCTGCTGCCTCCCGCATTACGTGCGAATTCAAAACAGCTGGTACGTACGTGTATGGGCTGTTGAGTGATACTCAACAAGCACTCCCAAACTCCAGCACTTAGGAAACAAATCATCTGCAAAGGATTTATTGACAGAGAATAGCTCACGACATCTACAGTGGATTTTTATTAAACAAACACTTTGCAGATCAAAGAGGATAACTCAAGCTTTCTCTACAGCAACAATATTGGTGAGTTTGATGTTATTTATCACACTTAGGTGGGACTTGAATGGACTGTCTATAGGAAGTTGCCACTCAGTCTAGATGAGGGAGAGCGTTTCCTGGTGGGAAAATCTCTATTGAGAGATGTGCATACATATCTCAGGAGTGCCTACCCTATATTGCAGTGGTTTTCAACCGGTGGTCCGGAGACCACCAGTGGTCCTTGAGAGGGTTCCATGTGGCCCTCGGGCTAAATGATCGAAAGTTGGTTAACCACATGTAACTCTTTCAGAGCGTTTTCATTTTACACTATCAAGAGTTAAAATATACATCAACCAATACAATACAATCAATCATTAACCCAAGTCTACATAACTATAGAGAATCTAGAAGATTAATGGTCATTTAATGGTTATTTTGATCTGTATGCCAGACTGTTTTGTTTCCCAAATCCAGCCTGGAATTGTCGACAAAAGCAAAATAAATCTTTAGTTTTGGATCTGTGGGGCTAAAATGTCATCAAATGGTGGTCCATGGCTCAAATGCTGAATAAATAGTGGGCAAAAAGGTTTAAAACCCCTGCTCTATTGCATAGTCTTACATCATACGATGACCAATATCACCCATCCCGCCTGGTGCCCCACATGGGACAATTGTGTTGACACGTGACAGAGCTGGATGCACCACGGTGGATTCCCCCAACCTCTGTATTGATGCCATGCAGGGACTTTAGCAATGCCTGACCCAATCACCTCTGTTCTCTCATCCCTTAAAGGGGGAGGGTAACACGTTAGGTAAATAAAAGATGGCAGGTGCCTGCACTGTAAGGTGAGCAACACACTGGCAGTGAATACAAGTGTAAATGGGTGTGTTTTGTGGACTTCTGTCAGTACCTGCACATTGGCACACCTAAATGTCAGAAATTCAACTTCCCCCTTTGGTCTGTCTGTCTTTTTTAGTTAGAATGTAGACATGCTATTTGGCCGCCCAACGCAACCGCCTGTCCCATTAAACAACATCAATGATTCATTCACACAAGGACACCACAATTACACTGGTAAAAGACTGGAGAGTGGTTCTGCTGAGAGGTGAGCCAACAACTACTGCCAATTTGAGTGTGAGGGAGTGCTCTTTCATAAGAGAGTTAGGGTGAGTGTGCACTAGTCTGTGCATTGTGCATGTCTGTGAATGCGTGTGCATGGGGGGGTGATGTGTGTGTTGTGTCTCTGGTTTGTGTGTGTGTGTGTGTGTGTGTGTGTGTGTGTGTGTGTGTGTGTGTGTGTGTGTGTGTGTGTGTGTGTGTGTGTGTGTGCGTGTGCGTGTGCGTGTGCATGTTTGTGCATGCATAAACCCAGATCTAACTGTGTAATCCATGGTAATCTGGCTCTGCAGACCCAGGTATACGGGAGAAACAGTCTAAATGCCACGGAGACGTGTTAGTATTCCTGGCACAGCCTACAGACACCAGTACCACCTTTTGCCACAATTATGGTTAACAAGGACGCACAGTACCAGACAGGAAGGCAGGAGGGGGTGGGGGTGGGGTTAGGGGCATACCGTAGTAGATGAGGGGAGAGAGATGGGGGGAAAAGAAAGAGGACAGAAGAAAAACAACCAAAGGGACAGAAATGAAGGGAATAAAACAAAGACTCGAAAAGTTGGAGCGCAGAACAGAGGGAGGGAGCCAGGGCGGAGGTGATGTGGAGAAATGGTTGTGTTCATAGGAGGAGCTGTGTTCGTTGGGAGTGTGTGTGTGCCTTTCTGTGCTGTGCTCTGAGAGTTAAAACAAATTAACATGAGTTCAGTGCACTGTGCACTCGGTTTTCTTTTACGCGCCGCTCCCCCTGATGTACAAAGGCCCTGGCCAATAGAGAGCGACTTATCTAGGCCTAACAGCAGGACCTAGTGTGTGTGTGTGTGTGTGTGTGTGTGTGTGTGTGTGTGTGTGTGTGTGTGTGTGTGTGTGTGTGCGCGTGTGCGCGCGCGCACGCGCTTCCTCTCAGTATAAGGGTGTTTGTTGTTTTGTCTGCAAGTGCACAGCGTATGCTCCATGACGTCTGTGGCTGCCTGGGTTTGCCAATTGCATTGCATTTGGGTTTAGCGTAGGCGCATTGTGTTTGTGACAGCGCACTTCCACGCACGTACAGTACATTATTTTGCATGTGTTTGTGTTTTTTTACACACTCATTCGTTCCATGCCAAGGAGTTTTTTTGTTTTTCATCCACAGCTCAGGGAGCACTCAGGTGAGGGCAGCCTGCCTGCCAAACCATTGTCCAGGTTGGCAACGAAACACACCGCTGAATCTGACAACAGTGACAACAACCACTTCCAAACCCCACCGCCACCCCGTCTCATTAGCACTCCTGCCCGCGGTACAGGGGGGAAAAAAGGCAATAACCGTCTTTTGTGGGTAGGCAAATGAAGTATTTCATGATTGAATTCACAAACCTATTAAAATCCCAGCTGTCAAAAGGTATGTTCCAGGGTAGCCTGAGATGCTCTTTGTGAGTCAATACAGAGACGAAGGATTGAGGAACAACACTGTGATAGCAGATATATCCAGGCATTACGGCCCGTCCGAGGCAGTCGAGAGCCACATCGATTAGTTCGGACTCCAGACTGTCTGGATACGTGCCGCAGAGGTCTCAATATGCACTGCCGTTTTGTTCCCTGCACTGCTATGTACAGGTACATAATCTAAACATACATTCACCTGCTAGGGAAAGATAGGGCAACAGTACTGACTATAATTGACAGTGCATACGGATGAACTATTACTACCTGATGAACTACTACCCTCACTTTGTACGCTTTGCCCCAGTGTATCTTCTTCTCGTACCTCCTACCTACTTCTTGGCAGTGTATCTATTGCTTTTTTAGTCTTGTAGAACAAAAGTATTCCTCTGACAATGCACACTCGTACTTAATGTCAAGTACAAATGGGGAAAGGGGGCTTTACCCATCCATCTTTTAAGCTGTGCGTGCATGGGTGCGTGTGCATGCCTGAGAGGGAGAGAGAAGTGGATGTAAAGAAATATGTGTGTGTGCGTGTGTGTGTGTGTGTGTGCGTGCGTGTGCGTGTGCGTGTGCGTGTGTGTGTGTGTGTGTGTGTGTGTGTGTGTGTGTGTGTGTGTGTGTGTGTGTGTGTGTGTGTGGATATGGGTACTTTTGCAAACACATGAAAGTTTGAACATGGTGCACACACACACACGCATCTGGATTAGCTTTGCAATTGTAATTTTCCAACACATGAAAGCTCATTCCTCTGTGTGTATTTTGCTTGCGCTTAAGTCTGAGTGTTGTTTATGTGCTGTGTGTAGTTGTGTGCTCAAGAAGATGCTTGCCGGTGCCCTCTATATCACCTCCCCATGAGACATAGAGGGTGTGTGCAGACCTGTGTCTAAGGTTACAAGTTAATCAGAACCTCTGGCAGTGTTTCAATGAGTCTGTGTCAGAGGCGGATGTAAAATTCCCCAATTGGGGGGGGGGCAGGAGAAAATAGTATGGGGGAGACTTCATCACGTCACACCCATACCACCCATACACCCATACCCCATACTATTTGAAAAATGAAAACCCATACCATTTTCAGTTACAGGACTATTAGGCAAGTAAAACATCAATAATAACATCAGTTGTTGTTGAAGTTGCAACAGACACGCAGTATAAGCTAAAGGTCTGACTCAGAGTTTTCTGTTTTTAATGATGAAATGGTGTTGGTTTAGTGGCACAACTGTAGTTAGTTAGTAGCAGTAGTAGTGTTTCAAACCATGTTAAATATAAGCACTTTAATTTGAAATATCGCATGCCATCATGTTTGGTGTGGCAGTCTGGGCATTTAGGTGGGCATTGCCCCCCCATGCCCATGCCTAGATCCGCCCTTGGTCTCTGTGTGTGTGTGTGTGTGTGTGTGTGTGTGTGTGTGTGTGTGTGTGTGTGTGTGTGTGTGTGTGTGTGTGTGTGTGTGTGTGTGTGTGTGTGTGTCTGTGTGTGTGTGTGTGTGTGTATGGCATGCGCATACATACTTAAAGGAACTACAGATGGTAATTCGCTGATAAAATGTAGGGATGCATCTGTAACAAATTATATCAAATGGCAACATTCATGTTTAATGAATGTAAAAGGTGCAAGTACATTTGAACAGCTTGTCCTATATTATGTTCGTCATGTGCACATTAATCACATTTGAGTTTAAATGGGTAGTTGGAATGGTATTTGACGCGCCTCAAGGGAATGGTTTTCCCGGTCCATTTGGTTGCATTTGTATTCTCTCAGAGTTAAATTAACACTATGGATTTCACTGTATACACAGCTAATGGTGCTTTTGTTTAGTGCAGGGGTCTACATTGAGATTCAGAGAGGAGGGACTGTGTCCCTAATTAGGTTGGCTCATGCATTCCCAGATTCAAACCAATCAATGGCCCACTAATGGGCTGTCAGTCCTGCGTCAGGGCTTGGGACAGGTCAGGGTTGCCTGAGGAATGCCTCAGTTTCTCAGCACAATTGGGACAAAATAGACCAAATAGGATTTCATCCAATGGGGACAATGATGAGGGCCAATAGGAGCTACTGTAGGATGATGAGGATGATCTATCTATCTGTCTATCTGCCTGTCTGTCTGTCTGTCGGCTTGTAGGTCTGTCTGTCTGCCTCACTTGCAAATCACTCTGCATAAGGGTATCTGCTAAATGCCTAAATTGTTATTGTAATCCTTGCCAGGAGTATTCAGCTGAGGGCATACCCCAATTTCCCAGGCGATAATTTGCTTATCGCATGCACATATAGCCCTAGCTTATGCCCTTAGCTATGCTGTAGCTTTAGCTTCGCTAGCAGTTTTCCCCTTTCCCATTGTGCCTGGATAAACTTCACCCTGCTAAGCCATGAATGAATACAACAACACCATCTGCAGAAACCGTGTTTGGTTGCTGATTTTCATCCATGACTGACATGGTGAGTGCAGTGTGAGGATGATTTAACTGCATGGTCTGTGTTTACTTGCACTGATTGGTCCCATACTGTCAGGGATGGTTTACACAACAGGCTGTTGCCTAAGGGCTATTCAACCCGAGGGTCCATTGCCCCCCCCCCCCCCCCCCCCCCCCCCCCCCACCCCCCAGATGGGCAATGGGCAAGTGCCCATGTTACGTTCGCCATTGTCCATATCTAGTCTGGTGGGATTTCAGAAAAAAGGCCTCCTATAAGAGGTTAGGGGCATTTGGGGGTAAAAGTGGGGAACCAGTCCATTTTACACAATTCAAGGGTGCTGAATCCGAAAAAAATGGTTCCCAAGCAAAATTTTGAGTCCTTACCCCCCAAATTCAAGATTTTGTGGGGTAACCAAAGGTTTTTCAGACATAACTTGAAATGCATGGATTTTACGCCCCATAAGTGTATTGAACGTTAATATAAAGTTGGGCATTACGGACGATTTGGTACCAAGTACATGTCTGTACCTCTTACGGTTCTTGAGATACAGCATTTAGGTACTTTCACAGATTGAGGAGAGCAGGACATCTGTAACACTGATTCTTAAGTCCACCAAATGGTGATACAGGCGTGAAAATTGGTACACACACTACTCAAACCCACCTATTTCCAAAAGTACTGCGTGTCCTGCAAAATTCCAAGATGGCAGCCACCAAAATCCAAGATGTCCGTCCAAAAATGTGGTTTTTCATTAATAACTCAAAATATGAAGATTTTAAGCCCCATACATGTATTGAACGTTAATATAAAGTTGGGCATTACGGACATTTTGATACCAAGTACATGTCTGTATGTACTACGGTTCTTGAGTTACAACATATCGGTAGTGATGAGGAACCATAATGGTAACATTTTGGCACGTTTGACTCTTTTACTCAAAGATCCCTTTATCATCATGTCAACCATTTTCAGGAAACGGACCTACATCTGTCCGCTATCATAAACCACTTCAAGTTTTTTAATTGATGAAACGGGTCGGGAGTTATTAAACCGAACGTGAATGCTGTTTTAGTGTTAAATTTGCTGCGTATATTTTGCAAAGATAAGCCACCCAGAAATGTCTGTCTGTGCATCATCACACTGAGTCTGTCCTTCACAATAAGAGTACATGTGAACCGGACGCACCAAGTGTAGCATGTGTCATATAGTAATGGTATGATATGCTGTAAGTAAGTATGCTGTGTAATAGTGTAATAGGCTAATATGTGTAATAGCATAATATATGCACAATAGGCCAATAGTGTAATAGTGTAATAGGGGTAATAGTGTAATAGTGTAATATATGTGCAATAGGCTAATAGTGTATTATATACAATAACGTCATAGCGTAATAAGTACAGTAGGCTAATATGTGTAATAGTGTAATACATGGAATAGTGTCATAGGCTAATATCTGTAATAGTGCAATACATGTGCATTGGGTGAAAGTGTAATATATGCAATAGTGTAATAGGGCTAATAGTGTAATAGTGTAATATATGTGCAATAGGCTAATAGTGTATTCATATACAATTATGTCATAGTGTAATAAGTACAGTAGGATAATATGTGTAATAGTGCAATGCATGTGCATTAGGGTGATAGTGTAATATATGTAATAGTGTAATAGTGTAATATATGTGCAATAGGCTAATAGTGTATTATATACAATAACGTCATAGCGTAATACGTACAGTAGGCTAATGGCTAATATGTGTAATAGTGTAATACATGGAATAGTGTCATAGGCTAATATTTGTAATAGTGCAATACATGTGCATTGGGTGAAAGTGTAATATATGCAATAGTGTAATAGGGCTAATAGTGTAATAGTGTAATATATGTGCAATAGGCTAATAGTGTATTCATATACAATAATGTCATAGTGTGATAAGTACAGTAGGCTAATAAGTGTAATAGTGTAATATATGCAATAGTGGTATAGTGTAATAGCGTAATATGTGTAATAATTTTGTAGTGTAATATGTGTAATAGGCTGATAAGTGCAATAGTGCAATATAACAGTGTAATATATGTAATGGTGTTAGAGCAATATGTGTAATAGTGTAATTAAATTATACTATTTTTGCATATATTACACTATTACCCTAATGCACAAATATTGCACTATTGCACTATTAAACATTGCCCCATAGCACTATTACATTATTACACTTATTAGCCTACTGTACTTATTACACTATAACATTATTGTATATAATACAGTAGCCTATTGCACATATATTACACTATTACACTATTAGCTCTATTACACTATTGCATATATTACACTATCACCCTAATGCACATGTATTTCACTATTACACATATTAGCCTATGACATTATTCCATGTACTACACTATTACACATATTAGCCTACTGTACTTATTACACTATGACATTATTGTATATAATACACTATTAGCATATTGCACATATATTACACTATTACACTATTATCCCTATTACACTATTGCATATATTACACTATCACCATAATGCACATGTATTTCACTATTACACATATTAGCCTACTGTACTTATTACACTATGACATTGTATATATTACACTATTAGCCCTATTACACTATTGCATATATTACACTATTATCCTAATGCACATATATTGCACTATTACACATATTATCCTATGACACTATTGCATATTACACTATTACCATATTGTACATATATTATGCTATTGCACGTATTAGCCTATACACTATTACACTTATTAGCATATTATACCATTACTGTATGACACATGCTACACTTGGTGCATCCGGTTCACATTTACTCTTATTGTGAAGGACAGACTCAGTGTGATGATGCACAGACAGACATTTCTGGGTGGCTTATCTTTGCAAAATATACGCAGCAAATTTAACACTGAAACAGCATTCACGTTCGGTTTAATAACTCCCGACCCGTTTCATCAATTAAAAAACTTGAAGTGGTTTATGATAGCGGACACATGTAGGTCCGTTTCCTGAAAATGGTTGACATGATGATAAAGGGATCTTTGAGTAAAAGAGTCAAACGTGCCAAAATGTTACCATTATGGTTCCTCATCACTACCTATATGCTGTAACTCAAGAACCGTAGTACATACAGACACGTACTTGGTATCAAAATGTCCGTAATGCCCAACCTTATATTAACGTTCAATACATGTATGGGGCTTAAAATCTTCGTATTTCGAGTTATTAATGAAAAACCACATTTTTGGACGGACATCTTGGATTTTGGTGGCTGCCATCTTGGAATTTTGCAGGACATGCAGTACTTTTGGAAATAGTTGGGTTTGAGGAGCGTGTGTACCAATTTTCATGCCTGTATCACCATTTGGTGGACTTAAGAATCAGTGTTACAGATGTCCTGCTCTCCTCAATCTGTGAAAGTACCTAAATGCTGTATCTCAAGAACCATAGGAGGTACAGACATGTACTTGGTACCAAATCGTCCGTAATGCCCAACTTTATATTAACGTTCAATACACTTATGGGGCCTAAAATCAATGCATTTCAAGTTATGTCTGAAAAACCTTTGGTTACCCCCCAAAATCTTGGATTTGGGGGGTAAGGACTCAAAATTTTGCTTGGGAACCATTTTTTTCGGATTCAGCACCCTTGAATTGTGTAAAATGGACTGGTTCCCCACTTTTACCCCCAAATGCCTCTAACAATCACTTTTATCACAAATCCCACTAGTCTAATCCTGGACCTGAAGGATGTAGTATAATTTATACTACATCCTTGTCAATATTTTGACAAATACAATTGATTTATACTGTATAAATCAATTGTATTTGTCAAAATATTGAGGCAGAAATAATGCAAAACAGACAGTAAAATGAACTTTAAATAGATGGTTTATGTAATATGTTGTAATAAGCCTGTCCAACTTGTTATAGTTTGTGTATTATCAGTTGGGTCCTGCATGGATGCTATGCCCATGGGTCTTGTTACCTTAATCCACCCTTTAATTCATCCCTGGGCCCTCAGGGTTATAAATCCTCATCCCTGGGGGTTATCAATTACCACCATGTGAATCATTTTATCACTCTCCTCACCCAGGGCAATGAAAGACTGGGAATGCGACTGATACCTACAGTATATCAATATATGCATATATTGATTAACCACCAAGGCATTTATCATTGCCTGAGGTTAACCAAGGCCTGCTGATAATTGCGTATAGGCTTAGTTTCAATTTAGGCATTTTAGCAAACACTCTTTACCCAGAGCGACTTGCAATAAGCCCAAGGTGTTTATTCACAAAGACAATGATTATTTCATTCAATAAACAGATTAACATTTAGATTAGTATTACTGTCAACAAGGACACAGTCAATGTTTTTCCGCTCTGTGTGTTTTTGGTTCCTTTGCAGCTGGATAAATTGTGTGTTTATCCACGTGAATTCTACCACACCATCTGCAGCAACCTCAATACTCAATAGTGTTTATGTGAGGGCGGCGAGGACGATGCAGCCGTATTTGCTGGTGGTGACATTCCAGTGTTGGGCATGTGTACTTGCTCCCGTACCTGCAGGGATGGATTACCGTCCAGGCATATGGCTCCAGTCAGTGCCCAGGAGCTGCTGTTGGCTGACCTCCACAGTCCCCTAGCCTTATCTAGGCGGCCATGGTCCCTGGTCCCCCGGGGGAAGCTCATAATACTCCTCCTGTTGTTCAGATGCCTGGAGTTCGGAGACCGCTGGGCAGTGGGGACTTTCCTAGAGATGTTGTGCATCTTCTGTGGTGAGGCTGTAGTTCACAGCAGGTCACCTTTTATACACGGCAAACATACATAATGACTTGTCTAGTCTGGGCTCGGCTTGACTATTATTTCATTCAATAAACAACAGATTAGCATTACTGTCAACAAGGACACAGTCGATGTTTTAGATTTTTCCTCCCTGTTTGACATTGTAATATCCAACCTCAGGTCGATACGCCCCGAGGTTATAATTATGGCGCGAGGACTTCAGTGTGTCATTGGGGGTGATTTAGACTTCATGACATAACATCTGAATTAGTACTTATACAGAATACACAAACAATTGTACATTGCCATCATAAACCACAAGAAGATGCACTCATGCTTGCACTAAAGCGTGTGCTCAATTATACACATGTACACAGATAATCGATAATCGATAGATAATAGATAGTGTACTTATATTCCGGTATATGTATTTCTGAACTCATTGTCTGGATTCCTTCAGTGAGAGAAGCCAACCATATTTAAGGTACGACCAGATTGATCTAGACAGTTGTGTCAATATTTCACACAGAGTTTACCTGTCTTGTGAGGGAACAAACATCCCTCATGGCCATCATTCAATATCTGCAAGGGCAATAATAGTTTTCTACTATTTAAATTTAAAGAACCTTCAGGAGGAAGTCGTATCCTCTGAGCATGAAACTTTTTTATTTGTCAATGCACTTTGAAGGTTATTGGATTTGATCAAGAGAAACTCTTTGGAAGGGATCCATTTACGTTAAACAGAGGCTGACAATGAATTTTTGGGAGGAATGTTTTGATGTTTTAATCCATTAATACACTCCATTTCATCATACTGCTCAGACCTTTTGATCCAGACAATGCACCTGAATCCTTGGCCCAATCACCCACTCACGGCACGCACGTCTGAGTGTCCACACAAGTTTCACCTGTCCACCGTCAATGGGCTTATCTGCAGAAAAAATCTTTACTTGTGAGATCACAAAGTAGAGCCTTGGCATGGCATTCAGCTCACAAAGTACAATTTTGGCAAAAGTTGCTTAGCTAACAAACAAGGGTCTTGGCACAGTGGTCCCCACTAACAATCTCTAGTCTCCCAACACAGAACTACAGCTCAAAAAGTCAGCTTTGGGGTGAACCGAAGAGAAAACTTCTATGATTTAATCATAATTGTTTTGAACAGGTTCCTCTGGGAGGTTGGTGCCAATTACACTTTTTAATTAAGTTATTTGTGTAAACTATGGACCATGCTTTTCAATTACAATTTCCCAGTCATGGTAGGTTAAATAAATACCCAATTCTCTCGAAAACAGACACCACTACAGGGTGGATATGGAATATGAATCAAACAATCTTGTGGCTTATTTCTTTTCTTGTGTCCTGACTTAAAAAAAAAAGTCTGCAATCGAAGTAAGATGTGCATAAGGACTTCTGTGGGTTAATCCTCCTCTAGCTTACAGTGAGTTATGATAATAGGTAAAGGCAGTGGCCATTAGTCCCATTGTCGTTTGGCGAGGCTGTGTTGTGCTGAGCAGGCAGCGCGAGGTGCAAGGGATTACATTAATATAGGCCACTATGCCTTCCCCCCCGAGAGGTCCAGCTATACTCTGCAATGTGCGGAGGAACGGGGGAGTGAGGCTAACTTCGGAGGAGGCATGTAGGGTCCAGCAGGTAATAACGGCGGGATCCCCCTAAGAGGCTAATATGAGCTAATCTTTGCCTCCTATGATCCATTGTGATCCAATCAGCCTCGGTCCCATGTTGGCCATTTGTCATTACGCTAACACGGGGACCACTAATGAAGTTGAAGGGCGGCCAGCGCTCGCCTTTCTTCTCTGTGAAGATAATTCCAGCTATAGATGGAGCCCTAGCTGTTCCTGCCTTCTCCCTCTCATTTACTCCTCCACTCCCCGCTGCTCGCTCAGCTGCTTGCTCCCCTCCTCTCCCCTCCCTCCCCTTCCCCAGTTTCTCCACACCATCCTTCCTTCCTCGTTGCCTCCCAACCCAGGCTTCCACCATCTTCTCTCATCTTCGCCAGCTTCCTTGCTTTACTCCTCTGCCCTAAAACTCCCTTTCTTTGTACTCCATTTGTCTTTTTTTCCCCCACACACACTTCTCCCTCCCCCTCACACACCCCCGTACATGCTTGCTCTCTTTCATTTCCTTTCTCTTGTGGCTTCCCCAATCTCACCACTCTCTAGCACGGTTCCCCACAACACTAGATATAGGGCAGGGTAGAGGGGTAGGGTCATTCTTTGTACTATAGTCTCAGTCTCTCTCTCTCTCTCTCTCTCTCTCTCTCTCTCTCTCTCTCTCTCTCTCTCTCTCTCTCTCTCTCTCTCTCTCTCTCTCTCTCTCTCTCTCTCCTGTCTGTTCACTCTGAGCGATGACTCTATTGATTCTCTCTCTGATGATATTGCCCAAGGACGACCACAGGGCAAAAAACCTCTTTAACTTACCCGATTGTGCGAGTGAATGTTTGTCTGCCTATGTGTATGTTTGTGTGTGTGTGTGTGTGTGTGTGGGTGTGTGTGTGTGTGTGTGTGTGTGTGTGTGTGTGTGTGTGTGTGTGTGTGTGTGTGTGTGTGTGTGTGTGTGTGTGTGTGTGTGTGGGCCAGTTTAACTTACATGCAGCAGCCCTTGATAATCGCATGTCAGAAAACCGCCACAGGCATTTGTCTGTTGTGTTGTCGTGTCTGTGTGTGGGTGTGGGTGTGTGCATATCTATGCTTTTGTCTGATCTGTGTACGCACAGCCAAGTGTGTGCGGTTTTCAATACTGTGCATTTGCACATGTATCACTCATTCATATGTATATATTAGTATTGAGAATTTATGGGCACCATGTGTGTAGATATGGGTGGGTGTGAGCTCTGGTGCTGTTCAACAGAAGATTAAAGTTCTCTCAGCCTTTTCTAATCTGCTCTCGCTGTGGCCTTAAATCTCTACCTGGCATCATGACTCAACAGCAGAGCCCTCAGACAGCATGACTCCTGATTTACACTCGGCTGTGCATCGCGTCTAGCCCCAAACATAACCACCTTACAAGCTTGCAATGTGCGGTGCTGCAAATGCGACAAGAGCTTGTAGATCTGCTCATGGCGGTGCGACACGCGATGCGCAAGCAAGTATCAATCAGGCTTAAAGGGGAACTCCACCCATTTTCAACATTTTAATATGTCATTAATATACCTTTATAGAGATGTTGTGTGGACATGATAAACAAGTTCCCCCAATTCTGTATTTCCTAAAAATGGAGGTCTGAAAAAAATCATCAAAACATTGTTAATGATTTTTCTTTCAGACCCCCTTTTCCTGAGAGGGTACAAATGGAACCAAAAGGACCCGCTAGGGACCATTTGGTTCACATTTGTATCCGCTCAGGAAATTTTTGAAAATGGGTGGGATTCCCCTTTAACAGACGGTTGTTCACCTGTGCAATAATAACCCTCCATAACTGATTATGTTGTGGAGAATTCGCAAACAATGCATAGCCCCATACTGTCGATTGTGCATCACTTAAACTTGCTACAACCCCCCCGTCCACACACACACCCCCACCACCACCACCACCTCATTCTCAAGATCCCATTCACAAAAGATCGCCCATGAAGTGACAAAGTACAAATGGATTTAATTTGGAGCCAGCTGTTACCAAAGTTGAATACAGTGACTAACTGGTATGCATACATACAGTATGCGGCTCATAAATCTTTAGAATACAAGAGGAGGGATGCAAATGACTAGAGCAGCACAGTGGTAGAGTGGTAAAGTACCTGCCTGTGACCACCACGGGGGGTCGTGGGTTCAAATCCACCAGCATGTATACAAGAACAACACAATTGATGCATATTCGGGGGAAGGAAGCTGGGTGCGAATCGCATGGCTGCCTTCGGTTGGGGCCTATGGCTGCTCCTCACTGGCAGGTGAGAGTGACAGTCAGTAGGATACAACACCAACAGTGACAACACACACACGTTGTTGGGGAGAAATTAATTGGCAGAAGGACTGCATTGTGGAGAAAACGTTGTTAGAAGAAGCAAACAGTTAAAGGTGTCACTGGTCTGTAGTACTAGGTTCAAAATATACACACATTTAAAGGGAACTCCACCCATTTTCAACATTTTAATATGTCATTAATATACCTTAGAGATGTTGTGGTGTGGCATGATAAAAAAGTTCCCCCATTCTGTGTTCCCAAGAAATGGAGGTCTGAAGAAAACCACTAACATGGTGAAACATGTATTTTCACCATGTTAATGGATTTCTTTAGACGCTTCTTTTTTCTTAGAGCGTACAAATGGAACCAAATGAACCCGTTAGGGTTCATTTGGTTGCATTTGTACACTCTCAGAAAAAATGTTGAACATGGGTGGAATACCCCTTTAAGTGATCTGGCTCGATGATGTTTTTTTTTTTTTTTTGCAGGGTACCATTATTGGTGCTGTCACTGGAAAAGTCTAGGCATGGCAGCCCTTATGTCCTTCAGTTACAAACAACTCTCTGAAGATGCTAATAACTTTTCACTCCAATTACATGTGGCAGCTCTGCTGTTTGTGAACTGGACTTACTGGCTCATTAGCATAGAAAGGGCCAAATGTATGCACTAGACTAGGGCACTGGGATGGAGAGATGCTATTTACTTGGCAGCACAGTTAGGAATGCACTTTAAGAATTACACAGTTTAGTTTTTGTCTTATTTGCATGGTTTTTAGCGGTCGTAAAAAAGCCATGAAATCCTTTTGTCAATTTGCCTGTAAGTGTGAAAATTGACCCTCGTGGGTCCATTATTTGCGTTTCTCAGGGTTCATTCAACAGCACTGAGTGTATAAAAAAGTGTCGCTTTTTTAATCTTCACTACAGCACTGAGTATATATTATTAGGCCTGTTATATTCTCCTAAGGAAGTGATTCTATAGCGCATGGCTGCAGCGACAAGCTGTGTCATCATGACTACATACTATAGCTTAAATGCATTCTGTACAGCAACACCATGCATGCGACATGTGTGTCCCATCAATAAATAATGCCCCCCCCCACGTGTTGGCGTATGTTCACATACTGCAGAGACGGGGATGAAAGTTTTTTCTATCTTTCTCCGGACGTGGCTGTAAATTTCCACCTGACCAGAAATCACCAATTCTCAGGTGACTGTCGCTGACAATCGTTTCCCAAGGCCCATTGATTGAGCCCTCTTGCAATGCGACAAGGATCGCACCGTCCCCACAAACAGCTGACAGATGACTTCCTTTGCACAGGCAGAATGCGTAATTCACAAGACACAGATTAAGTGAGTTGTGCATTGTTGGTGAGTTGCTATGCTTTTTGTGTTTTTTTTTTTTTCATTTCACCACACCCCAGCGAGGATCCTTTCTGCTGGAGTGCCTGTGCTCCTCCATCCTCCATCACTCTTCCTCAGCCTTATATGCATCATCATTTTTGGTGACAGGTGGAAAACTAGCGTCGGAGAGAGATGTAGATGTTTCCTCGGGTGGAGATATCGTCAGCTGCAGTCAGGCAATCAAGATGATTGTGTGGGGGGGTGCTATGCAAACTGTAAAACACACACACACACACACACACACACACACACACACACACACACACACACACACACACACACACACACAGATATGAGTGTGTGGCTGTGCGTGTGCGTGTGCAAGCCTTTCTGCTCACCCAATGCACAGACTTCACTGTGCATGTACACAACGCACGCACGCAATCACAAATGCAAGTGTGTGAGTTTTCAACGCACACACACACACACACACACACACACACACACACACACACACACACACACACACACACACACACACACACACACACACACACACACACCCCCACACACACACACACACAGCCCTATTTGAAAAGATGCTTGTGTGAGAGAGAGAGTGCTCAGTGAAATAGCAGACTCTGCATAGCGACTTATTTGTTCCCGTGGTGTACATTTATTAAAGTTACCTGACATTTTGAGCTGTACAGCAAATATTTATTTAATTCATTTAAAAATGAACTTGGTGGTGGCCATTGTAGGGGCTCTCGAGTGTGCATCATCTATCTCGCATTAGAGGCGCAGGAGCATTTTCCCAGCAATTCATCTTTGGGGGTGGAGCAACGGCAATGCAGCAAGGACGGTTCTCTGGGGGACAGTGGGACACGTGTGTGTGTGTGTGTGTGTGTGTGTGTGTGTGTGTGTGTGTGTGTGTGTGTGTGTGTGTGTGTGTGTGTGTGTGTGTGTGTGTGTGTGGGGGGGGGGGGGGGGGCAGTACATAACATTTGTTAAAATTATGTTTAAAGGTTGTACAATAACTCCTCATTGGTTTCAACACACGTTTGAAAAGGTGCGGCAGGTGAGAGGAGTTTACTGAACTGAAATCGATAATGCATTAGTGTTTCAGCACAATTCAACATCAAACAGCATAGGGAATGGAATACCTTTATACTGTACACACGTTATATGAACTCCATTTTTTATGCCTGCACGTGATTATGGAGATCCCTAATTTATGTGTTCAACATATTAATTTGCATGTTTTTCTGTATCACCACCCACCACACCTTCCATTTATACCTGGGGGCTGCAACACAACCAATTCAGCACCTCTGCGGTACCCATCTGATCACTGATCATGCATTGTGTTATTTTGTTTTCCACCTTCCTAGATGTTCCCAGGGAGCTCATGAAAGCTCAATCCGGTGACCTCGCGGTCAAAATACGGTATCTCTAATCTTCAGACGGCTGGCATCACACGAGTCAACCGTTTGTTTGTATTTGAGAAAATCCCTCATCCGTTGCCAATGATTTCCGAGTCACTGCGTGACCTTTTCGCGCTGTCCCCACTCCGCAGGTATTTACAGTCATTCTGACAGCCCGCTCCCGATAACAAATGGTGGCTTTTTGCCTCAGTGCTGAAGCAGTCTTTTACTTATGCATGCTCTACACATTTATTCGGGGAGCAACAGGGTGTCTCAGGTCGCCACCTTTCTTCTTTGATGCCGTTGTCGGGCATTAAGACGTGGCGCGAACCACGCAGCGTTTAATTCTCAGATATGCCGTGTAACAATGCGTCTGAACTGCAGGCGATGTGCTCTGTTTAGTCCCGGATAAGATTATAGGGAGAGAAAAGGTCTAATGGAGCTCCTGGGGAGGCAAGATTGAGAGGAGCTAACGGAGGGATGAGGGAAGAACAAAGGAAGAAAGAGGAAGGCAGAGAAAGAATGAAGACATGCAAGGAAGAAGAAGGGAAACGGAAGCGAGAGAGAGAGTGAGGGAGAGAGAGAGGGAGAGACAGAGAGAAGGGCAACGATGTGATTAAGAAAGACACCCACGCAGGATGAAAAAACGTTTATTTATTTAATGTACATGCCAGTGTGAATATTACTTTTGATCTTGGCGTTCAGGCTCTGCTACACATTACGCCCATGTTCAGCACAATTAGAAGAAAAACCATTTAAGAGCAAGCAGGAGATACATCACAAACGCTCCCAGGGGAAAACAGAGCCCACAGGGGAAGATGGTAGTGCTGGCCGGGGTGGCTAGTGAGGCACAGCCTCCAGTATATATATATATATATATATATATATATATATATATATATATAATATATATATATATATATATATGATGCCACCAAATTGGTCAGCTGCTTGTCATGTCAAAGATGCGTGATCACATAATATGGCTAACCTAGTGGTGCCTGTGCCTCTCGAGTGTAATCTGCCTGAACCTTATCCATCATGCTTTCTTGCAGTGAGAACACACACTTAAGTTTTAATATAATTGGATTTTATCATCTCTAGTGGCTCAATTGTCTTTTAGAATTTCAACTGTGTAGGCCTATTTGTTTTTGTATAAATAGTCCAAAGCTCTTACTACCCACAGATTGATGCAAATCAATTGCACCGTCGTACTGGCTGAATTTGTACGTGCCGATTTGTACAGTATGTGGCGCGTGTGTGTGCGCACGTGTCTCACTCACGCTCACGCACACGCACACACACACCCGTGCAACCAGACACATATCGACGTACATCCCTGCTGCTTGTCTCAGGCCTGTGCACTACATACACGTGCAGACAGGTAACAGTAGCGCGACAGACTGTACTAAGCCAATAATACAAAGTGAGAGCATGCATAAATTCCTGTCAGTGGAAGCAACGTGTCCTATGAAGGTCAGAACATGGCCGCCTGCCGTGTGATAGATCCCTGCCTCCTACCCCTACATCTGTGCACCGCTAGAGCCGCTCACGCTTCTCCTCCATCGGCATGGTTTCCGTTTTATTTGGTCGCTGCGACCACCATCTGAAAATATGTCCCTGTCCCTGACCTCCCAGGAGCAGAGATCTGGCTTAAATAATGTTGGCTCTAAAGCAATATATTCACGATGTTCAGCACATTTTCACGATTTTAAGAAAAAAAAAAGCAGATCTATAAGCTCTATAAGTGCCACGCTACGAGCTTGTAGATCTGCTACCTGCTATTGTCCAGAGCAGGGGCGGATGCAACATTTCCCAATTGGGGAGGCAGGAGAAAATGGTATGGGTGCGACTTCATCGCCCGTGGCGCGAAGGGACTCGGGCGATGAAGTCAAGAAAAGCATCAATAACAACATCAGTTGTTGAAGCTGCAACAGACACGTGTTGCTTTCAATGATGAAATGCTGTTGGTTTAGTGGTACAACAATTGTAGTTAGTTGTAGCATAGTGTTTCAAATCATTTTAATTATAAGCACTTTAATTCGTATTTGAAATTTGGGTTATTTCCATGCTGTCATGTTTGGTGGGGCAGTCAGGGCATTTAGGGGGGCATTGCCACCCATGCCCATGCCTAGATCCGCCCCTGGTCCAGAAGGTGTTGACTCTGCTGTAAGAAAATGCACCCATTACAGGTCCATTTGGTTATAACACACTCTCAGTCAAAGTTACCAATCGATGTAAATGAACAGACATGCATTCTTAATCATTTCTTTCTCTTTGAGCTGTCCTTCCACCTTTTCGTCTTAATTTTTCATGTGTGCCTGTGCATTCACCTGCTCCTTCTGTTTGTTCCTCCATGCTTTTTTCTGGTGCTTTCCTTTTTTTTCGTTTTCACCTCTATCGATATCCTTCTGCTATTCCTCTACTGCTTCTCTCTTTCATGCTTGCTTTCTTCTTGCTCTTTTGTTTTCTCCCCCCGCCCGTTCTTCTTTTTCTGACCCTCCTATGCCCTTGTCTCTCTCAGCGCTCCCTCCATCCTCTCTCTCTCTCTCTCTCTCTCTCTCTCTCTCTCTCTCTCTCTCTCTCTCTCTCTCTCTCTCTCTCTCTCTCTCTCTCTGTTGTTTACTTTGCCATGCACAGTGAAAATCCTCAGTAATAATTGAACTGTCAGGGTTACATTAGCACTGCAGGGTCTTTCATCGTCTCGTTTAGGACCAATTACAAAATGGAGGAGTCCACAAACATGTTTGAGCAGCACTGCTAAACATTCTTCTCCTCTAATCCCGGCTTCTCCACTGCCCTCCTCCACTCACTCAGTGTGTGTGTGTGTGTGTGTGTGTGTGTGCGTGTGTGCGTGTGTGTGTGTGTGTGTGTGTGTGTGTGCGTGTGTGTGTTTGTGTGTGTGCGCGTGCGCGCGCTCGCACGTGCGCGTGCATTCGTGCGTGCATGTGTGCCTGAGCGGGAGAATGTCCTTATGTCTCCTGAGTGTGCATCCCTTCCCCCCCATATGTGTGTGCATGTGTCAAAGTGGGCAAACACGTGTGATACTATATGTGTGTGTGCACGTGTACAGAGCTGTGTGTCACTGTGCGTGACTCTGTGTGTGTGTGTGTGTGTTGTGTGTGTGTCGCTCTCTATCAGACACTAAGCTAATTGAGGTCATTTGTGGCACGCAGGCAGCAGGACCAAAATGCACAAGACTTTGAACATTCAGCTCACTGCTACAGTATGGCAATATGCTGCACCCCCCAACCCCACCCCCCTGCATCTATCTATCTCTCATGCACTCTCATCATACTCTACATCATACTCGATTTGCTCTATCCGAACAGAGACACAACACATGGCAGGCACATGCGCACACACACGCACACACGCACACATAAACCCACCAATGTACAAGACTTCTGCACATCCAATTTGTGGCCACAGATTGTTAATCCTCACTTTTCAGATGTCTGTGTAGTTGTGTGCACTGTGTATTTGTATTTATTGTGCTGTGCTACTGTGTGTATGCGTGCATGGCTCTGCAGATGCCTTTGCCGGGCTGTATTGTGCTGTAAGTAACCGTTCTGAATGAAAACATGGTGGTTTTCTGTGAACTATGGCCGAGAAATGAAGATCAATCAAAGGGAGAATTCAACATCCGCATTTTACCTAAAGGTGTTTCTGTCCTGCTGCTCAATGTGTCAATATCTCTGTCTCTCTCTCTCATACACGCACATACATGAACTATATAACAAACAACCACTGTAAATATAAAATGAATCAATATTGGGGAACCGCATGGCCTATTTCTCGCCTTCAAATGTTAAAGTATTTTCCCGAGTCATAATCAGTCACACGCGGTCACAGACTCAATAAGACCTCTCCGCCCCCTCAGCACCGCCGGGAGGTGAATGATGGTGACTGATCTCTCACTGAAGCAGGGAAATGATAAACCAAACTGTCTGAATACAGCGCTGCACACGGATGCCTCCACTCACTTTAAACACAGAGAGACCCTTTTTTACGATCAAACCCTCTATATCCCTACACTGTATAGGAGTTATCGAGTCATGACCCGCCCCCCCATAACTGTGATGGAAACCATTGAACACTCTTGACAATGTTGCTAAAGTGCCTCAACCGTGAGAGTGGTGGCGGCAGGTTGGCGGTCCTGAAATCCTCACTCTTTTTGCTCTGGGTGATTCATAAAGTCATTTATACAGGCAGTGGTTCTCAACGTGGGGAATATGGGAACCAAACCCCCCACCCCCATGGGTCCTTGAGGAGGAATCACATGCAGGGTAGTTTCCCTAGACCAGGGATTTTCAACCTTTTTCATACCAGGGCACACCATTTATTCTACGTTTTAGCTACGGACCACAATTTGATGTTGAGTTTAGTCTTTTGAAACCTAAAACTAAGGATTTTCAAGTTTTTGTCCCCAATTTAGGACAAATAACCCGGTAAAATGTTGGTCAAAATATATTCTTCTACATTTTCTAATTGTGTAGATTCTTGAGAATCTCGAGAGCGTAAAATGAAACCAAATGGAACTGTAAGGGTCCATTTGCTTTCATCATTTAGCTGTTGACCATGAAGCTGGAATACTCTCAAGGACCACTGACAGCCCCCAGAGCACTTGTTGAAAAACCTGCTCTAAAGCTAAATTACTGAGGAACCACATACCACATACTCTCTGCGTTAAACTAGAATGCTCAAGGTCATTCTGACCCTTTTAGAGGGTCATCCATCCGTGACCATTATCCATCATCGTTCTATCATCTCAGAAACTTCTGAGAAAAATTCTAAATATGAATTCAAGCAAATGCTAAGTCTGGCCCTTTTTAAATCACCACCAGAGACTTTTCAATGTAGATTTGGGTTCCAAAGATTTAACAAATAAATAAAAACACATATTAAAAAGGAAGGAGTCCATTGGGGGTCCGTGGCCTATTAAATGCACGTATCAAACTGGGACTCCTTAACGTAAAAGGTTGAAGCTCTGTATTTAAGCGCTGCAACGGGAAGAAAGCATGACATACTTGGACTGAATCTGGAGTGCAAGTCCCATGTCAGCCTATTAGGTTGTTTACCTCTCCAAAAACGTCTGCAGCTGGCCCTCCGACGCTGGGAGAAGCCTACACCAACATCAGGATAATGTCAGAGGGAAAGTTCTCTTCAAACAAGCCAGAGACGGGCTCTGTTGGGACGAATGATGAAGGCAGGCTCACTCGCGTATGTCTTCAATACATCAGCTTGATTTGACAAGTCCTTTGGTCTTTGGTGGAGGGGAGCCGCATCATTCCTTATGTAGAAGACAATTTGGATAATCGATTATCAGTCAGCGTGCCATGTGAGGGCAGAGAATACGCAGGCTGACTGAGTAGATAAATGATAGGCTCATGGGAGGGATATGAAATGATGGCTCAAGTTACTGTAGATGCTGTTGCTGCAGGCTGGCTCATCATAGTGCTCGGAGCAGGGCCGGATCTAGCCATGGGCATGGGGGGGGGGGGGGGGCAATGCCCCCCTAAATGCCCTGACTGCCCCACCAAACATGATGGCATGCAAACAATCCCATTTCAAAGATATTTCAAATTAAAGTTCTTACAGTATACTACTACTGCTACTAATGAACTACAATTGTGGCACCACTAAACCAACAGCATTCCATCAGTGAAAACAGAAAAATCTCAGAGTCAAACCTTTAGCTTTATGCATGCTGTGTGCTTGTTGCAACTTCAACAACAACTGATGCTTACATGCCTAATACAAGTCCTGTACAAGATATAAATCTTGTGGGTCACCGAACTAGAATTTAAATGAAAATGGCATCATACCATTTTCGCCTGCCCCTCCCCCAATTGGGAAATGTTACATCCGGGGACATTCTTATCATTATGCTGTACATCATCATACATCTCATGACAACAACTGAAATTATGTGATTGGATGGTTAAGTTAAAGTCCATTAAGGAGCTGCTGGTATGTGTGTCTGTCCCTGGCTGGCTGGCTGGCTTTGGACTTTGAACTATTTGTTGCTTATAGAGCACATGTGATGTAAATTGTTTGACTGTGGGTAAATTATTTGCTCCCCCATAGGGCTTATCCATGTTGCTTCTATTTTTGGTGAGGAAGTTATCGTGGAGAACGGCACAAGTGCTGCCTAATAGCATCCCTCTGGGAAATTAGGAACCTTATGTTACAGAGGGAGTTCAACAAACAGTTCAACAAATGTGCAACCCAGATTTGGCACGAACAAGGCTTAAAACAAACTGGCCTCCAGAAAAAGTATGATGCACCCCCTTTTCTCCTCTTTGTATACATTTATTTCACCTCCACTATGACCTGCTGCTTCTGGCTTTACAGAAGTTAATTTTATGTCTCTAAATGTCTTGATGAAATGAACATGTAAACAGGTGTAATCCTTAACTACCGGTAGAGCTGTCCACTCACAGTTATCAGTCTTGTATTGAGTTGTACTATATCTCTGTTGCTATATGGAGTGAAGTGTGGCTTGGATGTTGTCTGTTGCTCCTGCTCATAATTAGGTTGTAAACTAAAGGATAATGAATATTGATTTCAAAAGAGAAAATACATTTTGCACGTTCCCTATTTGATAAACAGAAATGTATCGCATGCATGCCTCGGGATCGATACCACAAATAAGCCAAGCGCCACGATACACTGCATGTGGGTTGTCTGGCCATAAGTCAAGGTCAACAATCTGGTTAGATACAAGGATCTGCTGCCCTGATATTTGTCCCATCGTCATGGCTTCTATGCTATCCAACCTGTGGATATCAATAAAGCCATAATCAATGGTGGTGAGGCATCTGTTCTGTTGGGAGATGATTTATTTTTTTCATGATGTAGTTTTACCGTCCTCGGGAGAGGCAGAATAATGGCCTGCCGGGTGTGTTTTGTTTCTCACAATAAACAGAGCCTTTATTGATCTGACGGCGTGATCTCCCTCCGATGCGCAGAAGGAGAGTAATACCGATGCTGGTAGATAAAAGTTGGCTTCAATCAGGGGGTGTGATTCTGCCCCGCCGAATGCAATCTGGGCACCCCGTTCACTATTAGAGGAATGATTTGCTATCTAAATAGGATCACCTGAATCAATCGAGCTGAGATAAAAGTAAGCATATGGGGGTGTTTGATGTAACTGAGTGGAAGAGGCAAGGAAGCTTTATAGAATTCTGTGCTCTTTTAAAAATGTATCACACCATGCACCCGATGTTTAGTAAACATTAGATTCCAGAATCTGTGGCAGTTTTGAGAGAAACTGTCAAGCCAGGGGGCTCGGAATCCAGCAGAACTTTCCCCGCGCATCTCAAAACTCTTTACATTCCCCACAGAATGACTCCTTTGCGATGGATGAGGATCACACAGCATTAAAGAGAATCAATGACACTGACATGGAGAATCTCACTTCAAAAAGATTCCACAACCCAACAAATGTATAGAATATCAACTAGCTACCAACTCCACTGCATGGCAAGGGGTGAAATTACTCTTCCTCTATCTTATTCCTTGTTCATTTAACTCAACTTAAATTCAATTTGAAAATGGTTAAGGTTATTTTTTTTTTCAGGATGGTATACGGTGCACTCTCACATACTTGTTAGTTTCCTCTGCTTAGTAATATGCTTAAATTCAGCGGGACCTCTCGTCTGATCTGAGGAGAGTAGCTACCAATTTATATAAATAAATCGGTAGCTACACTGAAAATAAGATCATTAAATAAAGTTAGTTAATGAAACGTTAACTAACTTCCCCTTAAAATAATTTAGGGGGACGTTAAGGGGAAGTTAGTTAATGTTTCGAAACGTTCAAAACTAACTTTATTTAATGATCTTATTTTCACTAATTTGTTTTTGTTTTACATCTGTCATTGTTATACAGTATTTGTACCAGTATTAGGGCTGGGATGATATTGGCACCTCACGATACGTTATAGGTGATGATATTAGGCCTTTGATAATGAGTATATCACGATATTTAATATATTGTGATATTTGCGATATATCAATATTTTGCATGAAATTCATCAACGATATATCATGATACTGTAACTGCAGCTGAAAAAACAAAAACCAATAAATGAATGAATAAAAAACTAAAAGGCAAAAATCAGAACTTATAAATGTATATCCTCAGTTATTAATCTTGTGGAGAACACATCTTGGGGCGTATAAAATATTTGCCTATAAGCCTCACTACGGGATACACGTCGCATCACCTTGCCAATACACAGACCTAATGTAATGTACATGGATATTAATGTTTTTTTTTTTGCTGACAAGTTGCAGCAGAACATATAGTTTGATGAGCATTTTCTGTGAATCCTTGTGGTTTGACATTGACATTTTATATATTATAAATTCGTATAGGCTCCATTTTATTATCACCAACATTTAAAGAACTTCAATTAACTTGCTTCACTGATAGGCAGTGTAAGCACTGTATTTTCCCCACTCTTCAATTAATATCAGCAGTTCAAAATTAACTACAGTCATTTGCAGACTTGGCTTATTAACTACTGGCATAAATTCTCCATATTAATCTACCGCCTCGTGTGATACCACTGCTCCCATGAATTTCTATTTTGACACTGCATTACCCCTGCTTGCTTTATGTTTGCCGTGCACAGTATAGGCCTACATAATTTACGGTTTATAGCCTAATATGATGTGTTTTTGCTCGAAACTTCACAGTGTCTCAGATAATGTCCCCCGCAGTGCATGCACAGGAACAGATTCTGTCTTAGATCTATTTCTAAGACAAATAACCTGGTAATACGAGAACCTTGATTTAGAGATAGGCCATAAAAGGAATTTACACAAGAATCGCAGTGTGTTGCAAATGCCATAAAAAGACACATTATAAATAATCTAAAAGCCCTATAAAGTCCTCAGCGCCGTGAATGTTTGTGCTTGTGAACTATTTTCTATATAGATCATTAGTTTATGGTCTCCTGTCCTCTCCTCCCCCTATCCCTCCCGTCAGAAGAAAAGGTGTTGTGTTTTCCTGCTATGCTAATTACATTTGGCTCCATCTTTCCTTCACTGCTCCTGAATCTGCACAAACAGCAGTTCATGGTGTCAAGGTGTACAGGCAATACACTGAAGTATACTTAAGTGTACACATCAGTGCATTGCCCGTACACCTTACCAATTACGTGTATATTGAATAGAACAGCAGCTTAAAACGTTACGTGTAGTAGGACGGACAGTGGTGCGTTTCGCCCTCTAAAACATTTTCTTAGTGCGGAAATATACTGTATGAGTAAAAATCACACCTGCACACAACTATAGTCACTGTACTGTGCTCTCTATACTGCATTGTAGTGTTCTCTACTATACAGTACTATTTTTGGAAAGTTTTTCTATAAGTGATTGTGAATGCAGTGAACCCTTAGCCCTTACTATGGAAGCCATGGAGAATGTGTCTGTCTGTCTGTCTGTCTGTCTGTCTGTCTGTCTGTCTGTCTGTCTGTCTGTCTGTCTGTCTGTCTGTCTGTCTGTCTGTCTGTCTGTCTGTCTGTCTGTGTGCCACACACTCCATTTTGGATATTTGACCCACAAGCTGGCAGATTCCATATTTGGAAGCGTCTTGATGGTACCTATTATACTGGTTTTGTACCTGCTTGTGTAGTATGTATCATGCTTTGTTTTCCCTGTGTAATGGAATACTACTACTCTATTGTTTTTTGGGGGCGGGTCTTTTTGTACTGCAGATCTGCAGTCCAAAAAGACCAACCAATCAACCGACTGACAGACGGAAAATGCACAATTTCGCAGTATAAATGCAACCTGCAGTTGCAACAATAATAGCTGTGGGTAATCATGTTTCAGGTGGGGAAAAAAAAACTCACACAACTAATGAGATTCTTGCTCTCAGGGCCACGTCAACTTTACATAGAAATAAAAGGGCACGGTGAGTGATTATAAAAATAATAGCATTTGAAAAAAATACAACTATTAAAAGTTTTTTTTTCAAACACCACTTCACAATCGCAGAGAGATGCAAGCTCACCTCTGACTAACTTTGGTTGTTTGATACCCTGGGCTCTAAGTACTTAATAATCCGTTTTGCCTTGGCTTATGTCCTGGAGGGAGATAAGCTCAAGTCTGATAAACACTAAACTAAAAAGTGACTGGTAGTAATGTAATCGGTAGTTCATTCTTAAAGTGTCTAAGTGCATGAAGGGTTGTTCATGGTCTGTGTATATGCAGCTAATCTAAAATTGG
Source organism: Benthosema pterotum (assembly GCA_039105355.1). NCBI lineage: Eukaryota > Metazoa > Chordata > Actinopteri > Myctophiformes > Myctophidae > Benthosema > Benthosema pterotum. The sequence goes on from CM076980.1 coordinate 22,843,819, forward strand.
ACGGTCTAGTTCTGAGGTGCTGTGTGGACTTTAGCGGAAGGGACTCTCGCGGTATAGAGACTCAATGGAGACTGTCAGAAAGTGATTGGCTTAGGAATGCGCCCAAAGCTAAAAACATCTCCATGAATTCAAGGCTTCACTGGGTGTGTAATAGCAATATACATATTTTTGGGGGGTGAACTACTTCTTTAATGACTTTCATATCCTTGTAGAGACACCAGTGCCACCCACCCCAGTGACTCTCTCACAACAACATTGTTCTTTTGCAGCAGTTTATATATAGGTGAGCTATTTAGACAAGAACTCTTTGCATACATGTCACAGAGTTCTTAAACACTAAGAGACCCAAAATGACCTACTGAACATGACCTGCGGAAGTTTAATTTAGTTTAATTTGATCAAATCAACATTGTACGTAAATCATTGCATCTTATTTGTCCGTTTCACACCCTTTAATAAAAAAAGGCATAGGCAGAAAGCTTATTAATGTCTATTATTAATGTCTAAATGTTAAATGATAGTTTTAAGTTAAGCGATAGTCAAACAAGTTTCTTCACAGATCAAAAAAAAATATTGTGCGTCGTCTGCAAAATTGTCGATTTCATAATACTTGAAACAAGCAATTTTGGGCACAATATGCACGTATATTTAAAGATATGTTCAGTGGTTTCTGATTCATCATGCAGTACCAGTCCGGTTTGCTAGAGGCTTGCTAGAGTCACTTTCTCGTTATGTCACTGACTCACTCTTCCATGATACTCTACGTGCCAGGAGTGAACATAGACTAAGATTTGGCTACAAGCTACTCGGTAGCTCTTAGTATTGAACATTGCTGTCTTATTAGCTAAATATGGAATAAAAATATGGATTGAATACCTTAGTATTAATGACAGTGAGTTTGTGTGTTTTTTCTCTTATGGTAAATGTTGAAAATCCCAAAATTACACTCGACTCCCTGCTGCCTTCAAGCCTTGGTTCCCAGAGAGAGGCCATGGGACATGCGCTCTGAGTATATTATATATACAGTACATACAGGTGATATTGCATTATATACTACAGCTAGTGGTCCCAAATTGGGGTCCGGGGACCCCCAAGAGGTCCCAGAGGGGGCTCCAGGGATCCCCAGCTAAATGATCGTTTCGAAAAAATGTACCCTTACGTCTGTGTCGGTCATGTGTGTCATTCGTCTGTATACAAATGGAACCAAATGGTTAGGTTCCATTTGCTTCTACCTTCTACTGTACTGTATTCATACACTCCTAACATTGATTTAGCTATATTAATTGGGGGTCCCTCCCTGAGATAGAAATGCCATGAAATGGGAGTCAATAGATAATGCATGTGCAGAACTGCAGGTCCTTGAAACTAAGCAAAAATCAACTGCTAGCCATATTGTTGACGTGAAAAAGTTTGGGAACCCCTGTGTATACTAGTGTGCTGTGCTGTTGTGCAGCAAGCCTACAAAAATGCAAGAAAAACATAGCGGATTCATTAAAGAGCCTTACCTAGGATTTTACTGTGATTCCCTGCTGAGATTGGCCAAGCCAGACTATGTGTTTGTATTGATTCTGATGCTTTTGAAGCATCAGACTCGCTAAAATACATCTATTCTGTTGCTTTTGAAGCATCAGAAAATACATACCGTATATGAGTCTAAGTCTAATATTGTGGACCTGGACCACTTGGCCAGTGGGCGACCTCCGTGGTGGTGCTATACCGTTATCTACTACAAACACTATTAATGTGGGGCCAGGATGTAACATTTCCCAACTGGGGGGCAGGCGAAAATGGTATGGGTGTGGCTTCCTCGCCCGTGGCACAAGGGTCACAGGCGATGAATCCGGCCCCATACCATTTTCGGTTACAGGACTTATATTAGGCAACTAAGTATCAGTAATAACATCAGTTGTTGTTGAAGTTGCAACAGACATGCAGCATGCTTAAAGCTGTCTGACTCGGAGAGTTTTCTTTTTTGAATGATGAAATAATGTTGGTTTAGCAGTGCGACAATTGTAGTTAGTTAGTAGAGTAGTGTTTCAAATTATTTAAATATAATATAAATATAAATATAAGCACTTTAATTTGAAATATCTGTGAAATTTGGGCTGTTTTGCATGCCATAATATGGCCCCCACCAAATATTATTTGGTGGGGGCAGTCAGGGCATTTAGGGGGTCATTGTCCCCCCATACCCATGCTTAGATCCGACCCTGAGTCACCAGAGTTTCTTCCAGCAATGAAAAGTCCCTCTATCAAAAATCAACAACAGCATTGATACATCACTGATACAAAGTTACAAACCCTAAATAAATTTAGTGTAATAAATGCCTTCCTCAGCCCCGCTGTGTGGTGCACCAGATCCCCCTAAACACGCTGGTATAAAGACAGACTTAGCACATTCACACTTCCTGAGCGCCGTCCCAGCTGGCAACTATCCTTGTGGCAATTGCCAGGAATGCCTCTTCAGACAAAAATCTGCTTCTTTTAATCATCTTCATTCAGGGGAAACGTACAAAATCAGAAGCATTGTTTCATTTTCTATGGTTAATGTGATCTACATGTTAATGTCTCTGGCCTGAGCTATTTTGGTTAGAGCACTAACATGTATTGATGAATTGATCGCAGTGCCATGATTTTTGCACTTTTTTTTGTACTGTGTCTTTAGCAGCAGGGGCGAAATCAATTTGCCACGGCATCAATATGCTATGGCATATGTCATGGCATACGGCGCAACGGGTGGCCAAACGGTAGTGTCGGGTGGCCAAACAGTCGCGACTAATTTATGTTAGATTTCACAACGGTCATGGGTTAAGGTTAGGTTTAGGCATAGGTTTTACTGAGGTTATGTTTAGGGTTAGGATTTTAGGGTTAGTAGGGACCGGTGAGGAACAGTCACGACCATTGGGAAACGGCTGTGACCGTTGGTAAAACGGTTGCGACTGTTTTACCACCGGCGCGACATATGCCGCGGTCGCAAATTGATTTCACTGTCTCTCGTCTTTGGAGTTAGCATTAATCGAATGTGTATTCCCTGTGTATTTACTGTACGTTTTCTTTCTGAAAACTGAAAGGCTTTGCGTGAAAAGGGCCATTCAAAATACACCACGTTAGTGTCATCCCCTCGCCCATTATCAGCAGCTGTAAGCAAGGCTTCCATGTGTGTGGGGCCAAAGGTGAAAACCAGATATACTTACACTAATGGGTTGGTGTTAAAACATCTTTTCAACACTTTCTGTGTTATTATTATTATTTTTTTAAAGAATCCTTTTGCTACTAGTAGCCTACCTGGTCATGTTTTAGAGGAGAAAGAATCATGGCACACCATCTTTGACATTGTAAGTCCTGTGGCTGTTCTATTTTTGCAATGCTAGTGTATAGGCACAGTGTTTCCACATTCATGTTCAGAGATATCGGTGTACGAGTAAGCACTCCATGCAGGGGGGAGGCTTTAACTATATTCTTTTAACTGTTTTGGATTCGTACTGTACATTGCGGTCGTTTGCTCCAAGCAATCTGATGAGGATTACTGAGGTTTCATTTCATGCTGAGCCTTTGATCCAGCATCAAGCCTATAGTAGGACTGGGATGTACAGTACGTGTCTGTCTATACACCCCACAACACACCCCACTCAGCTTATGCAGACATGCTGATCTTTAAAATCACCAATTAAACTACAAATGTACTACACATCAAAATATATTTTCACTCGACGGCACATAAAGTCGCAAAGTGGCTATAATTATCTGATTATCTGAAAGTTGAAAAATGATATCCGGGACAGCCCTAGTAGCTTTAAAAAACCCTGTAGCAATGTTGGACAAAGGAATACAGAACAGATTTTAGGTCATGTAAACTAAAGCATTAGAGTACACCATGCTATAGATTTTGGCATGACAGATTTGTATTTTCTAACAAGTAAAAAGAAAATGTATCAACATGACAATAACCAAGTGCAAATACTGTAAGTCAGTGGTTTTCAACCTTTGTCCTGTCAGGGCCCACTAATTATTCAGAATTTGAGCCACAGACCACCATTTGATGACATTTTAGCCCCACAGACCCCAAAACTAAAGATTTCTTTTGTCCACAATTCCAGGCTGGATTACAAAACAGTCAAACATACAGATCAAAATGACCATTAATCTTCTACATAACATTTTAAGTGTAAACATGAAACCAAATGGAACTTTGCGGGTCGATTTGGTTTCATGTTTACACTCTCAAATAGTTAAATCTGGTTTAACTAACTTTCCGTCATTTAGCCTGGGGACCACCTGGAATCCTTTCAGGGACCACTGGTGGTCCCTGGACCACCTGTTGAAAACTGCTGGTATAAGTCATAAGTGTTGGTTTGACCCTTGAATGATCCCATAACTATACTGATAGGAATACAGCAGACGTCAACAGGGACCAGAAATAAACCCTATCCCTGGCCTCTCTATGCTTTGCAACAACGCCACAGTCCACAGCAGCACTGCTGATAATAACCCCACACAATGCTTCTGCATTTGTTAGCACATGGGCTTATTATGTGAATGGAGATGGTTGCATAATTATACAGCAGGCTGGCCTTGGACCACAAAACATAGCATGTGCATGTATCGTGCACATATGTAACGTGTGTGTGTGCGCGCGCGCACACACACACACACACACACACACACACACACACACACACACACACACACACACACACACACACACACACACACACACACGCACACACACACACACACACTCATCTACAATGTACTGTACTTGTGAAGTCTCTTAAAACATTTTACCATAGTTTTGCATTTTAAAACCTTTTCCGCCTGCATATATTGTAATAATTGTGGTTTGATTCTGCCTGTGATTTTCATGTAAGAGTTCTTATTTTGAAGAGCCAAATTCCCAGACCGGTAAATGAACATCACATATTGGCATGTTGGACGATGATTACTGACTCCTACTTACACCATAGAATTATGGAAGCCTCCATAGTGCCATCTGGGACAATTAAGGCTCGCTGGGCAAGACCTACGCTTTAGAGTTCATCAGTGGGAACTGCCGAAGTGTTGCGTGAAATGGTATATGTCATAAGTTATGGCTGTAATTACAGTCCCCAGCAAAACTATAGCGTCTTCAGAAAAATGTATTTTCATGAAGATTTTTGACAAAGCAGTTATAGAAGTGTGCAAAGTGTGCAAGATTATAGAGCTCCATTTTTGTTACATGCTAAACCCCTTATCCCAAACCCCTTTTCCCTTTTTTACTATTTTTAAAAAACTTTTGGGAATAGTTCAATGTGCCAATCTATTGACACGTTGTGAGCATGTAGACTGGCCATTTGAACTATTGAAAAAAAAAATAGTTTAAAAGGCAAAGAAATTAAGGGATAAGGGGTTTAGCGGTGATGAAAATCTAGGCCTACATCTTTTGAACTTTTACACCGGCTTTGTGAGTGGAAAGAGAGAAAGAATTTTTTTCCACAGGAAATACATTTTCTGCAGCACTGCACCGCGATTGGCTGAGAAATGGCAACTTCAGGGGAGGTTTACATGGCGGAAGTCCCGCCTTTTGATAGGCTCCGCCTTTACTGTGCCCAGACTTTCCTCTTCCCAGTGCAAATGGGTTAAGCCTGAAGACCGAGGCTACAACACAGGTGGATGCACGATCCCAATCGTATATAGCATTATGACTTGCTAACACAATAGAACTACAGTATAAAGGGATGTTGACGTTGAATAAATGGCAAAGTATGAATCAGGCTATACTACTAAAACTACGTCATGTTGTAGTCACTGAGTGATTTGTAGTCATCAGGCAGGAAACCACAATGTGGAATAAGAAGTAACAATTCATATAATGATTCTGCCTTGTGGTTTCCTACCATATGAAAAATCATTGACTACAACATGACGAAAGTTACCATCCCATCTGCTCCAGACCAGATAATAAACCTTAAATATAATGCTGTCGGGTCTAGCAAAAGTATATATACCGGTAGTGTATTAGTGTACGGTATTGTGTGCGTGCATGCGTGTAGATACACACATGTACATGGGCACATACAGTACACACACACACACACACACACACACACACACACACACACACACACACACACACACACACACACACACACACACACACACACACACACACACACACACACACACACTATAAGCAGCTGGTGACCCATGGCTAGTGCGTCTTATCGTCTAAGCCGGCCCTGGCCTGAGGATAAGCAAAAGGAAACCACTGGAACAGGCAATTTTCCATACATTTATGGAAAATGTAGAACGTACAATTTCTGGAGCTAGACAACGATTAAGTCTGCTATCCCATGATGCACCATTGAAATGCATGTAGAACTGTTGGTGCTAATCATCTGCTCAGATTTCTATCTTTACGGATTTGCTTCTGCATTTCGCTTCTGTGTGCAAGCTTCTTGTTGGATTTTCCACCCGTTTGCAAGCTTCTTGATTATATTAATTTAAACGCTGTACTTTCCCCATATACATGGAACTCCTCCATTTCCTCTCAACACCAAATCTCTTTGCTGAAAGTAATGTATCTGATATACAACCAACAACCTCCCAATGCTGAAAGTCGTTGTGAGTTTGTATTTACATTTATTTTTGAAATTTCAATAGAGGATAATCTCCCGGAATTGCAGCAACTCATTTTCAGACCAGACCGGGGAGTCTGGCACAAAACACAAATAATGACAGAAAACAATCACACAACAATCACCTCGACAAAACATAAAATAAACATGATCCCAGACCTCTCTACATACAGTATGTTACACATTATGTCATCCAAAAGAGGAAATGAAAAAGCAAACAAAACAAAACAAAAAAAGAATAAACAGACATGGCTATTCAGATGAAAATGTGTTTGTGTACATAATAGTGCACTGTGAATTGTGTTAGTGGCATAGTGTTCAGATAATCATATTTGCACATTTATTGGAGATTTGTTTAGAGTGCATACTGTCGTATATAGGCAACATATACTGTACTTTAGCACAAAATAAAGCTCAGAGTACCACAGTTTAATTTCCTCCACACCACGAAACCTTTTATTACAGGCCACTGAAAGGGAAGTAGATGAGAGTGTTTTGGACTCCGAGGTTTTAAATCTTACATTCGTGTATTAAATTTGCCAAAGGGAGATCAGTCAGTGGATTGACTCAAAAGGAGTGGGGAGGGGGGAAAAAAACTGTCCTCAAATTTCTCAGCTACTTAAATCCCACATGAGCAGAACCCACCAAACCATTGCAGTCATTTCAGCAGTCGGTGGTGAAGAAGCAAATCCTTTCCTTGTACGCGCGGTGGCTTAGAGCTGCCGCGCCGAGTGGAGGGTTATGGCACCAGGCTTTGAGACACAGATGCATGCATTTACTAAACGGCTGGACAAATGAAAGGGCCTGTGGGCTGCTCTTCTCATAGCAGGTGTGTGTCTGTGTTTGTGTGTGCATAATATGTGTGTGCACTTGCATGTGTAGGCCGACACATTTGTCTCCATCGTGTGTGTGTGTGTGTGTGTGTGTGTGTGTGTGTGTGTGTGTGTGTGTGTGTGTGTGTGTGTGTGTGTGTGTGTGTGTGTGTGTGTGTGTGTGTGTGTGTGTGTGTGTGTGTGTGTGTGTGTGTGTGTGCGTGTGTGTGTTGTGTAAATGCCTCTGTGTGGTCAGTACACACAATTCTCAATTCACAAGTCTCTGCACATGGTGTACACTGCATGCTTATATACAGGCCTGGACTGGAGCTCAAAACGTACCGGGCAATTTTGTCTCAGAGCGGCCCTCTGAAGACCCTTATAATTAGCGTTGCAATCAGGCGTGCAATCTTTGTGGGGGCTCCGGGGCCCGAGCCCCCATGAGAATTTAAGACATAAGGGGCTCTGGGGCTCGGTTAGTTAGTTTTAGTTAACTATAAAAACCCTGCAATAGGCAGTCTCATTTGAAGAGGACAGAGGGCCGCCAGCACTGATTCGTGGGCCGGTTTTGTGCAGATTTTTTTTTTTATTCTTTTTTTTTTTATTATTATTAAAACACGACATTAACGGCCCCCGGGGGGGTCGGCCCACCGGGAAAATGCCCTGTATGCCAGACTGTCAGTCCACCCCTGCTTATATATCATGTGTGTGTGTCTGTGTGTGTGACTGTGTCTTTGTATGTGTGACTGTGTCTTTGTATGTGTCAATTAATAATGTCTAAATGCACGCAGAGTGTGCCTTTATGTGTGCCTCCAGCCCAGTTGTGCGGCGCCTGGCTCGGCGCTGATAAGGACAGTATCCTCTCAAGGCTTAAACACACAGCAAATTGACAAGACAATTAGCGCTCTGTTGTTTTACTATCAATAAAATAGCTGTAGAGCGCTCGCACCGCAAACGCCTTTGAATCACTGCGGTGATAGTTCACTTGTTGCCCCGGACCACTTACGCAAGAAGCTTTGGAGCCCAGTATCAAGAGAGCTGCTTTTAACCGATGAGAGCCGCCGCCCCATTAATTTATGTGAACGCTTCAAAAAATGGCTGCAGTCACTTTCGGCGTTAATTCATCACGTCAAGAGCTTAAGTTCCCCCGCATTAGCCGAACGCTATTTTAAGCGCTTTCATAACTATGAGTAAGAACAGAGCTGAGTTTGAGTGACAAGTACTATATTTAATTACCGGGACCAAGAAAGAGGAAAAAAATGTACCGCTCATTTTGGAGATTTGTTTTAACCATCGGTAATTTTTCTTAATATTATCCTCTAAAGACGACAGTCCCTCTGCTGTTATTAATGGTCGGCAGCAGACACTTTGGACTGTACAAATGTTCTTGTAATGGAGTAGCGTGGGGCATCAGTGCCGCTGTGTCTTTTGTTTTGTTTATTCATCCGACTTTGTTTTGTAGATCAGAAAAAATAACAAGGCCTATTCATCATGCCGGTTACAGTGTATCAGATAACAATCCATCTCTCCTACTTAAATTACAGCTCTGTTCCCCATCCCTCATTCGCCCTCCTCCTCCTCCCTCTCTGCTATACTTCCACCATCCCACCCCACCCACCCACCACTCCATCTCAAGAGCAGAACTGTGAATTAAGACTTGTCCTTGAGATTTCCCTGATTCAGACGTTTGGGTGTTGACTCGGCACCGTCCGTCTGTCCAATACTCCCATTACTCCCATTAAGACAACTCCTTCCATGTCCTCGCAGTCCCTCCAACGCGCAGCACTAAATCACCTCTAGCAGCTATACGGTAGCTAACCCTCCCGCAAGGGAGGGAGAGAAAGGCTGAGGGAGCGACTAAGAGCGCGCGTGTGTGTGTGTGTGTGTGTGTGTGTGTGTGTGTGTGTGTGTGTGTGGGTGTGTGTGTGTGTGTGTGTGTGTGTGTGTGCATGTGTGTGAGACAGAGAGAGAGAGAGAGGGAGGAAGAGAGAGAGGGGAGGAAGAGAAAAACAATGAAGGACATGAGGTGGTGGCAGCTTCATGAAGGGTGAGCTACTCAAAGAGACGGAGGGAGAGACAGAGACATTGTGGACAGAGAACCCAGTATGCTATGCATTCCATCCCTGTCTGGACCTCATACGTCCCGCAGCTTTCTCTGGCACCTTCTCATTCTTCTGTCTTTATTGCGTTGCGGGGACAGGCCTCAGCTGTGGAAAGGTGCAGCAAAATGTGTCATCTGTCTTTCCTAGCAGACCCATGTCAAAGCCACTTTCGCACTAGATGATTTTTGTGTGACAAATTGTCCCAGGCCTGCCAGTCAGATTGGGAGGGAGGGAGGGAGGGAGGGGAGAGAGAGAGAGAGAGAGAGAGAGAGAGAGAGAGAGAGAGAGAGAGAGAGAGAGAGAGAGAGAGAAGGATACGGGGGCCATTTTAATATTAGGATGATGGAGACACAGAGAGGATATTCCACTGATGGGCCCGAAGCCAGATGGCATTTTTACGGGGATGAATTGAGCTCAGCAGCCCTGCATGCACCCCCCGCACCCCAACAACAGAAGCCAGAAAGTTTATAGAACTTCTCTAGGGGCGAGCGCTGTGTAAAACAACCAAATGCAGGTGCCACCGCTCACACAGAAATGATTGATGAGATGTGAGGCCGAGTTTCATACAGCAAATTACTCAGGCCTGTCCTGGAATTACGCTGCAGCGGCCGCTATTGTTTTTCTCTTTTCCCTGTGCCTGGCGGCTGGCATGTTTCACATATAGGTCCTGACTGTCGAGCGAGTCTCTCCTTTGTATTAGCCTTTATTTATCGTGTGAAAGTTTGCTGAGCACACGTGCATCACGTTTATGCAGTTACACACTTTGACAACTGGGAGTTGCTGGGCACAGGCATCACTGGAACAAATGGGATGGGGGGGGGGCGTCTTTTCCTCTACCCCCCGGTCGTGCAGGATAGAAGGTCCTCTGGGACCAGCATGAAGTCCAGATTTTGCCCGGCAGCGAATAATAATTCAACTCTTGGCAAGCGTCCGTGTTCAGTTACGCCGCTGAAATTTTAAAAAATGTAACATGCCGTCATCCCCTGCAGTCACTTTGGGACAGGCCTAAAGGCAGCCGGCTGCTGCTGCCATTTATTGGCTATACGGCAACATTCTGATCTTAACGCGTGGGAGTGAGGAAGTCATTAGGATTAAAGGCCCAACAATGTGATGCTAATCAACTGGACTTGAAGGACACAGCGGGATGTAGTTTGTCACAGTCTTGTCACAGCACTTGGCAGAGCACTGAGTGCTTGTACTTTTTTGTCTTATATAGCCTACGGCATTTATTCTGTGGTGTCATATCATCAAGTAAACAACTTACACTTAATTGCCCCAGGTTTACACAGTTTAAAGGGGAGATAATGTGAAATAATCTTTTTTTAATATATTTTTTGTGTTTTTGGTGCTCCCATGTGTGATTTTGAACAATCAGGTTTTCATATCATAGAGGAAATTGCTCTCAGGAACAGCTCATCTGATTGTGTCCTCGTTGTGATGTCATCAAAGCACCCTACTTTGGATAATTCATCCTCTTCTTGAGTCTTCAGTTCCAAATGTGAAATTCTACTCTGTTTATAAGGTCCACTATTGTTGATTATCTACCATCAGTATTGCAATGAGTCAAATATTACTGTAAATCATCTACATATCAGCACCCTGACACATCAGGACATTGTGGTACTGCAGTTAGACTGCTTTCAGTCCAAAAAGAAATTACAAGACTATATGAGAAGGCTATGAGATATGAGATGGCAATTGAGGCTCAAACCATTAGAAATAACTTTGAGGCACATGTACAATATTATATTGATTTTTTTTCTGTGCTTTGTACAATTCTAAACGTACATGCTACAATGTACGGCGGATGTTGGATGCGTACTTAGACGTTTGTTATATTAACAATCACGCTGACAATATGTTTACCTTGTAGCGTTCCATTGGTTGCCTGCCAGCCTGCTCGTCTCCTGGAACAGTTTGATTATTATTATTCCTCTACATTGGCTCCTGTTAAAAAACAATAATTTCAGCGCTCCGTTTCTCCATTACATCCATTCTGTGGCGCACCGTGATAACACACAGCCTAGTAGCAGGACTGGACCTGCTACTGTTGTCATAATAACATCCTGTGTCATGAAGAGATGCTTCCTATAATGGTGTTGAATGGGTGGCAGTGTAGTGTAGTAGCCCCCAGAGGCCACCAAAGGGCACAAAAAGAGTTAAGTATTAAAAACAATTTTAGGAATGTATGTCATTTAAAGTAGGTGGAATTCCCTTCCCTCATATGTCGTTTTGGAGAAAAGAAAAATAGGTCAAGATATGTCAAACCTTACTAATGTGGCAGCTGCCAAGAGTATAGGGAGACGGTGCCCTGGCCCTTACAAAAAGGCTGAGCTCAAAACACCAGAGGACACCAGCAGGCCATCATGCACCCGATTATTGGCACCTAATCTGACCGCGGCCTCTGTGGCGCCACCCTGGCCTTGCCAAGGCCTTGAAGAGCCAAACTGACACTTTCCAGAATCTGTGCAATTTTCTTTTTAATAGCCCTCGGCAGATTAGACTAGCCTCGCTCAGTTGTGAATAGATGTCACTGCAAACTGAATTTGTGGAGCACCAAGGATGAACCAGTATGCAAATGCGGGACAAGTCTGACCAGGGCCAGTCATCTATAAGAAATTCAGGTCTGTTATCTCTTTCGAGGCCGAAAACATGCTGTTAACAAAATGTTTTCCATCGATACAGTTGCTATAGCTCAGTGTGACACTGCGGTCATCTATGATAACATCGATGCTGACGTGCAGAGGAGCTACCAGGGCTTTGCCCCACGGATCAATGAAGGTCTATCTGTCTTATCTATCGTCTACTACAGCTACGAACGAATACAGTCTATTCGTTCTAGAGTGTGAGAGAATTGAGCGCAAGGATGACCGACATGGACAGGGCCAGCGAGAATGCATGCCTCTGAGATGATTGACAAGCTGACACTCACCTTCAACCGTATAGCAGACAGGCTGTCATTACCAAAAAGCTCACTGAGATCATCTCTGGAGCTGCCACTTTATGAAAGGCAAATGTCATCCCTCATTTTTCCTGGCCAGTAATAGCTTGAAAGTACTACAGACAGCTGTCGAGAGTTTAGGAACATTTATTCTTTGTTCTATCTTATATCCCTTTGTCACTGTCCTGATATAATAGCCTACATAATATACTTTTAAAATATATATTATGTAAAATTATATAATGTAATATATCATATATAAAAAATCATGCTGTTCCCATACAAGTAGTATAATGGCTTAGTCAAGAGTCCATCCATCCATCCAGCATCCATCTTTAACCGCTTATCCGTAGTCAGGTCACAGGGCAACAGCTCCATCAGAGAACTCCAGACTCCACTCCAGAGCAACATTAGTAACTTCCTCTCGGGACATTCCAAGGCCAGTGAGTCAATGTACTCCCTCCATCTCATGGTCTTCCCGGGGGTCTCCTCCCAGTGGGACGTGCATCCAGGACCTCCCTAGGGATATACTTGGATGCTCGGACCACCTAAACTGGCTCCTTAAAGAGTGTCAAAGACGAGGGGACTTCAGTAAAGCAAGCCCGCTTTACAATAAGTCAAAACGCAAATATCAATGGTATATGACATTTAATGTTTATGTTTATGTTTTATTTTATTTGATATGGACATAACAAATACATTGCTCTTTGCACAGAAGCACAGAAAGTAGATGTCTTGTTTTACAGTGAGTTAGCACAAGTGCTAATTTACACCACTGGTCCATAGGAGACTTTTCTAAAAGAGGACAATATATAATTTAAAATACATCCAATTGCAAAATACATCCAATTTAAAATACATCCAATCAGTACAAAAAAAAAAAAAAAAAAATCCAATATATTCAACAAAATTACATAATCTTTGTTACAGAAGCAAACACAGTTCTCTGGTGACGAGCCAAGAGCTATACATGTGAGCAAATTTGATTTGATTTAAGCCAGTATTTGAGTTCTCTGTAAAACACATTATCATCAGTTTCTAATTTCAGAGCCGTGGGCAAAGAGTTCCACTGGTTTGCTCCCTTTACTGAAAAGGCAGACTGCCCAGATGAGTTGGTACATCTGGGAACAATACAGTTACCACTTGTTGAGGCTCGTGTATTTGCTCTACCTGAGCTCGGGAGTCTAACTACAACCCCAATTCCGTTGAAGTTGGGACGTTGTGTAAAATGTAAATAAAAACAGAATGCATTGATTTGCAAATCGTTTTCAACCTCTATTCAGTTGAATATGAATGAATGAATGAATGAATTAGTTTATTTAAGTGTCATGCCACCTTGTGGCCCATCCCAATGGGATTATATGACACCTTTTCAAACAGAGTACAAATATCACATGTTACATATAAACATATTTTTTCCGGCAGTGCCGATCACATTCAATTTGAAAAAAGTACAACAAAACAAAAAACATAACATAAGACGAGAACAACAACACTGCCTCTATCCTATACAGTGTCTCTTAGACCTGGCTGTATATTGATCTTTTCCTCAGATCCCATGCTTTTTCTAAATACTTTGCTAGTTTAAATGGATCTTTTTCAAATAAACATTTAAATAGTTGTGCATCATTCATATTCAGCACGTTATCATAATTTATTTTCTTAAACAATTCTTCTCTGACCTTCTCGTAGAAAGGGCAATACAACACAAAATGGTACTCGTTCTCTACTTCATTAAGATCGCACATTTGGCATATTCTATCTTCTTCATCTAACCCTGTATAACGACCTGTCTCGATATAGAGTGGCAGTATACCCCCTCTAATCTGGGCACAGAGTGATCTTTGTTTCTTTGAGAGATTAAATAAAACATACTTTTCAACTGAATACTCATGTTTAATCTCCCTGTATGTACGTAATTTTGGTTTATTCCCTATCTCTTCTTCCCAAGAGTGCTTGACCTTATCTAAAAGTATTTGCTTTAGCTCTACTATATTTACATAGTTTAGCATATGAAAATCATCTTCAATTCCACATTCACAGAACATATTACGCATATCCTCAATCCATGGTCCCTTCTGCTGTCTGTCCCAACTAAATACTTTCTTTGTTAATCTGTTATCATTCATAGTTACTAGTCTGTTCCACAGTCTAGTAGTGCAGACCTTCCACCTAACCTCACAGGGTTCCCAACCCATGTCACCTGAGACTGCTGCCATTGGTGCGTATTTATGTACACCGAGGTAGTATCGAAGGGCTCTGTTATGTACAGCTACACTCTTGGGGAATCTCCCGTGACCCCAGACACCAGCACCATAATCTAGGACTGGGCACACGCAGGCCTGATAGAGTGTTGTATAGGTGCTGAACCCCACATCTCTAAGTGCTTTGATTTTACCGATTACTCCTCCTAGAGCTCTGCCTGCAGACTCAGAAAGGACTGTGGATCCATGAACAAAACTCATATGCTCATCAACGTGAAAACCCAGATATTTGTAAGACTTTACATAGTTGATCTTTTTTTCTCCGAAATAAAACTGAAATTTACTAATATGAGTTTGAGATCTTCTGAAATGTATCACATTTGTTTTCTTGTCGTTAATAGACATCCTCCATTTTTTACACCAGTCATTTGCATAAGAGAGCATTTTTTGCATATTAGATTCATTTTCGGCCAGCAGGGCAATATCGTCCGCGTACAACAAGATACTCACTGCAAATTCTCCACATTGCACACCACAATTAAGCGACTTAATGTTGCATGCTAAATTATTAATAAAAATTGCAAATAAGGTGGGTGAAAGGTTATCTCCTTGTTTAACTCCCAGAGGTGTTGGAAACCATTCTGTACAGAATTCGTTTATCTTAACACAGGCTACAGGAGCACTGTACAATGATTGAAGAACGTTATAGAACTTTCCAGTCACTCCATATTCCATATTCCATATTATAACAGTCTACACCAAAGTAGGTCCCTATTTACAAAATCAAAAGCTTTTTTAAAATCAATAAAACAAACAAAAGTGGGTTTTCTCTCATCTAGCCTGGTCCTTATGATTGTGCACAATGAATAAAGGTGGTCAATGCACGCTCTATCTTTACGAAATCCGTTTTGTTCGTCTACAAGTAGATGTCTATTCTCTAGGTGGGCCATAAGTCTGTCATTAAGTATGGAGGAATATAGCTTATAAACTGTACTCAACAGACTGATCCCTCTATAATTAAGAGGCACCCTCGGGTCATCACTTTTGAAGATAGGCGTTATAATGGATTGAAGCCATGTAGAGGGTATTTTACCAATTTCAAAACATGTTTTAAACACAACAAATAGAGTGTGAGATAGCATAGGTGATTTCAAGATTTCATTTGGCAGATTTTCTATGCCTGTGGCTTTTCCTGTTTTTGCTTTATCTATAGACAACTGAACTTCTTCTATAGTGAATACACTATAGAATACACCACAAAGACAATATATTTAATGTTCAAACTGATAAACTTTATTGTTTTTTGAAATTATACAATCTTTTGTAAATTGATCCCTGCAACACGTACCAAAAAAGTTGGGACGGGGGAAACGACTGGGAAAGGTCATGAATGCACAAATAACGCCTGTTTGGAACATTCCACAGGTAAACAGGTTAATCTTAAACAGTTTAATATCGTGATTGGGTATAACAGGACCATCCCAGTCGTTCACAATCAAAGATGGGGCGAGGTTCACCACTTTGTGAACAATTCTGTGAGAAAATCATCCAACGGTTTAAAAACAATGTTTCTCAACATTCAATTGCATGGAATTTGGTGATTTCATCATCTACAGTCCATAATATAATCAAAACGTTCAAAGAATCTGAAGAACTTGCTATACTAAAGCGACAAGGCTGAAAACCAACACAGAATACTTGTGACCTTTGATCCCTCAGGTGGCTCTGCATTAAAAATAGACGTCATTGTGTAAAGGATATTACTGTGAGGACTCAGAAATACTCAGAAAACCATTGTCAGTTTACATAATTTGTCGCTACACCTGCGAGTGCAAGTTAAAACTCTACCATGCAAAGCAAAGCCATATATCAGAAAGGTTGGTTTGAAAAACAACCAGAAATGCCTTCTCTGGGTCCACTATCATTAGAAATGTGGACTCATCAGACCACAGCACACTTTTCCACTTTGTGTCTAACCATTTCAAATGATATTGTACCCAGAGAAGGCATTTCTGGTTGTTTTTCTGGTTGTTTTTTCAAACCAACCTTTCTGATGTATGGCTCTGCTTTGCATGGTAGAGTTTTAACTTGCAATCGCAGGTGTAGCGACAAATTATGTAAACTGACAATGGTTTTCTGAGTGTTCCTGAGTCCTCACAGTAATATCCTTTACACAATGATGTCAGTTTTTAATGCAGAGCCACCTGAGGGATCAAAGGTCACAAGTGTCCGGTGTTGTTTTTCGGCCTTGTCGCTTTAGTATAGCAAGTTCTTCAGATTCTTTGAATGTTTTGATTATATTATGGACTGTAGATGATGAAATCACCAAATTCCTTGCAATTCAATGTTGAGAAACATTTTCTTTAAACCGTTGGATGATTTTCTCACAGAATTGTTCACAAAGTGGTGAACCTCGCCCCATCTTTGATTGTGAACGACTGGGATGGTCCTGTTATACCCAATCATGATATTAAACTGTTTAAGATTAACCTGTTTACCTGTGGAATGTTCCAAATAGGCGTTATTTGTGCATTCATCATCTTTCCCAGTCTTTTGTTGCCCCCGTCCCAACTTTTTTGGTACATGTTGCAGGGATCAATTTACAAAAGATTGTATAATTTCAAAAAACAATAAAGTTTATCAGTTTGAACATTAAATATATTGTCTTTGTGGTGTATTCAACTGAATAGAGGTTGAAAACGATTTGCAAATCAATGCATTCTGTTTTTATTTACATTTTACGCAACGTCCCAACTTCAACGGAATTGGGGTTGTAACTAATACTACTGGTATGTCATATAAACAGTGTTATTCGTATATCAATAGTCATATACTTTAAGAGATTAGCTGTGTAATCAAGCACTGCATGAGACATATACAGTAAGTCCTGCCTGGGGGCCAATAATATATTTCTTACATAACATTAATTTCTGTAGGGCAAGGCATATATGATGCCATTTCCTTTAAACACATCGCCGGTGTAAGGTCATCTGTATTTTTCCACGTCAATGCAATCATTTTCCTAGTCTGAAGCAGGCTGCAGGCACATATCCATCAAACACACTTTTTCACGGCCTGGTGTGAAAGTGATCAGGATATATAGAGAATTTTGCCTTGAGATGAATTTAAAGCAAAAGTCATTCACTAATGGTGATAATAGTTGCTACTGCTACTTTGGGATGTTCATCAATATATGGAATGAATCCACAGTTTGCACACAGCACACAACCCAAACTCTGCACATAGGCCTTTGGGTACAGGTATGTCATATCTCCAAACAGGTATGGACTAATAGGTCTAATATACAAACCAGTAAAACGCCCTAAAGAGCTGCCGTTTCCGCCTGGGTGACAGCAGATGGCATACGGGCAGCTGGCGTAGCCGTCTGGGCACCTTGTATGGTAATCCAGTCTAGCACTGTGCCGCAGGTTCGACTCCCAATCCCAAAGGCCTTTACTGAGTGTCATCTCACCATCTTTCTCTATTTCCTGTCAGTATGCATATCCCTCTGACTATAAACATAAAATAAAGACAAAAGCCAAACAAAAAAGGGAAGGGAATTATGCCATGGCCACATATGGACTGTGCCTAGGGTTTGATATATGGAATGTAATAGGCCACCTCCATACAGAAATCGAAAACTTTGAGGTTTGAGGTCAGATGTACAGTTGCTGGCTGGCTCTACTTATCCAGGGTTAGCTGAAGTTAGTGTTGTGTGTCTTATGGTCATGGCCATATATGGTGGTGTGACATGTCACAAGGCGTGACCATAAAGGAGGTGTGATGTCACAAGGCGTGTTATGACAAGCGAACGGATGGGCGGGAGATCAGGTTTTCATAGTAAATGCGACCTAGCTTTGCAAAAATATATTAATATAATTACAGTAACTAATAACCACTATAATTTTTATCACCATCAGTTTTTAATTTCAGGTTAATTTCATAGCTGGCCTGTTTTTAAATAGATATACAATAGATAGAATATATACTTTATGTCCTTTCAGAGTTTTGCCACTTCTACATTTGCCGTGTTCTGTCTTCTGTAATCTACCATCTAATCTTTTTGATATTTCATTGAAAATATGTCAGGTTTCAATGAAATAACAAAAAGATTAGACTGTAGTTAGACTGTAGGTTGTGAAAGGGGTTGTCGTAATGAGGCAAACCATGTCACGATGTTGATTTAAAGTCAGTTAAAGTTACTGTAAACTGTGCATGAATGTTAATAATTTAAAAGATGTTCAACCCTTTTAGACTTCATGGTCCTAATGTTTTCAGTTCAATCTTTTTAGGGTGTTTTGGAAAATCTGACACTAAATGGTGTTAAATTGTTGGTGTATCTTTAAATGAATACTCACAAAAACAGTGGTTTCAAAGAAACCACTGTCAATGTAATGAGATACAGGAAAGCCGCCGGTATAGGTAGTGCAGCCTGTACCATTGAATCCTTGGATTTTGGTAAACCCATTGCACACCTACTGTATGATAAAACAAGTGTTATTTCAGAACTGACTTGTTGACATTATACCCTGGTGCAAGCCTAAACCTCTCCCAGACTGGACTCAAGGGCAGATTGTAGCAGGGATGTTCCAACCAGATTCAAACCCCCTTTTCATTGACCGGATAGTTTTTCAGCCTCTGCCAGTAGATGGTTTTCGCTGTCTGACACTCACAAACCTTGGAAGACGGCTTTAAGTGATCTTGTGCCATTAATTGTTGGCCACCCCTGAAGTACAGTACAATTACGCAGCAGGGGTGCGTGTGTGTGTGTGTGTGTGTGTGTGTGTGTGTGTGCGTGTGCGTGTGCGTGTGCGTGTGCGTGTGTGTGTGTGTGTGTGTGTGTGTGTGTGTGTGTGTGTGTGTGTGTGTGTGTGTGTTGCCCTGTTGTAGCTGACTGATTACCTGGCAAGGTCACGCATACTGCGTGTATTCACACACACACACACACACACACACACACACACACACACACACACACACACACACACACACACACACACACACACACACACACACACACACACACACACACATAATTTAAAGTAGCCATACCTGCAGAGGAGCTGTCTCTTCTCCAACTTTATTCAGTGTCTCATTTGTTTACTTGCCATAAGGACAAAGCACATTAATCAACTTATCAGGTTCCACTCCAATGTAAATGTTATCTAATTAGCTTTTCTCATCTGTAGTCCCTGGGTGGGTTATTATTAAAATTGGTGGCCTGGTGTGATCAATAGACTCGTACCCTCTCTTTACACACGGAGACGCCACGCACGCACTCACAGCGCACGCTCGCACACACGCACACAAACCTGCAGCATAGTGAGCATACACAAACACATTCACACACAAACACAAAATATGTAAAGTGCCAAGAAGCCTCTGTGATTAAATTGCTTTATTTGAAGGGGAGTGGAGGGTGGGGGGGGGAGTCAGAAAGCAAAGAAAGATGAAAAGACTGTAAATACATTACAGTGCATTTCTGTGGTTTATCCACCATACCGTATACAGTACTCTATGGAGCTTGTCAGCTGTTGTCAGGAGAGAGACAGCTAGGATTTGTAAAGAAAACCTGCAGACTCGTGCACACACACATGCACACACGCGCAGACACACGCATTCAACATAGCTGTGTACTGTTTATTGGGTCTAAGCGGATTACTCCCATAAAAGTGTGCATATAAACATATTTGCACATGAACACGCATGTCACGGTTGCTGCATTGTTAAGATGGAGCATGGTACATAAGAGCACAATTAATAATCATCATAATCATCATCATGAGTCACAATCACAATCTTGACGGTATAATAGGCCTAAGGAAAGTATTAAAGAGTTTTAAAGTAAGGAGTCGTGAATGAAGGATTTTTTTCTTTCAAAGTGCTCTCCCATTCCTTTTACACAAAATGTATTTTGAGACCTTGCACTCTCTCTCTCCCTCACCCTCAAGCAGCTACTAAACCAGCTGACATCACTTCAGTCTGTAAGGTACAGGGTCTGTGGCGACTGGCGAGGTCGTGGTGCACGCACAGGGGCGGATGTAACATTTCCCAATTGGGGGGGCAGGAGAAAATGTTATGGGGGCGGCTTCATCGATGCGATGAAGCTGCCCCCATACCATTTTCGGTTTTGAAAGACTTTTAGTAGGCAAGTAAAGCATCAATAATAACATCAGTTGTTGTTGAAGTTGCAACAGACACGCAGCATGCATAAAGCTAAAGGTCTGACTCAAGAGAGTTTTCTGTTTTCAATGATGAAATGCTGTTGGTTTAGTGGTGACACATCTGTAGTCAGTTAGTAGCAGTAGTAGTGTTTCAAATCATTTTAAATATAGGCATGCACTTTAATTTGAAATATCTTGGGTTGTTTTGCATGCCATCGTGTTTGGTGGGGCAGACTGGGCATTTAGGGGGGCATTGCCCCCCCCCATGCCCATGCCTAGATCCGCCCCTGTGCACGCATCCGCCTGGGTGACGGCACACTGCTGGGCCGTTACTATGGCTCTTTTTGGGCATCACATAGAATGAATTCTGTACTGTCCATATGGAGCGTGACTTGAATGTACAGGGTCTGATGAGGTCAGATCAACATGTCAGCTCAGCTCCATATATGGAGATCTAAGGGTGGCAGCAGGGTCAGGTGGTCACTGAACTAAATATTGGATCTATAATCGTCACAAGCCACACAATTTTCATAGTTTCTTTTTCTTTTTATACTACTTTTATACTATTATTGACCTTTCTTTGTTTCAACAAACTCCACCAGTAAACAGAATTTATCGGAGATCTATTAACGTAATAGTAATAACTTCCTTAATTAACTGCCTTTAGGTAGAACAGAATGACTACTAAAGATGGAGGGCCATAATTTCTTTCCACCCTAAAACATTATTGTTAGGAGGAGGATGAATATTGTCAAAAAAGTGTACAGTATTTGTTAAAATGTTGTTTATACTGTATGTGGGCACCACCAGTTTGTTAAAGATGGGGTGCCATGAATTTTCTCTACCCTAAAACATGATCATCAGGTATTAATGTTATATGAAAAGTAAGATTTTTTTCCCAAAAAGTGTACAGTGTTTGTTAAACTGTCATTTTTTTTTATTCTACCCTACCAGTTCATTAAGTATGCCTGGTTTGCCTGGTGGGTGGTGATGGGTGGAGATCCACCTGAACTGAAGCCACACCCACAGCTTTAGTTGCATGATAAAGGGGGAGGGGTTAGGGGAGGGGCTGAGCACATGATGTCACTATAAGGTTTTTTCATTGGCACATTTGACTGGAAAGGTTCAGCCTCCTATGATAAAGAGAGAGGATAAATTACGGGGGCGTGGCGCAGGCAGGTTCGGGAGGTTTGCACATGCGCAGTGTAAACAGGAACAGCGATGATGGAATGTACCAGTAGAGGTGCTAGCTAAAAAGCCCATGCTTCGTTCTCGTTTGATCCAGCCAGTGCGTTTGTTTTGCTCCACTTAGCGCCAGCGTTTGCAGGTTTGTATTTGCATTCATAGCACAGACTAACATCAATAAAGTGACACAAACGCCCATAGTTTTGCTATATCAATTCCAGTGGTTCTCAACCACCTCATAAAATATTTTCCTCTCCTTGTACCACCATTATAAATACAGTAGCATACATGCACCTTGCTATCCAACCCTATTTATAGGAGGCAAATTCATTCCAATGGATAAATACAAATATAAGAATAATATATTTTCCACAGTTGTACTCAGTTAAAGGGTGTACTCAGTTAAATGATAGAGTGTAGGCCTACTCAGATAAAGGGGGTACTCAGTGTATTCAGTTTAATGATAATTAAAAACATTTTGCAATGCATTTGGGGGTCCATAGCCAGACAAAGTCCCCCAGCGGGCACTTTAGTGACACGAAACAAACATTCCCATTTGATGGTCCCACGCCCGCCATCTAGGGAGTCTTTAGTGTATGTGCAGGCCATATATTACTGCGCATGTGCAAACCTCCCGAACCAGCATGCACCACGCCCCCGTAATATATCCTCTCTCTTTATCATAGTCAGCCTCCAGGAAGAAACCCTAAATACAAAGGGAAGACATCATTGCACATAAAAAACACACAAAGAGGTCTATTTACATACTGTCACCTTTTAAACATGTACAAAATTGGAAAAAATACAAAAATCACGACACCCCCTCTTTAAGTATGCCTATGCCTGGTTTGCCTGGTGGGTTGTGATGGGTGGTGATCCCCCTGAAATGCTTTAGTTGTGATAAAGAGGAAGGAGTTAGGGGAGGGTCTGATCATGTGATGTCACTATATTACAGTTTTCTTCATTGGCACGTTTGACGTGAAAGGTTCAGCCCAAATGGGGAAACCATACATACAAAGGGAAAACATCATTGCATATAAAAAAAAAACTAAAATGTATACATTACAAAATTGGAAAAAAAAAAATCACGGCACTCGCTCATTAACTGCCTTTAACTATGACACGATCATAGCCTCAATGTCTTTGACACAGTATCCTGGCTATATGTGTTGTACAGGTCATGTGCTCAGTGATGTGCACACTGCACACTCTCCCCACTAGTGCCCCACTGATCTAGAACCAACATCAGACCCAGTGTTGTAGTGGTACTTTTAGAAGTGGGGGGACGCCTCTTAAAGGGGAATTATTTTTATTTTTCTGAGAGTGTACAAATGTGAACCAAATGGACCCTAGCGGGTCCATTTGGTTCCATTTGTACACTCTCAGAAAAAAGGAAACTCATTAACATGGTGAAACACATCTTGATGATGTCATCAAGATGTATTTCACCATGCTAATGATTTTTTAGTTTTTTTTTTTCCAGACCTCCATTTCTAGGAAACACAGACTGGGGGAACCTTTTACCAGGTCCACACAACATCTCTAAGGTATATTAATGACATAGTAAAATATTTGATTTGTTTAAGCCTTTATGCCTAATTGTATCCATAAAAGTAAATGACAAGACAAAAAACATAGGCCTACTTTTGCCCCAAAAAATATTTTAGATGTGAGAAGTGGGGGCCAGTCCCCCCGTGTCCCCCCTCCACTACACCCCTGATCAGACCTCTGCAGAAGTCCATGATCATGTCCTTGTTTTTCTCCCAACAGACAAGAAGAGGCATTGTTCCTGGCATCACTGCGATAGTTCTGCCTCCTCCTCCAGGTAAGTCCTCTCATCATCAATTGGGATCCCTGTCGTCTGAAGAACTGACCGTTGTGAAAACACATGTGGAAGGAAGTTTGTGCCTGTACCACCACAACAACACATTTGGTGGTGATCTGTCTATACTATATCAAGATTATCACTCCAGACATACACACGCACGCACGCACTCACACACACACACACACACACGCACGCACGCACACACACACACACGCACGCACGCACGCACGCGCACGCAGACACACACACACACACACACACACACACACACACACACACACACACACACACACACACTGGCAGACAGACAGACCCACCCTCTTATATAGATGGCTACTCGTAAAGAGACAAATTGTACGCACCACTTCACACTTGCAGTCACACACGCACAGATGTGGGCATGCATGCGCACACACACGTACACACGCACGCACACGCGCACACACACACACACACACACACGCACGCACACACACACGCACATACACACTGAGACGTTTGACAGAAGAGGCTGGCTGTTTAAGACTGGAGCAGATCCCGGCTGCCTCTCTGACAGGCAGCAAACCGCATTAGCAGAAACAATGGAGCACTCAATCTCACACGCTCCCAGAGAGAGAGAGAGATAGTGAGTGAGTGAGTGAGTGAGTGAGTGAGTGAGTGAGTGAGTGAGTGAGTGAGTGAGTGAGTGAGTGAGTGAGTGAGTGAGTGAGTGAGTGAGTGAGTGAGTGAGTGAGTGAGTGAGTTAGTGAGCGAATGAGTGTGAAATCAGTAGGGGAATAAAGACGATTTACACAGTATAGTATCCCAAAATTGGGAGGCTTTGGCATGCCACTCAACTGTTTACCATTCCTGCCTGTCAGTGGGCAAATGAGGGTCATCGGGTATCTGTCAGTGGGCATTCACACAGGGTAAATGAGGGGTCATTAGGTGCCCCCTGCTCACCGCCCGAGTCAGCGCGGAGCGGTGTCACGATGTATGAGGGTTGCAGACCCCTGTCCATCATCTGTAATAGAATCCGAAACATGAATAATGAAACTAGCCTATAAGGCGGCGCTGCGGTATATAGTTTAGCACTTTTGTCTGCTCTGATGCGTCAGCATCCATTCTATGGTATAGTGAGAGGCGTTGATTGCTTCTCCGTTTAAAGCCAATGGATTCCCTGAGTGCTGGCACATGCTGTGTCTGTCCATGTAAGTGTTTGAATTAGTCTGTCAAGCTCTGGTACCACGTTCAGTCCCACCCGCCAGGCGCGATCATCTGTCCACCCTGCCTGTCCACAAGTACACGCGTGACTTCCTTTTGCCCGTGCATCTGTCCCTGTGTCTTCCTTTCCCTTTGCCCACATGTTGTACCTGTCCCTCTTCATGGTTTGTCTCTGTGAGTCTCTCTCTCTCTCTCTCTCTCTCTCTCTCTCTCTCTCTCTCTCTCTCTCTCTCTCTCTCTCTCTCTCTCTCTCTCTCTCTCTCTCTCTCTCTCTCTCTCTCTCTCTCTCTCCCATGTCTGCATCCTTCTGTCCAGATCTGGCCTAGGGCCAGCTCAGCCCAGCACTGCAGAGGCCCTCATCTAGATGATATACGAGTCAACAGCACATCTCCCTCTCTCCATATCTTTCATCCCTCCACCTCCCTTTCTCTGGCTGGGCTCTCTCTTTTTTCTCTTTCAGTACTTTTAGTTTTTTAACTCGTTCTCGGGTCCTTTATCAAATCACTGTATAGTCAGCAACGTGTGAGGAGGAGACACTTTATTTTACTGCATGGTAACAACAGAGGAGGAGGATGGGCGAAGCATGGCGGTTGTGTGGGATTATTATCAAGAGCAGCAGGACGACAAAGATGGCGTGGCTCATTTAAGAAAACGTTAAGAGAATAAATGGCAGGAAGTGAAAGAGAGAGAGAGGTGAGCGATGCTTAATGGAGAATTTCTCTGCATGCGTCATCGTGCCAACAGTCATTAGCTGCCGGTGAGGGCTTTTAAAATACAAACAAAACACCCTTCTCCATAATCTGCTGACTTCACCCTGGGTACACCAGCTGCATAAATCTCCTCCCTGTGTTAATGAACTATTATGACAAATACTCTGTACTGTATATTTACTGTATATTTATTTACAGAGGCTCTGCACCTTTAGTCCTGGAGGGCACGAACAAGGCATTCATCAAGCTCCCCTTTCTTTCTGGTTTGTCCTTCCCTCCCTCTGCTCTGGATGAATTCAGACTGCAGGCAAAATCTGACTTGCTTTTCAAATACAATCCTTACGGCTGACTTTGCATACGATCAGATTGGGTTTGTGTATTCAGAAAATACACCATCGGACAAAGTCGGTGAGACAGCGAGATCCAGCAATGACTACAGACCAGGTCGAACAAGGCAAACAGTTTCTTACTGGTCGTGGCTACTTTACTGGTCGCGGTTACGGCTATAAAACAGAGCAGTGTCGATCCTATCTCTATCTCTAAGCCTAAATATCAGGGCAAAGCCCCCCTCCCACGTCTAGTAACTATAGTCCAAACGCACAACCAGGTCTCCTGGTTCATATGCGACCCGGTCGACCTGGTCACAACTAGTGCGACTAGTAAAGCCACGTGGCTGTGACGTTGTCTATAGTGGATCTCACCCTTCCTGCAAAGTTGAAGGGTGTTGAAAAAGGGAAAAAAATACACAAAGGAACCAGTTCCCAATGTGTTTCTTTCCTGTTCAGACTTGACACAAACCAGGGTCGGATCTAGGCATGGGCATGGGCATGGGGGGTCAATGCCATCCTAAATGCCCAGACTACCCCACCAAACATGATGGCATGCAAAACAACCCAAATTTCAAGGATATTTCAAATTAAATTGCTTATGCTGTATATAAAATGATTTGAAACACTACACTACTAACCAACTACAATTGTGGCACCAACTAAACCAACACCATTTCATCATTCAAAGCAGAAAACTCTGAGTCAGACCTTTAGCTTTATGCATGCTGTGTGCCTGTTGCAACTTCAACAACAACCGATTGTATTATCAATGCTTACTTGCCTAATAAAAGTCTGGTTACCTAAAATGGCATGGGTGCGGCTTCCATACAATTTTTGCCTGCCCCCCCAATTTTGGGAAATGTTACATTCGGGTCTATTCTGATTTGGGTCAGTCTGAACTTCTGTCTCTGTCTCTCCAGCTGTAACTTTAGTTCTCTCCCCACTTAGCCAGATGGGAAGTGACACATGTATCTCTCATCTTCCCCGACAGAGTGGGGAGGCTGTGCCACGTTGTTCTGTTCTGTGTATATAGTTAGCGGTGCCTTGTTGTGATGTATCATGTGCAACCGCTAACTGCGCTTGCTGTTGATTAATTGTTGCTAATGGCTAAGACGGTTAGCGGTGAGTGATGGCTGTCATGGCTCTACAGACACAGCGGGGGACGAGACACAAATCATGGCTGAACTGGCCTCTCTCTTTTGTGCCATGTGCTCCTTTTCTGTCCTCTTCTGTACCGTACAGTATATACAAGCAAGCTGGAGCTGAGGAGTATTTATGGCCCCCCAGGGTCATTGATACAGTATGGTGACCCTTTTCGGTGCAAAGTCATATAGTAAAGTAGATCATGTAGTTTATTTAAAGGATGCTAAAAGTGTATACAAAAAATATCTAAAAAGTTTTCATAAAAAGAGGTCACCAAAAGAGATTCACATTTAAACTTCTGCATCTGCAAACGCTTTATTCTGTACAACATAAGAAGGGATAAGATAACATAAGCTGTGTGAAAACAGTAATGACGAGCTACAATAGTACGAGAAATAAACAATAAATAAACTGCACTATTGACAGAAGCTCTGGGCTTGGGTGCACCGCAATGGGAGACTGTTAAAATGTGAGAAAATCAATCCAAAATGGGCCAGATTGCTGACGAAATAGCCAAGTTTAGATGTAGCTGCAGCGGCCAAAAATATGCCAATGTCCTCCCACGTCTGGGTGTCCATTTTACACTCCAGAACCCAACCTAATTGAATTTGCTATACATACTAATGGTATTATTGTCAACCATATGGTGTTGAATGACTGCTGTGCACAGTGGATATGCACTGCGATGAGCTGGCGCAGGAGCTGGGGGCGACCTGGACCGATACCATGAATGGATTCACTTCTTTCTTTGTCAAACACATATATAACAATCAAATGAAGTG
This sequence comes from Benthosema pterotum, assembly GCA_039105355.1. Lineage (NCBI taxonomy): Eukaryota > Metazoa > Chordata > Actinopteri > Myctophiformes > Myctophidae > Benthosema > Benthosema pterotum. Next base: position 22,871,836 of record CM076980.1, read on the forward strand.
GAAAAACTTTAGGAGATACTTTTGGCAGAGGAATGGGGATTATTATTTTCTAAACTTAGATATAATACAGTATATCTCTGTGGATATAAGAGCCACAGTTTTAATTTCTTTTGAAACCACCTCATCCCTATAGTGTCCCCACTCTGGGCATGCCTTTAATAGGCTAAAATCGATCTTGCAGATTGGCTACTTTCGCTATTCGACGTACAGCGAAGAAGTATAGGCTTTAAGTGGTTAACACAATTTATGACGCTGGGTGAAGGAAATTGACATCAAGGCTGTCACCTGTGGCTGATAAAATGTACAGCGCTGTCACCGGCCAGATCATCTACGTTTTAGAGATATTGAATGACAAACTTCAGATTTGTCATTCTCTTATCCCAACAACACCCCTCCCCCCATGGAAAAGATGAATGTATGGTTCCGTAAGAGAAATGTCACCTCAGCTAAGGCTAAACAAATTGATGATCCAGCGTTATCGTCACTCTGACAGTCAATCATACAATGAGACATTACGAATCTGTGACAAAGCACCCATCACCGCGGATGACTCATCCAATATGGCTGCCTGCCTGCAGACATGCCCTTAAACTGGAGTGCAGCCCTTCCCCTTTTCCCATCCCACCATCATTACTCCCCTGGACCTCGGAGCTCATCACTCATTCGCTCCGCCGTGGGGCCTCCCTGTGCCCTGCGGGCTACTAGTCTTAGTTAAGGCATAACAAAAGAGAACACCATTCCTCCTCATCTCTCCTACTTGGCTGACTGTCAGCTCTGACACCACCAGGGATGCAGAAGAAGACTTAAGTTCCACCTAGTCCGGAGTTGAAGTCTCTCCTGTCCTGTTGTGTTTCAGCCCCCGACTCCTATACACACAGACACACACACACGCACGCACACACGCACGCACACGCACACACACACACACACACACACACACACACACACACACACACACACACACACACACACACACACACACACACACAGTGCGTGGGCTCAAGCGCTGTCTCTGCCCGCCAACGTTAATACTACCCAAAGTCATTGGTACCCACATAGTCTCTCTTACTCTTACCAAATGACAACTCTGTCACTGCATTACCGCTGAAGAGGAGTTATAATCCTCTATCAACCATATTTGTAGACTCTTCCTGTCCCCATGTAAACCCTGTGCAGCCTGGACCCTAGCTACCCTGGGACTCATATGTATAACTCTACTGACTGACTGACTGACTGACTGACTGAATGTAATGATTACCCACAATATCATATTAAGTTAAAGAATTTAAAGTGTCTTCTCTCTGTAACTCCGACACAGCAGCCTTGGGCGATGGGGCGGATACGTTGAAATATGGCAATTGTATGAGTCCAATCGTTGTTTGTTATTGGCCAATTTTGCAAATGCGATGGTTTGCCTCCTCTTCAATGCAACTTGACAAATAGCCTAATTAACATGTAAAGTGCAAGTTTTTCAGGGAACTCCCATAAACAATAAATCATATTTGAGAACTACGGTATACGAAAACTGACTGAGCGCCACTGTGCATCGCATCACCATTTAATTGCATATAGTTTTAGAAAGAGAGATGGACAACGTTAAGACTACCTGCATAGTGCGGCACAGTTCCTAGTAGCCAATGGAGCGGAGGAGAGATAGAATAGCTTTTGGTTTGGAGATAGAATAGCTTTGGTTTCCTAGTTGTCTCTTTATCAGCCATGCAGTAAGGGAGCAAAATCCTTTTTATTTTTTAAAAATTGGATGTGAATAACAAAGATTGAACCTATCTGTTAAACCTATCTATTTGATAAAGTAAAGCTGTGTTGCACTTGCAAGCTTTAACTTGCAACCTACTCAAAAGTACACCCAGATGGAAGTCATGTGTTTTACAATTATGTGTTGTATAAATAAGTTTTGGTTAACTAGACGGTATGATCAAATAGAAGAGGTTTGTGCAAGCAGAAAGACGTGTGTTGGCATTAATTATTTGCTCCTGAACAATCCAAGTCGCAATGTCAATTAGTACTTACACAGTACACAATCCACGCTATTAATTCAATGTCATGGCATTCGTATTGTGACACACGTACACTGTTTTGGGATGACGTGGCTGCCTGGTAAACTCCAACTCTGAGAGTGCAAAACATTACCATTACTGTTTTGCTGTTTTGCTTGCAAGTGCCTAGCAGACACGGCCTGATGTAACATGACATGATGTGACATGGCCTATTTTGGGACAAATATATATCACCCATTAACTTTGAAAAGTGAAAGCCAGACAATCCAAATTTAATATCAAAATTTAATAGAAGATAACAAAATATATTATTGTTTAATTTGGTGACACATAGTCGTGAAATTTAATCTGTGCAACCTTGAAATATAATTGGGAGCATGTGCAAGTGCAATAAATAGTGGTCTGACCCAAATTTGACATTGGGTGAGCTGAAATGAGTGTCATTCATAAAAAACAAAGCCTGTACATGTATTTTCAAGTTGAGAAACAAGATGACTAAGACGAGAGAATGATGACAGGAGAAGTGCACCACTGGTATACTGACTAATGCGTATTGAAATGTTCTCAAAGATTCATTTTCAATATGTAGCTGTATTGGAATATGTCATTGTTGCCTTCATTGTGTTGTGGACATATGGCAATATTAATTTAAGTTGCTATATTGTGACTGCAATTATTGTATAACTTAAAAGTTATACAATAATTATACAATTATACAATATAGCATTAGATGAATGGTAAATGGTAGCAACCTAGATACAGTATATGATTTGAGATACTGTATACATACCAAGATATTTGTGAGTGCACACACACACACGCACGCACGCACGCACGCACGCACGCACGCACGCACGCACGCACGCACACACACACACACACACACACACACACACACACACTCCTCACCCCACCGTCATTACAAGACGTCCGCCACATTGCTGCCGGCTTGGGTAGGGATTGAAATACCTTCATCCTTCTCTGTCAGTGGCGTGTAGTTCCGATCCCCTGGCCTCATTAGCATAATATTCCCATTCCCATGCTGCCTCACTGCTGCCGTATCAGACGGCTGCTCTGGGTGGGAATTATGGAGGGAGATATCGCACGCACACGCTAGCTTTCATCCTTTTTCTATGTGATACGGTCTCTGTCCCACTCTCTCTCTCCCTCTCTTACATTCATATTTTCTTTGACAGATACACACTGACTTTGCAATTCTCTCTCTCTCTCTCTCTCTCTCTCTCTCTCTCTCTCTCTCTCTCTCTCTCTCCCTCTCCCTCACTGCTGTTTCCCTCTCACTTAATTATGTCTACTTCCTCCTTCCACTTTGTGTCATTTATAAACTCTATTGTTCGACAGTGCTGCACGCTAAAAACAACCCAACTACCTGGTTCTCCACAAGTGTCATACGTATGAAATTTGTGAACTCCAGTAAGTGCCTATACTCATATGATGAGGTATAACATGGCTCTCATAACAAGAGCATGATCAGGCTGGCCGAGAGTATCTCCTCTGACCCCATGCAAGTTTTAAACGAGGATTATCAACTGCTGCTCTCCATGAAGCGGTTCAGAGTCCCAAAATATAAGAAAAAACACACTAAAGAACTCTTTTTTACATCAGTCTATTCTGTTCTAAACCAAGGTTGTTAAACCAGAGGATATATTCTTTTTCCTGTCTGTTTATATTATGATTTTGTCCTGTAACGTTTTTCTTTGGTATTGTCTTTGTCTTGTCTGTATCGTAAACGGTGATGCCATGTTGACAAACAATAAATTTCAGTGCAAGCTGACAGTAAAGTTATATTGCATCGTGTACATACCGTATGCCCACTCTGCCTCAGTTCCTCTTCGTCCCTCTTCGTCTCATGTATTTTCACCTTTTTAGTAGGCTACAGGTATGTCTGGCCCTTTCCTCCAGCGATGAAACAACTCAAAGCCAGGCCTGGGGGCAGATTTCATGATGGAAGCCCCCTCCTAAACCCACTACCTCTATGAATCATGTATTATGTTCTTTTGTGTACATGTGGACAAGCCAGGAACAAAAAAGCTCTATGCTGTTGTATTATGGCTAAAGGTAGTAAAGTTGCTTTACAAACTAACACATGCCCACAACTGGCAGGCCTTATACTGCATTTCTCTTGCAAAAATTCAAAGCATTTGAGATATCATATTGCAAAATTCATATACTGTCCAGGGCAGGTCAAGTTAGTTCAATGATATTCATCATCATTTTTTTTATTTAATGTAGTTTTTCTTAGTGCTTGAAGGGAAACAAAATACAGTATTCACAACACTACATCCATGCACGCACTGAGGCCAGATCAGCTCATCTCCACCGACGGCGATCAGGATCTGGATACCACTTCAACTAATGAGCCATAATGTAAATAATGAAAAGCTAGAATGTTTGAAAAGAAAAAACTGGCATGGTACGTGGTCCATCAGTTGGAGTACAAGTAGGCTACAAATTCACTTTCAAGTACTGGACTACTAGACCACTACTGTATTATACATGAGGGCCTTAGGAGGCAACTGTTCGTATAGCTACAGTGGAATGAATCAGTAGGCCTACTGCTGTGTGGGGCTGCAGACCTGGATTCTCACAACACAACAGGAGATGGCTTGGGATGGAGTCTACACAAGAATGCTATTAATAGCACTGGGTGTCACATCTACGGCAACCTACCACGTGTGGGTCATAGACAAATTAAGACAAATTAAAAAAAAAAAAATCTCCAGCCTCTCCAGAGCAACATTAGTAACTTCCTCCTGGGGATACCGAGGCGTTCCAAGGCCAGTAATTCTCGATGTAATCTTTCCAGCTGCGCACTGGTCTGCCACAGGGTCACCTCCCTAGGGAGGTGCTTGAGTGGTATCCTGACCAGATCCCTGAACTATCTAAGCTGGTTCCTTTACAAGCAAAGAAGCAGCGGCTCTACCCAAAGTCTCTCTCGTGTGACTGAATTTATCACCCTATCTCTCAGAGCAATGCCAGCCACTTATCGGCAAAAAGTAATTTCGGCCATCGGTATTGGTGACCTTATTCTTCATAACCATAGGTAAGAAATAGGTAGGAATGAAGATTCCCTGTTATAGACTTCGTGACAATGTTACAGTGACTGCAATTCTGCCCGCTCCGATTCTGCCCTCCCCTCACTTATGAACAAGGCTCAGAGATACTTAAACTCTTTCACCTGTGGTCATTTCTTATTCCTTACTTACACTGCCTGTGGCTCAGGAGGTCGTCTGCATGTCAAAGTGTCCTGAGCAAGACAATGAACCCCAAATTGATCCCAATTGCTGCTGGTTGGCACCTTCATGGTTTCATCCACAGTCGATGTATGAATGTTTGAATGTATTGCACAATGTTGAGCGGTTTGGTTAAAGGCACTATATATGCACCATTTACCATCAGGCACAGAGAATTAGTGGCAAGCCAAGCGACACTATAGTGACCGCGGGGCAAAGACAGGAAAGGTAAGAATGGCATTACCTATGTAGAAGCTCTGTGGCGTGACTGCATAGGATAGTGATGAGAGTAGCGATTCAAGAGCAGTGTTTTTGTTGTCTAAGACTAAAGACTAAGTCTACTAAGGTTTTTGATATTGAGTCGACAAAGACTTATTTTATTTTCAACTGGACCGGCATTTTGTGCTTAGAAAACCCCACACGATAAAGCATGCGTGTAACTCTGGCGTTATCGCACTGTGTCCGGCGTTGTTTGTTGTGCGCATGCTCATTTCATGCACACACCCTTGATTTATTTTAGACCTCAATCCTGTGAGCTTTTTTTCTCACTATGTGATTCTCGTCTGATGGCATTGAGTGGCACGGTGGCATCGCCACGATAATGTGTGCGACTCCCTGTCTGTAAAGCCCCTAAGACCTGCAAGGGAGTGGGATCTGTGCAGTTCTAACTCATAAACAGATAGGTCATTGTGAAGGGCCCTTGAATCCAAGAGTCCTGCTTCCTGCCCCACCCCCTCAGCCCTATATTCTTGAAGCTCTCCTCTGCTCTGCCCTTGGCCCTCCTCTTTTTCACCTCCACATAGCACCAGGCCCCTTCTCTCTCTCTCCCATACATCTCTCCGACTGTCTTTATCCAATCAGTCTCTTGTCTCCTCGAGTGAGTTTTCCCAACTCATGCCTCTCTATCTCTCTATAACCATCTTATCATGTCCGCACACATTATGTATTTCAAAGATCCCCCCCCATCGTTCTGCCCCCATCGCGCTCCCTCCCGGCCTTCCTGCCAACATCAAACTATACCAAAACGGACAACTCCATTAGAAGGGTGAGTGAGCGAGGGTACGAGGAGACCGTCTGGGAAGGGGAGTGTTGATGTGAAGGAGAGACAGAGTAACGGCATGAGTGATGGAGCGTGACGCGGCCTGTTTACATGGCTGGCTGGCTGGCTGGCTGCAGCCACTTACACAGATGATCTATAATGTGTTTGTTGCATGTCAACCGCTCTCCACAGAGGTGACACATATCAAACAAAGTAATTCCTACTGGCAAAAACACACACTAGAGTAGCCTAGAGTAGGCCTAGCCTAGTGCATGTGATGTGCAAAAAAAGGCTCTGAGTCTGAGAGATAGACAGAACTGGAAGCTTGGGCCAATCAAGCAGAGCAGACCAATTATATTCAGTGAACGACCTTGCTGAAATATGAAAAGTGTGCCTCTTCTACCTGTCTTTCTCTTAGACTGATTGCTATTCAACTGCCCCGTCACCGGGCTGGCCTGAGTGATGGAGGTCTTACTTAACACCAGCCGGCGTTCAGCAAGGACGACGGGAGAGAAATGTGTCCTGGCTGGGCCTACGTATGGCTGAATCATGGCGAGTTGTGCAATGTTGTACAATACCGCCCCCGCTTGGTCACTCGACGTTACTGGAGTTAACTCGAGTGACCAAGAAATAGGCCTATCCTAGGCATGCAGTAATTATTTTTTGAAAATGCATGGTATAATGCAATGTGATGTATGTTTTATATTATAATCTAGAACAGTGGTTTTCAACCAGTGGTCCGGGGACCACCAGTGGTCCTTGAGATGGTTCCAGGTGGTCCCCAGCTAAATGATGGAAATGGAAATGGAAAGTTGGTTAACCAGATGTAACTCTGAGAGCGTAAAAATGATTTGTGTTTATGCTCTCAAGAGTTAAAATATTCCTCATCTGAATTAGCCCAAGTATACATAACTACAGAATGTATAAGATTAATGGTCACTTTGATCTGTATGTTTGACTGTTTTGTTTCCCAAATCCAGCCTGGAATTGTGGACAAAAAACAAAAGAAAATCTTTAGTTTTTGGGTCTGTGGGGCTTAAATGTCATCAAATGGTGGTCCGTGGCTCAAATGCTGAATAAATAGTGGGCCCTGGGACCAAAAAGATTGAAAACCACTGGAAATCTAGGCTATTCGATTACATTCTTTAGATTAGATTGACTGTTGTCTATTTATTGAATTGGTCTTAGTTTGGAAGGGAATATCGAGGATGTGGTCAGCAGAGGGCAGCACAAAACTATAGATTTGCTCAGTTCCAAAACAAGCAGCTCTCCAGACAGTCAATATGCAGCATATTGTATCCCTTGGCACAGGAGGGGCAGTGCGCAACAGCCTCTGGAAAAAAAGGAATGAGATGTGCATTTTTCGTTTTAGTTTCTAAGTATCTGATTGGTCGAAAGTTTTAGTTTAGTTTTCCCCTCTGAACTTTCCCTCCTATAAAACTTCTGGTGATGTGAAAGCTCCATTCTTTTAAAGTGCGCCACAGACCCAATAGCTGCCTGATGGAATAATTGCTTTGACAGGAGATTAACATTCATATTGGATTATCTGGTGTGGTGGAATATCAACTCTGTCATTGCTTTTAATTGCATGCCTCGGTAAAATTAGACATTTGGTCAATTTGCCATAATTAACCGCCACTGACTTTATTGCAAAGTTCGTTTTGTGGGGTCACTGAAGTTTTTTTTATACATATATTTTTTTGTCGCGGCACCACCAGTCCGTTTTACGCACCAGACAGTCTGCGCCATGGCGAACTCGTGTCTCCAACTGAGCGGCTTTCTGATCAGCTGTCTCGGCTGGGTGGGTATCGTGGTCGCGACCGCCACCAATGACTGGGTGACGATGTGTAAATACGGCATGAACACCTGTAAGAAAATGGACGAGCTGGAAGCCAAGGGGCCGTGGGCTGACTGTGTGATCTCCACTGCTCTGTACCACTGCGTCTCCCTCACCCAGATACTGGACCTTCCAGGTACAAACTACTCTCTATACAGTTGTATTATGCGTTTCTTTTACTATAGCCTACTTATCACCCCGTCAGTTGGTGTATAGTTTAACTAAGAAACTGCAGTCTTGCCAGCCTATCATTATTTATATCCCTAAATGTTATTCTAATTCATTTATTAAAAAAAAAAAAAAAAAAAAGGATAAAGGGACTTTTCTTATAAATTCCTCTTGGATCTTTTGTTTCATTAATTAGATGTGTATGTTTACATTTTCTGCCAGCTATTTTATCTACTGGTATTTTTGTCATTGTTTATCTTATAATGTTTTTTTTTATATCATGTTGCATTCTTTTACCCCTTACCCGTAAAGCACATAGTATCTAGAAATGTGCTATATAAATCAGTTCATTATCATATATCATTACTATGACGTTCACAGTGAACATGATGACCTATACTGTATACGTGGTTATCGGTGTGATGATTATTTATGTTAACATGGTTCATGTGTACTGTATGCAACCCGCAGCATACATCCAGACAACCCGTGCCCTGATGACCACAGGTTCCATCCTGGGTCTCCCGGCTGTGGTGATGGTGTTGATGTCCACCCCATGCATCCGCCTGGGAGACGAGCCTCAGAGCTCCAAGAACAAGCGCTCCGTGCTGGGAGGAGTGCTCATACTCATAGTTGGTAAGAGACCACCGGATCCCTCATTCTTCTAAAGCAGTGGCTTTCAACCGGTGGTCCGGGGACCACCAGTGGCCCTTGAGAGGGTTCCAGGTTGTCCCTCAGCTGAGTTGGTTCACCAAAGTTGTTAATCAGATGTTGTAACTCTTGAGAGCGTAAACATGAAACCAAATGGACCCGCAAGGGTCCATTTGGTTTCATCTCTAGAGTTAAAATATGCATCATCTGAATGAGCCCGAGTCTACACAACTAGAAGATTAATGGTTATTTTGATCTGTATGTTTGCCTGTTTTGTTTCCCAAATCCAGCCTTGTATTGTGGACAAAAGCAAAAGAAATCTTTAGTTTTGGGGTCTGTGGGGCTAAAATGTCATAAAATCGTGGTCCATGGCTCAAATGCTGGACAAATAGTGATGCGTTCAAATGCTATAGTCTAAGCAGGCAATCAGAAACCAATGTCAGAGGTGTTTATCCTTACATTTAAGTTAATAATATTACGCACTGAGACGCGCACACGCACACACACACGCGCGCACACACAGAGTTACATCACAGCCCGTTCCTCCCTGACCTTGAACTCCCTTCTTATCCCCAGCTCAAAAGTTTAGGAGGTGCAGTGAAAGTCTAAAGGATACAGTGGGTGACTAGTACTTTCCTCCGAATCCTCCCTGGGGATACACACGCAAGCGCGCATACACGTGCACATGCAATGATGCACGCGCACAGACACTCATTGTTCCTGGCAGTCCATCCAGCCCCCCCCCCCTCGACCCCCATGTACATTCCTGTGCTCCACCTACTCTCGTCCACACCCAGCCTATTCCTGAGCCACATAGAAACTCAGATTTAGCAGGTCTAACGCTCCCATAAATATTTGACCATTTAAGCAGTATTTTCCAGCACCATGTTCCTCGTATAGGAGAAACTATTTATGATGCCTGCGTCACCCTGGGTCTTTTTTTTATAAAAAAAAAAAAAACAGTATGCGAAAGCAATTTCCATAACCAAAAATAAAAGTGCTTTAGGTATCTCCAAACACAGCACAAAACAAAATCGTATTTCCACTCGCTCGCTCCCTTCCTCTGTGTATGTACTATGATAAAGAAGGATCCTAAGAGGATCCTTTTTTTCCATTACTGTGGATTTTTTTTTTACCAGCCCAGATGAAAGACCTTGTGTGTGAAAAAGGCTTTACCACATAAAGCAACGGGCTGTGTAATTCCGAACAAGCATTCACACTTTCAATAACACAAAATGGAATTGCTTTATCTTCCCCCTACTCTTAGGGCAAAGTAATTCTGCCACAAGTGACTGGTCTGGGGAAGAAAAAAAACATTCATGTGAGAGTTATGGTCGTTAGAAAACATTTTTGAAGCTGAGAGCTGCAGGGCGTCGCTGTTCTCGCTTGTGATGTACCCATTTAGTTTGGACTAAAATCTGTACATTTTGGCACCACATATTCACAGTATATCCACGGTATATTGACATAGTATCATCGTTAAATGATTTCAGCCATTCCTTACTGAGTGTAGCCCACACCAAGACCAATAAATGGAATTCCATACTTTAGTTTTGTATACTCTGTTGCAATTTATGACACCTTTGGTCTGTCAATATACCGTGTATTTCTCATACCCTTCTTAGAATAAATAGTTATAATACTAAATCCTGCAGTGCTAATGCACAGCATGTGTGCACATGTAGCTTACCGTAGCAGAGATGTCAGCGATATTGCTAGCACCTCTAATCATACTTTATGGTCCTGCACATATATGTAATGTAAACCATAACAAATTCAAACAAATTATTTGTCAGACTATAGTAAAGTAAAGACTACATATATACCAGTGAAAATAAACCAAGCTCGCAGCATGTAGATCTGCTATTTTAAAGGATTTGCCTACCTGCGTGCAACATTGTTTTGTGATTAAGTAGGTTTTATTTTCACCAATACCTCATGAGTTAATAAGGGCTTGTTGTGATTTAATAATAACTACATTGGACCCAGTTTAGCCTTGGAGAGCACCACAAGTTTAGCCTTGGAGAGCACCCCAAGTTGTTGAAATATCACATAATTGATATTCTATTGTATAGAACCATAAAGTCTGTTCATATTATACTGAAATACCACCTGTCCATTGACAATTGACACTGATCTACTGAACTTGAGCCACGTGAAGCACCGCCGGGGGAGGCGCTAGGCGACCGAGTCGCTGTGCTTAGCGCTGCGAAGCCTTAGGGTACCTACAGTATATCAATGTTGTGGACTTAGTATGATATGACTGGACTTAGGGTACCTACTCCTCCTCTATGAACTATGCTATTTATATCTGTGCTGTTTCCATAAGTCAGGGTGAGATCAGGCTGGATGTTTTGATCCATATGGACCCAGGCTCTTTTTTCCCATTTCCTGGAAATCAGTAGTCAGACACTGCAAAGCGGTGTGTGCATGTTGAGTATACAGTCCAGTACATATAGTATTTATAGTATGTGATCAGCTGACATGTGTTTCTTCCCTGCAGCGGCGTGTGGAATGGTGTCGACCGTGTGGTTCCCCATCGGGGCACACCACCAGTACGGCCTCATGTCCTTCGGCTTCTCCCTGTATGCCGGCTGGGTGGGCACCGCCTTCTCCCTGCTGGGGGGGTCCCTGGTCACCTGCTGCTCCACGGAGCCCTCGCCTCCACACGCCTACCAGGACAACAACCGCTTCTACTATTCCAAACAGGCGGGGCCCAACCCCCCGGCCGTGAGTTCCACCAACCACGCCAAGAGCGCCCATGTCTGAGGCGGGACGGGGTTGAACCAGGGGAAAAACATATGTAGGTGGACCACGTACACAGCTGTGGAAGGACTCAATTCAGTAGACACACACACACACACACACACACACACACACACACACGCACACGCACACGCACACACTATTAAAGTTAAGTAATACACATTCACATTCATGCACAGTATTAACAACGATACACAGTGTTAAAAAATGGACACACATACTGTATTGTGTAGACACTGACACGGAGAGCTCCTTCCTTGGCATGCAGTACAATGGACTGTTTTTGTATTGGTGAGCTCATCAAGTGTCTTCTTGAAGGGTCTGGCATGGACTCAGCCTATGGTGGCAAAATTGCACAGGTGTCTGAATAACTGCCTGAATGATGGAAACCTGTGGTCCTAATCATCGTATTGCTACTGGCCATATGGACTTCATTTATTGATACTTTTTTCTATTTTTATGTCAACGGAGTGGACATTTTTGAGTGCCTTTCTGAGTATGTTTTCTTTTTCTCTTTTTTGTATTTTCTTGAATGAATACAATACTATGAAGATGACTTAAAACAAACATTAACACAATGTAGATCAGTCTTGTTTTGTTTTCTAATAACATCTGTCCCATGAAATGCTACACAATAAAATCCTCACTGTCAATTCAACCATTTGTAACAACAGTTGGAGTAAACACGACAGGCTCCATTAAGGTTACTCAGAGATAAATTAATTTTGGGGATTTTACTGAGTACTTCTAACTCTTGCTCCGAATGGATGAATACAAGGCGCCGTTTTGCTTGCCAGTGACTAAATAAATGACCCCAGATTTCTTGAGAGGTATAACAGGATGGGCTCAATATGGGAAACATGCAGATTTTGGCCAAGGGCCGCTGTGTGTTGGCACCAACAGTTCCCTACATTAGCATTCTTGGCAGGACGTTATTGTCTAGTGTCTGATAAGAGTGATAGTGCTTGATAATAGCTAATAGGAGACCTGACTTGGCAGAGCTGTTGGTACTATCAGAACATCAACGCCCTGTTTTATGATTCTTGCTGCCTTGTTCATACTCTAAGGTTACTGTGACTGTAACTAACTCATTGCCACTATTATTTCCTCTAACAGTGTTATAAAAAGCTACTTTTTACCCGTGGAATTCTATCTGGCACCAAAGCTGCAATCCATAACATTAAAACTTGTGAACAACAGTACAGGCAGTACTACTTGTCAACCAGGAGGTGTTGAGTCTGAATTATTCAGTGGAAGAGTAGGGAGACCATCCTAGTTATTAAAATATGTTACAGATTACAACTTAAAATTGGAAGTCCGTGTAAACAGACTAGAATCTATACTTTTGTTTAGTTTTTAGATTGAGCTTGAGTGAAATTCTGTGAAATGTACAAATTACATTGTATGTATGGGGTGTGAAATGTTGCTGACTTGATGTATTGAAAATGTTGACACTTGACTTGATATATTGAAAGTTCCAAGATCAACAACTGCTTTTCAAGTAGCATGAATAGAACCCCATATTTCCAAGCTCTATACCACACCAGTGTTAGCTTATTTATTTCTCATAAATGATACAAAGTTGTGCCATTGGTTTTGTTTTATTTTGTATTCTGAAATAAAGATACAAGTGTCAAGCTTTAAGCTGCTCTGTTTTAATTGTTGATATGAAAACCCATTGTCTATCAATGCTGATCTGTCTACGGCAGGTATTTTCAGTGGACCACTGGTGAAAGTACTGCTTGTGGTCTTTGACTTTGCATCTACCGGTAGGAATTTAGGATTCGTTGATTTTTCTTTCCACTAGTTGAGAATCGTGTGAAGTGAATGACCTGCTGTGACCTATGATCACCCATGCAGCTATGGTATCTATTGACAAGCTGGGGGTCAAAAAATTCAACCGAAAAAATGAGTTCCAACAGGGAGAAGTGCACCAGGTTGTGTGGTTGAGTCATTATAATTATTTGACAAGTATTAATAGTCAATGTTTAGAAACACTGGGATATATCCACATGGGATGTAAAAGCGCTAAATCTTAACCCATATTCCTTCCCAACACAACAGTGGTCCCCATGCAGGTTGATTCTAAGTCTGGGTGGGTGGGCTCTCTCTGTCTGTCTGTCTGTCTGTCTGTCTGTCTGTCTGTCTGTCTGTCTGTCTGTCTGTCTGTCTGTCTGTCTGTCTGTCTGTCTGTCTGTCTGTCTCTGATTGCATACTCAGCTGAGCCTCCTTCTGTAGGGTGAAGGTCCCTTGTTGGCAATCACTTGAAAACCACTGATCTACAATGTACGATCATCCCCTGACTCATTTGGAGTGTGATGATGCATAATGAAGTGATTGAAGTTGCTATATACCGGTACCTCAAGTCCCTACTGAGGTATTCCATAACCACGTAAATTAAACCCTACAGACTGTACTTCACTGGCTACTTGGCTGTCATAGTTACTGACTAATGACATGCCTGCTGGAATAGTAAAGTGTGTCTTCACGTGATTAACTGTAGCGCGCGTGCGTGCATGCGTGCGTGTGTGTGTGTGTGTGTGTGTGCATGCGTGCGTGTGTGTGCGTGCTTACGCACATAGTGCGCATGTATAAGTGACAATAGTTCCGATTACATGTCTGTTTTCAAGTGGAAACACACTGCTGCAGAATGTGTTTTGTTGTTTGGACAACAAAGACACTCTGCTGAGGACAGTGAGATAACACACTCACTAGTGTGTGGAATGTGATGTGACTCACACTCTGTGACTCAGTGACATCAGATCAGTGCAGAAGATGATGTCCCCAAGAGTCAAGACACACACAGTGTACTGACCCCCTAAAGCAAACAAACAAAGCTAGACAGACAACATAGGCCTGAACTAATGTGCGTGTGCACTATGGTGCAGGGCCGGATTTAGCCAGCCCTACTAGGGTGGGCTGGAAGAATGGCAGGGTGGGCAACTCCAATTTTTTTTTTATATGAAGCAGTGGCTTTCAACGTTTTTGACCCCAGAGCCCACTATTTATTCGTCATTTGAGCCACGGATTACCATTTGATGACATTTTAGCCCCACAGACCCCAAAAGATTTCTTTTGCTTTTGTCCACAATTCCAGGCCACTTTGGAGGGAAAAAACTAGTCAAACATACAGATCAAAATGTCCATTAATCTTCTACATTATATAGTTGTGTAGACTTGGGCAATTCCGATGATGAATATTTTAACTCTTGAGAGTGTAAAAATGAAACCAAATGGACCCGCAAGGGTCCATTTGGTTTCATGTTTACGCTCTCAAAGAGTTACATCTGGTTAACCAACTGCCCATTACTTAGCCTGGGGACCACCTGGAACTCTCTCAAGGACCACTAATGTGTGTGTGCACTGTGGTGACGTGTTTCTTTTTTTTTTATCATGTTCATGCTTGTGTATGTTGTTGTGTGAGCTGTGGTTATACTAGTGATGTTCCAGGCGTACAGGCGGACACCTCGCCCACAGGATGTTGGTGGGAGTGTTTGTGTGGAACCAAGCTGTTATTATTCCATCTACGGTAGAGAGACTGTTTGATGCAACATGCTGCTCTAGTAAAGTATAGTATAGAGACTATCTTCAGTGTTAATACTGCTTTCTCTAATACTGCTTTCTCAAACACAGGTACCCCTCATTGTGAGAGACCAATATTCTCCCAGGGAAGTTGTTGCCCTTAGTACTACCTGTCAAGCAGTAGGGGTGTTCCACCTTAGATCAGGGTTTGAATGCCTCAATTGTATTGTGAACATCCCCCAAAAAACAACATTAAAATTAGATCCAGATTGCAGTGTACCATTGTTACCTAATGGACCTGTAGCAGCTCTCACTGAGAAAATGAAATTATGCACTGACTGCAGTGAGAGAAAGTTTGACTTTGTAGTTTGTGTAACTTTAGAGATGTTTTTTTTCCACTATTACTGTAACTTCTAGTGGTGTGTGTGTGTGTGTGTGTGTGTGTGTGTGTGGTGTGTGTGTGTGTGTGTGTGTGTGTGTGTGTGTGTGTGTGTGTGTGTGTGTGTGTGTGTGTGTGTGTGTGTGTGTGTGTGTGTGTGTGTGTGTGTGGGTGTATATGCGTGCGTGCGTGCATGTGTGCGAGACGTGTATATTTACTTACTCTGACTATGTGTCATCATTATACTGGTTCTAACATTTCTCCCTATCTCCCAGCTGTCATAACACAGATAGGAAGTTACAGTCAACAAATGAACAAACCCTTTTTTTGGTATTTGCAATAAATAACTTTCATTGTTGCATGGAGGCAATATCAACAACTCAACAAACAGTGCGCCCAGGAGCGGCATAACCACACACACAGTAGAATCCAATTTAAAAAAAAGAAAGATAATAACGACATAAAAAAACAACCACGTTATACAACTTGGTACCAAAATATACAGAAGATGAAAAAATAAATAAAATAAAAAAGGAATATCTAGTTTTGCGAGGGAAGCCAATCTCAACAAGTCCGACACACACACTGACTGGACATTATAGGCCACGGCAGGAAACAGGAAGAGCACAGGAAGAACATGGCACGCCATCTCTGAGACTATAAATAAACAAAACAGTAGCTCATTATTAAAAGCAATAGAGGAGCAACTTTTCTTATGCATTTGCGGAACTGTATTAAAATAGCTTCTGTATGTGTTTTTTATTATAATCCTACTGTTACTTAAACCTTCTAGGCTCCTACTCTTTTTTTAATTGAGTTTCAAACATTTCAAAGTCCTCAAAAGTAAAAGGTTATTATAAGGTCTCGAACCGAGACTCTGGAGAGGCTATCGTTTAAAAAATATATTCTTTTTCCGCTGTTTCTCCCAGGCCAATAACTACATCCACCTCTTTTTTTTTATAAACACCCACCTGCAGAGTGCATGTGGAGGGTAAACAGCTGTAGAAAAATACTTCTCTTAAGTTCACTTGTCTTTTTAGTGTTTTATCTTTCACTTTTTGCATACCTATCATGTCCACCTAGCCTCATTGCATGACTACGCCTACTTTAAAATGTAGCCTGTAAGAATACTTTGAAGGTATTTCGATTAAATATTTCCAAAAAATTGGGACATGTTTTTACTTGAACTGCTGGCAAACCGTCGTACTTGAAAAATAAAAACAGTTATTTAATCTTGTAACGTGATATACTGTACCAATATTTACTAAATGGTGCATACAGTAGTAACCTGCAGTCACTCAAGTCCATTTCTAATGTTTTATTGTAACGTAAGTGTCCACTTTAAAGAAATCCACTAGCCTTCTACTTGGAAAAAGTAAACAAATATTGTGGAATTTGGCTTGCTTTGTAAACAGAGAGAATAGTGGTTTGAGAAGGTTATACAGGAAGTAAGTAGTAGTTAAGTTGGAAATGGGGTGCTGATGGGGGGTTGTGTTGGTGAAAGGGGGGATTCAACCCCTTCTTATTCACACGCGCACGCACAGACGCATGCACAGACACACATACACTCACACACACTCCCCAAATGTTGCTACATACAGTATTACTGTTTCCCATTTCAACCACAGTCCAATGCCACCCATAGCTGTAGGGTGCAGAAAGCTCAGCAAAGAGTTCAACAATCAGAGAGAAATAAAGTGTTTCACTGAATCACTTTCAACCTGGCATAGCATATAGGTGACATTTTTCAAATAAAGTAGCAGACCTACAAGCTGACATGTTGATTCATTGATCACTATTTTGTCTTTTAAAAAAGGGATAAGTGGTTAAGGGTGCAATTCGTAATTCCACTCTGGTGCTCTGCTGCTTGGTCACAGGATTATTTCATGCAAAACTGAAAATTTGCAAGATAGCAATTTGTAAAAACACATACATTTCCTATTTTTATTTCAGATGGGTGTGATTGTTTTCTATCATAGTAAGAGTTAAATGCACTTGCACAATAGAAATATTTTGCACCGCACTCAAATTGTCTCTTTAGCTAGACACATTGATATGTGTGCTTTGGAGTTCTGAATTTCATTGTTTTGTATCATAGTAAGAGTTGAATGCACTTGTTCATAGTATAACTAAATAATGCAATAATTTACAAAATTAGCCACAATAGAAATATTTTGCACCGCACTCAAACTGTCTCTTTAGCTAGACACATTGATATGTGTGCTTTGGAGTTCTGAATTTCATAAACAAAAAGAGAGCACTCTGACACCCTCGGAGTGAATTTACGAAATGCACCCTAGAATTCAGTCTAGAAAGTGCAGAAGGCTTAAAACGTCATCACTTTGAACAGGTTTAGTAGCAGCAATATCATGACAAGACATACATTTCACAAGAAAATAGCCCAAGGATTGGGGACAAGGTAGGCTACTGTAGCTAACAACGCCAGTGCCTGTGCTGAGCTGAGTTGATAAATGAATCTGTTGTTTACTGTAACTAATAATATCCTCAGCGCTGTGAAAGATGCCCGGAATGAGAGCTACAGTACGGCTGTATTGGAATATACCGCAGGTGTTGATTTTGTTAAGTTTTCTATTGTCTCGTTGCGTTCAGTCAGTACATGCAAGTACAACATTTACCGTCTGGGCCTCATGCGCGAGAGCATGCGACACTACATAGCCACAGTGAGGCGCAAGTATGTACCACACACACACGCACACACGTCCATGCACACACAGACAGACATACACACCCGCATACACGCATAATACATTACACACAGTGCACACACATACAGTAGTACTAGACACACACAGGCATGCATACATTCACACACTCGTACAATACATACATACTGTATAGTATACATATACACACACAAAGCAGACTGTAAGACAGTACAATCCGATCGAAGAGGAGGCATGACATTGCCTGAGTCTTCTTCTCCATTTGGCTGAGCTATGACTGCAAAGCTTTTTTTTATTATTTTTTATGTATTTTTTATTATTTATTTTTGGCTGAGCTGGAAAGTTGGTGGTGGCTGTTTTGGCTAGATAGAAACAGTAAGAAGCGTGGAAAAAGCTTTTTTTCTTGTTTGGTGTATCATATAACGGGGTGTTCCTCGCTGGTGAGGGTTTTGGGGTGCGAGTGCTGAAGAGGACATGGTTAAGGGCAGGAGTTTGCAGCTTGGCATCATTCGATATAGTGCAGTGGACTAGCAGACATAGTGTATAAAAGCCTATTCACACTTATAGGTGCACACCGGTGACGCAACGTGTTGTGAGCGACATTGGGGTGCAACAACGTTTGAATCAGGACATAAGGCTTCCCAGTAGGGGACGGATGCAGCAACGAGGGGGGGTGGGCAGGGGGCAGTGGACGACATTCAGTGCATAATATGGCCACAGCAAGACCCACCACAAATCACATGGTCTGTAACATGCTGTTTTGTTTGTTCAGTTTGGGAGTTGACAGTGCTGCTGCTACTACTGTGGCATATTCCATGGAAATGAGTCCTATTGTGTATTAAAGTGGTCACTGGTAGTGTCTGAATAACATTAATGTGTTTTAGGTTACTTATTACATGGCCTTAGTTATTAGGAAACAAATCACAGGTTCGTCAGGTGTTATCCCTTACTTAATTTATATTAATAATATATAATATCCTTACAGCCTCAATGAGCCCCAGCCCAAAGGTTGGGAATCCCTGGGCCACGTATTTAGTTGGATTTGACCTGACCAGAGTCAGAGAGAGAGAGAGAGAGAGAGAGAGAGAGAGAGAGAGAGAGAGAGAGAGAGAGAGAGAGAGAGAGAGAGAGAGAGAGAGAGAGAGAGAGAGAGAGAGAGAGAGAGAGAGAGAGAGAGAGAGAGAGAGAGAAAGAAAGAAAGAGGCTCTTTTGGCTGAAAGTTGGAACGGATCCAAGGGAGGAACAGAGAGAGATCGGGAGGCTAAACAGGTGGTGTTGAACCTCCTGGACACAAGCTGTGGAAATTGAATAGATTACTGTCACAAAGCCTGACAGAGAAACCAATCACAGCTCCATCACCTGTGAAATCTCACTTTAACCCTTTCGGCTGACATGAGCTGACAGACAGAGAGAGACAGGGAGATGGATGACTGGAGGTGGCGGGTTAAAAGAGGAGATGAAGGGGGGGGGGGATATTGGCAGAAAATAGCCTGCGGTGGAATGGATGAGGAAATGAGCGATGGGAGAGAGGTAAAGAACAGGATCGGGGGGATAATTCACTTTCGAGGTTCAATATGAAACTGCACTTACTAATGCCGTAGTGAGGGGATAACTGGACTGAACTGGACAACCTGAAAGTGAACTAAGTCCCATATGCCTGTCTAGAGCAGCATTAGCAAAGAGAGAACCACACAGCGACACAAAGGAACATCCTATAGAGACAAGACAACATTGTGAATCATGCAGTTTGTCCTTCAATACCCATAGGTCTTTTTATCTCGCTACTCGGCAACTTTTATGGGATAACTGATAAAAGAGCTGGCTAGTTTAGGTAACTTGTGTGTGTGTGTGTGTGTGTGTGTGTGTGTGTGTGTGTGTGTGTGTGTGTTGTGTGTGTGTGTGTGTGTGTGTGTGCGCGTGCGCGTGTGTGCGTGTGTGCGTGTGTGTGTGTGTGAGAGAGAGAAACCTGCATGCTGGGGCTAAAATTGGGAAGAACAAGAACAACATGTTTACAAATATGCAATAAAACCAACAGCACCACCCCCCCCCCCCCCCCCCCCCCCCCCCCCCCCCCCCCCACACACACACACACACACACAGGAGAAAAGATGTGAGGGGTGTCGGTTCAGTTGCATGGACATACAGTACACAGGCAAAATGAAAGACTAACAGTCACACACACACACACACGCACATACACACACACACACACACACACACACACACACGCACATACACACACACACACAGATGAAGGCACTATTGCAAGCAAAGTCCAGGTACCACTTTTTGTTTGGACAGAAAACACATTGATTCCCTTCTCCCAGTCCTTGCCCAGTCCCTTGGGCTAGATGTTGTGGACATATGAGGCAAGTAAAGACAGGCGGAAAAAAGACCTCTATAGGCCTACAGCGGGGTTTCTGTGTGTGTGTGTGTGTGTGTGTGTGTGTGTGTGTGTGTGTGCGTTCTGTGCACGTGCATGCAGCTGGTTTCCTGTCTATCAGAGTAATTAAGAGCTGAAGAGACATAGGTCCTAGAAACAGGAAGTGACCTGGGATCTGCTTCCTGCCCCGTCTGTGTTGAAACACGCAGTGAAGCGTCTCTCCTTTTCTCTTTTCTCTCTCTCTCCCCCTACGCTCTCTCTTTCTCTATTTCTCTCTCTCTCTCTGTCTCTCTCTCTCCTTCTGTCTCTATCAGATTCCGGTGGCATCAATAACTGTAGACTGCTCATACCATGACACATGCAGCGCCATCACACTCAATGGTGGAGAAATTAACACAGTCCATTTATACCCAAGTACTGTGCCTGCCAAATTTTGAGGCACTGGTACTTTACTTTGAAGTATTTCCAATTTCCAATACTTTCACTTCTGCTGCACTACAACTCAGAGGCATATGTTGCACTTTACTCAATTACAATCATATATACATTTAGACAGTTGAAAATAGCAGATCTACTGCTCACAATGTGTTGTGATGCGGTGGCTCGCAAGCCATTGTTAGTAGATCTGGTATTTTCTAAAAACTGCCAATGCTTTTGCCTTTGCTCTTCACTACACTAACAGTTTATTTACTGTATATACTCTGTTTAGTACTATTTTCTGGATAAGGGAACTCTGGAGTGAGTGAAAAACAAGTGAATGTAGCAAGAGACATGACCTTGACACCCACCAGGAATTTCTGTAAATTGTGGGAGTAGGAGTGGTGGTGGGGCGGGGGGGACGGTGGCAGTGATAGGTGGAAAAAAAACAACAACAGCACGACCACTGCAGAGAAACCATCTAGCCCAAGGGTCAGAAGCACACACACACACGCACTCACTGTATGCGATCACACTTCACTTTCAATTTATACTTTGTCGTATTCAAATTTTTGATTAAAACGTCATTTAGTTCACCTTCGACAAAGCATAAAAATGATGTTTTAAAAGTTTAAATCTTCCCATTCACACCCAGGCACACCCCTCCACCCCCCTCCCTCCCCCCAGGCAGCAGACAAGGCAGTACATTTACAGTACATTCAGGGCAACAAAGAGTCAGTCCTTTCAGAATCCATCCATGGGGTCCTCCTCAGCGAGGCCGTGATTGGCTACGGTCCTGGCCCCACCGTTTGCCGCCGTCGCGTCGCCACCTTCCGGCTTTCCCTCGGCGGGCGGTGCCAGCTCCGACCCCGAGCCCCCCGGCGCCGCCCAGGGGTCGTTGGTGGGCGGGTAGAAGTCGTCGTCGAAGCCGCAGAAGCCCTCGTCCACGCCCTGGTCGTAGCGCTGGTAGGTGGAGGCCTGCACCTCGTTCTCTCTGGCCGTGATCTCCAGTTTGCTGTTCCACATGCCGTACCCAAAGTAGATGAGCACACCTGCAGTACAGGGGCGAAATATAGTGCAATAGTCATCGCTATAGTCTCCAACCGCAAACGCAATTGTCATTTTCATGACAAATAGCGGGCAAAAAAAAGTGCCAGGCTCAGCCAAATTCGTGTGAAAATAACCAAGCCGTTTTTTTTTCCCGAGCACAATCCCCCAGAGAAGTATACAGCATAGTACCCTGCCATTATTAGACTGAACTGTTCTCGATGTGTGCATACACAAACATATGGCTGTCCACTTTAAAGGGATTCCACCATGAATTTGGAATTTGTCAAGATTTTTGGTCTTTTTAGGTTCTCCTGTCTATTTTTACACCCACAAAAAGGCTCAAATTCTGAGCGATGCATGTCCAAAAAAAGACATTTGAATAGTACTTTACCCCTTTAACTTTGCATCAACCCTTTTCAAGTCATTTGTATGTATGGAGCATCCCAGTCCCCACCTCCTTCCATTGTGGTGCCCCCCCAAAAATGTACATTTCTGGCACCCTGAGAGAATATGAAAAATAATAATCTGGATAAATAGAGTGGTTGTGTAAGCTACCGAGTGCATAAGAAGTTACTAAAGCGCTAAATTGATATGATACAATTGATTTGTAAAACAAACAAAAACGAAACAAAACAAAACTCGCGAGTGTCATTGGTCTTTTTTCTTGGCACTCACCCACAAGGCACCAGATGGCGAAGCGTATCCATGTGATGGCAGACAGTTTGAGCATGAGGTAGACGTTGACCAGCATGGCGGAGGCCGGCACGAAGGGCACACAGGGCGCCATGTAGGGCAGCCGCTTAGGGTTCTCTGGCTGCTGCAGGATGATGATGATGAGCAGCGCCAGGGAGAGGATGAGGAGGATCAGCAGCAGCAGAGCCCACCAGGTGCCTTCGGCGATGCTGCTGGCTCCTGAGGCAGGGGGATCACAGGCTCTCATTCACTGCTGCTTCGCTATCACATGATTACTACGAGACCTGAGGCTGAGATGTCTTCTAAATCCAAAGTTCTGGCTATATGCAATTAAAAACTGGCTACAAATAACTAAAAACCACTGGGGGCCAGCTCTCAAACTTTTTCATGCCAAGGACCCACCCAAAACTATCAATGGCTTACGATGTTTTAAGACTACAATATACTGTATGTGAGAAGTTTGGAATAGAGCCAATATATGATAATCAGACATACGGGGAAACACAGAAGTGGAATTACTTAGATAGTGACTGCTATTTGTGACTATAGTCACAAAAAAGTGACTTACATACTCGTATTCATATACAGTACGAGTATAACTGTGACCATGAAGACAGTGCACCGCCGAGTGTTGGAACGACCACCAGAGTTAACTAACGGTAATCGGTAGGCAAAGAAAAATAAATCAATCCCCTCTACATTTGATGCCTCCGTCTGTACCATCCAGCATGCTGAACACAGCCGAGCGATATCGCTGAAAACAACGTCAATATGGCCATTATGGCCACATCGGTTGCTAACATATATTTTATATATACTGAATATTCAAAGATTTGTGCCAATTTTCAAGATTTCCCCCCCAAAAATGGCAGATGCAAGATTGTATAATGTTCTATTTCGTACTATAGTATGTAAAATACCTTTGCTGCCCCATGAGTAAGCACATGAGCTGGTTACCAAAATAGACACCGCAGCCAGAAAACAGTTGGCGTATTGGGACTATGATTGAGTCACTGAGTGATAGAGTCATCTGAATTCCCCCCAAACTGACTTTAGACCAAAATAGAATTTCCTCTCTTCTTACCGAAGATGATGAAGGAGCAGAATACGAAGATGAGGATGAAGAGCAGAAGGACACACACGGTGACCGTCTTCCCCGTGGCAGGGGTGGGCCTGTCCATCTTCCCCGGGAGGCCCAGTCGGATCCTCAGGGTGTAGTAACGCGGCCCCACCAGCTTCTTGAGGCGCCGCGACATCCCGGTCTCTGACTCCTCCGCCTCGATGCCCGTGGTCATGTCCACCGTGCCGTAGTTGGGGTGGCTGGCGGTGTAGGCGGTCTTGTCAGGCTTGCCGATCAGCATCTCGTTGTCGCCCAGCGAGGGCAGGTTCTTGGCTCCGCAGGTATTGGTGGGCGCTCCTCCGTAGTCATCAGCCTCGCTGGTGGGCGAGCAGGCGTCCTTCTCGCACTCGGCCAGGATGCCTTCCTTCTTCTTCTTGTTCTGCTCCTCAGAGAGGAAGTTGACAAAGCCGTGGATGTCGCCCTCGGGTTGGTACCGCAGGAGCAGCACGCACAGGCTCACCTGGAGGGCGATAATAGCTTGATTAAAGAACAACTTAACACTGAACCTTTTTTCTTCCAATCTTGACTTGGGTCCAATATCATGGGTGTTGGTCAAATGACTATATTAACACCCTCCATTGACTTCCTACTAATGAAAATTTCCATCCATTCCTGTAAAGCACTTTGTAATGTTTTTTGAAAGGTGCTATATAAATAAAGTTTTATTATTATTATTATTATTATTATCTGCTATCTGCTTGTAATTGTATTAAACAACATTGAACTCACGTTGCAGGAGTTTAAAAGTACTCGTGTGTAGCTGATGGTTGATAATCCTAGAGGGGCCGTCTAACATTTTGCCTGCCTGGGCAATTTCTAATGACAGCAATGCTAATCTATTCAAATGTTATTTTGCCATTCCCTTTGTGAATAATCAAGCAATATGTACAACACGAGGGGGGGTGCTTTATCATGGTTATTGGAATTGCTTTGTTACAGCAGGGGCACAGAACATAGCAATTTATAGAGTTTATTTTAGAATAGCCTATT
>CM076980.1:22901800-22924300 GCA_039105355.1 Benthosema pterotum
ACCTACTGCATCCCCTATGGTGTGTGCGACCCATTACTTTTTTATATGATCAGATTGTATTACTTTTGTGAGCGGGGCGGGCGCAAGTTAAGCGATTGGTGCGCTGTCGATGTTCGGTGGTGGGCGTCGTGTGGTGCGTGGTTGTTCATCCATCAGGCTACTTCGAATGGCTGGATTAGGTGATGATTTAAAGGGGAATTCAACTCACTTTCAACATTATAATATGTCATTAATATACCTTTGATGTGGTGTTGGGTGGACATGATAAAGTTCCACCATTCTGTGTTTCCAAGAAATGGAGGTCTGAAGAAAATCGTTAACATGGTGAAGCACATCTTGATGTAATTCACCATGTTAATGGATTTCTTCAGACGCTTCTTTTTTCTGAGAGAGTACAAATGGAACCAAATGAACCCATTAGGGTTCATTTGTATAGCTAATGTCATGAGTATTAATTCGCTCCACTCACACGCAAGTAGGCTATGGCCTACTTGTGCATAACTTTGCACTCTACCGAGTGCTGATCTAATTGGGTAGCTAGTAGTGATGTCCCGATGCCACTTTTTCATTTCCGATCCGATACCACATTTTTTTTTTACCACAAAAGAAAAAATACCTTTATATGAAACTCCAAAGCAAACTCCACATGACCCAACATTTTACTTAACTGCCATGGTGTCAACCCTTTACCCTTGTGTCTGATCACTGGTTAGACTGGCATATTTGCCAATATGTGACCCGATAATGACAAATAAGGGCCAATACTGATACTTTTCCGATACCCATACAGTATTTGCCGATACCGACATGATAAAAAAGGGACAAAAAGACCCGATCCGATACTTTGGTATCGGGACAGCCCTAGTAGCTAGGTGTGTGCATTTTGTGTCCACAACTGGGTCGTTGACCGCGTTGACCATTCACAGCGGTGCTACTGCGTCACGTGAGCTCACCCCAGACCAGCCGAAGGGCAGGAAGTTGCCCTCATCCCAGTTCTCCCCCTTGATGAAGAAGAGCCCTGCGATGATCATGAACACCCACACGACCAGGTTGATGACGTTCAGGACGTTATTGAAGCCCACAGAGTTCTTCACTCCCAGGGCTACTATCACCGTCACCAGCATGGCTATCAGCAGCGCCAGCAGGTCTGGGTAGGACTGTTCACCTTTACCTATATACACACATGGACATGGCACGGGTACACACACACACACACACACACATGCGCGCACACACACACGCACACACACACCATGATTTTGTAAACCATTTTTCAAAGCTGCCTTTTTTCACCTGACCGGGGGGAGTTTCCCTGGTTGGACGTAGTGCATGTAAGGAAGGTTATTCCAACCAGTTCCTCTCCCCTCCATCAGGCGCCCCAGCTGGTGGAGATCACTGCATGTTTTTGTGAGGGTACGTACCCTATAGGGCACATGGGGAGAACATGCAACCCTGAAACAGAAAGTCCTTTCACCAACCTTGCCTTGAGCATGGGCACTGTTGATGCGGAGGAGACGCGAGCACCCACAGCGTCCCTACTGGGAATCGAACCCAGGATCTTTTAGCTATGAGGCGACGGCACGAGAACTGTACCACCTGGCTCACATACACGCTAGTATATGTACTGTGTGTGTGTGTGTGGGGGGGGGTGCGCGCGCGCGTGTGTGTGTGTGTGTGTGTGTGTGTGTGTGTGTGTGTGTGTGTGTTTAGGCAAACATAGACAGCTGTAGCTGAGTGGATAGAGAGGCCGTTTGGGAATCATAAGGTCGCAGTTGTGAAGTGACCCTGATCAATACACTTAACTCTGTACTGTTGCCCAAATGCCATATTACCGGCATCCACTCCCGCTACAGGATAAGAAGAATTCCAGGTAAGTGGGCATGCACACACACACAGCACTAGTATGATTTGACCACACTTTCCCAGGCCTGCGTTTTTTGCGGTCAACTACTTTCCTGCAGGAAAGGGAAACGTGAACTTTCCATTACAGTGCTGCAGGAACAGCTGTCTGCCCATCACATGACCAGTGTCTCTGGCCGACAGGAAGAGGCTGACAGTGCAGGGTCAACAGATAGATGTGACTGGCACACAGTGGATGCTATAGCCTTACATACCATATCCACAGGGTTTCCCCGTGCTGTCACGGAACCAGAGCTAATGTGAGGTGACAGGCACTATAATTTCCGAGGTAGTGGTGGCTGCCATCACTGAGGTCATGTTGTCCATCATGACAGGGTCTCCAAGATAAACACGATGGCTGGGGAATTCTCTGCCTCAAGCACTACGATTTCAAGAGGCTTTGATTGGTTTCAGACCATTTCCGTGATAGTACTTATAGTACTTACAGTCCTTTCAACTATCATGTTGGATAGATGGCTCAGTATTGCGACTGCCCTATAGATCTGCGCAGTGACGTCACCACCCCTGTTCCAGAAACGGATTCCCCATTCATTTTTCTCATAGACTTTTCGAAAATAATTTATATAAAGACGATTACGCCGCGGACAAACCCGACTCGGGTCGTGACGAATCATGATGGCACAAACTTTTGGGACAATTAAATAATTTCTAAGATGAAAAACTAAACAAAAAGTATTGTATCATGCCGTTTTCTACTTCTTGCTAAGTAGATATTATACGACGATATTGTGTTTGTTGTCATGATTTGTCACGACCTGAGTTGGCTTTGGCCGCGGCGCAATCGTGTTTTTATTAACCATTTTGAAAAGTCTATGAGGAAAATGAATGAGGAATCCACTAGTGGAACAGGGTTGGTGACGTCACTGTGCAGGTCTATAAAGTAATGTATTGCTGCAATTAACAGACGACCTTGCCTCCTTGTAGGTGTCTTGACCTTAATGGCTCACAGCCAAACCATTAAATAATACACAAAAACAACAGCTTAGTTACAAAGGATGAATGGAAAACAATCTACACCTCTTTCTCTAACAAACAGAGATTCATTGAGATTAGATTCAGTCTGTCCTAATGGAAACAAAGGTGGAAACACACACACACACACACACACACACACACACACACACACACACACACACACACACACACACACACACACACACACACACACACACACACACACACACACACACACTTACCCAGGCCTTTGAGTGTCCCGATGTGTGAAATCATAAAGTTGCTGATGCTGTGATTAGCCAGGGAGTCTGCCATGCTGCTCAGGGCTGAGGCCCCGGCGGCCGTGCCAATCAGATACTCCAAAATCAGGTTCCAGCCAATGAAGAACGCCACGCACTCCCCCACGGTCACGTAGCTGTACGTGTAGGCGGAGCCTGTGGTCTTTGGCACGCGCACTCCGAACTCCGCGTAGCACACTCCTGTATAGTACAGAGGGAAGGTCAACCACGTGTAAATGAACACAGGTACACGTGCACACATTAATAATAAGATTGAAATATCAATTACCGCAAGCATGTGATAATAATAATAAGAGTGGAATGTCAATTACCGTACACACACACACACACACGCACGCACACACGCGCACGCACGCACACACACACACACACACACACACACACACACACACACACACACACACACACACACACACACACACACACACACACACACACACACACACACCAGTAATATCTTTCCACATTCAATTAAAGACCTAGACTAGAGAAATCCTGGACTGAGTGCACGATAATAGTATAATATACTGTAAGTGAATGTCATGGCAGACAATAGCAAGGGTTGTCTTATTAAGATAGTATTGAACTATTGCCTCATAGTGACCTGTAATATTATGTCTTTGCCCTTCTAATGTCAGCATGTAAGCTATTAGAGGGAGCTTAATATGGATCAGGTGTAGGATGCTTGGCCTGCCTGGAGGTATACTGAATATACATACAGTAAGGAATGGCAGTAATTTGCATGGCTATATTTGATCTAATAGACTCAAAGGCCTTCTAAAGCTGGTGGACAATCTCCCTCGCCAAATGTGAATTATATTTTGGACCATCTGAGAGTGAGGAGAGAGAAAGAGAGACACTCTCTCCAAACTGGTTATAAAACAGAAAAATGTGTTCTAATAGGTCTCACTTATGACTCTGTTTAATGTAGGGATGGTGTGGTCATGCATCCGTAATAACAAAGAGATGACTACCTACAGCCCCACTAACCAATGATATGTCTATGCCTACATCCTCACTAACCAATGATATGTCTATGCCTACATCCTCACTAACCAATGATATGTCTACCTACAGCCCCACTAACCAATGATACGTCTACGTAGACAAAGACTTGAGAATGGGGGCAACAAGGGGCAAGTCCTGGAACGGAAGTAGGCGGAAATGCAATAGACTCAGGTAACATAACGACTTTTCCATGATTAGATTTTCATATTCCATGATAAGTTTCATATGAAAAGTACAACATCAACATTATAGAGACTTTAGACGTTACTGTATGATACTTTAAAACATTTGGCATGTTGCACACATGCCTAGAATAGCTGTTATTTGAAAACAATGCATTTCCAACTCCAGCTGGTCCCCTTTCACTCATAGTTTCTGATCCCTCAATATAGCAACTCTTCTACCAGATGGCTCTGTTTTTTGCTAACCAATTTGTCAGATGACAGCATGATTGCTGCCTAACTCAGTTCAGGTGTGCAGCTGGGCCATACACACCAAGCTGGACTTCAGGGCAAGAGGTAAACAGTCTTAGTTTTCTTCATCGTTTGCTTTCCTTACATCTCAAATAAGCCCTGCTAGAGATGGATTTTAGGAATATACTGCACCAGAGGTATTCCTCTGGTGCTCAATAATTTACATGTTTATATTCTCCTACCTAAAACTGCTGTATGGTTTATGAATGAGAAAGATCTGAACTCAATGCCTGTACTTATCACACGTAATGTTTACCAGATTGTGTAGTACACACGCACACGCACACACACACACACACACGCACACGCACACGCACACACACACACACACACACACACACACACACACACACACACACACACACACACACAGTGTGTTATGGAAACTTTTTTTATTTTTATTTAGAAGTTTCACGAGAGGATGCTCCCTTGAGTTGCAACAACTCGTTTTAGAGGGGGTGTGTGTGTGTGTGTGTGAGCAGACCATTAGGGGGTCCATTTTAACCTTACAGGTGTGAAGTAAGGAATTCAGGGTGTTATGTGCACTATGCTGGGATCAGGTGTGTGTGTGTGTACATACAGCAGGGGTCGGCAACCTTAGGCACGTGTGCCAATGATAGTATGCCAGGTGGTATTGGCTGGCACACGGCCAGACAATTTGTTTCTCTCTTTGTATTAAAATAACTGCATTCCTCTTGAATGTGCACGTTGTAAAATAAGGCTCACCTATAATGCACTGAGAGCTTGTAGATTGTATATTTATTGCGCAGCTCGCAGCTGTGCAGCTAAAAAGGCACAAACATTCCTGTTCAGATGGAGAGATGACTATGGATTTGTTCCGCAGCAAGGCCGTGTCGTTTGTGTTTTTTTGGAGAACATTGTGTGTTTGACATCCTATGGAAGCCAGTGTTCAGCCTAACTTTCAAATGAAACACGAATAATCATTCAAAGATACAACGCGGTATAAAGCTATCCGACACTCGCGAACCCCCAGTAAAGTGATCTGATGCACAAATTTCTTTGCGCATTTAGTAGCACGGTCGCCGCGGGAGTGGTGGTGTCCGCGCGTGCATACTGTAAATATTGAGATTGACCGTTCTAATGTGAAAGAAGTGTGCTGAGTTGTTCTGATGGCCAAATATTCATATTGCAATGAATCTAGGACTGTTCTATTGATGTGGGAAAAATCTTGCACTAAGCCTGATTGATCAATCTAATGTGAAAGAAAAAATATATACCAGTCTGACTGTTATGATAAGAAATAAAATATGGCTTAAGCATGGCATAACTGCAGAAAATGGCCAGTAAAATGTGGAAACCCTGAAAATGCACTATTCATTGACTATGAGGGAATTTATTGTATTTTTTGTGATGGCACTCAGATTGTCTAGCGAAAAAAATCTTGGCACTTCATGTCAAAAGGTTGCATACCCCTGCAGTACAGTATATACATTACCTGTGTGTGTGTGTGTGTGTGTGTGTGTGTGTGTGTGTGTGTGTGTGTGTGTGTGTGTGTGTGTGTGTGTGTGTGTGTGTGTGTGTGTGTGAATTGTTGTCTGTGCCTACACTTCTTACATGCGTGTCTGAAGCATAAAAACCTGCATAGTGTGTGCTATGGGCACAGCAGTGGTCCCTGAGAGGATTCCAGGTGGTCCCCAGCTAAATTATGTAAAGTTGGTTAACCAGGTGTAACTCTTTGAGAGTATAAACATGAAACCAATTGGACCCTTGCGGATCCATTTGGTTTCATGTTTACACTCTCAAGAGTTAAAATATTCATCATCTGAATTAGCCCAAGTCTACACTACTAGAGAATGTAAAAGATGAATGGCCATTTTGATCTGTGTGTTTGGCCGTTTTGTTTCCCAAATCCAGCCTGGAATTGTGGACAAAAGCAAAAGAAATCTTTAGATTTGAGGTCTGTGGGGCTAAAATTTACTCAAATGGTGGTCTCAAATGCAGAATAAATAGTGGTCTCTGGTATGAAAAACATTGAAAACCACTGCTGTAACCTACATGTACCTCACCTGACAGTATGGAGGCCACGGCGGCGATGATGAAGGATACGATGACCCCCGGGCCAGCCATCTCCTTGGCCACCAGGCCGGACACCACGTACATGCCGGTGCCCACGCAGCTGCCCACGCCCAGCGACACCAGGTCCACGGTGGACAGGACGCGCGCCAGCTTGGTGCCGTGCACCGACACGCCGCTCCCCGGGGCGCCCGCCGCCGTGTCCAGCATGGACTCCACCGGCTTGGTGCGCAGGACGCGCGACGCAAAGGTGTGCCACGCCGCGCCCCACTGCACCCGCTGCAGCTTGCCCACCAGACCGCTCATGGTGCTGGTGGACGAGGAGGAGGGGACACTGGACAGGGAAAAGGAGGTGGGTGGATTTCGAAGGGACTCTTCTATACAGCGCTGTATCCGTCGCCTTTTTTTCTTACTTTCTTTGTTGTTTGCAGGATTACACAATAAAGGAGGAGGTGTTGGCTCTGGAGAGGGACGTCTGCAGCTCTCTGTGGAGCTGTTGCCCCCGTGACCCGACTATGGATAAGCAGCTGAAGATGGATGGATGGATGGATGGAGGAAGACTTGCTCCTTCTTCAGTCCTTGTGCTGCAGACGATGGATGGGCAGTAAGTCCTAGTGTCTGTCTCTTTCTATGTTTTCTTCCCTTCCTCTCTCCCTCTCTCTCTCTCTCCCTCTCTCTCTCTCCCTCTCTCCCTCTCTCTCTCTCACACACACACTCTCACACAGGCTTATTGGAAGGTTAAGGTCTTATTTTTCCTCCACATGGTGAGACAGATGGGTATCTGTGGAAAAAAACAAAAAAAAAGTTAATGTTATGATGACACAGTGATGATCTTTGAGTGCGCATACGTGTGTGTGAGTGTTTGTACGTGCGTGTGCATGTGCGTGTGTGTGGGTGTGCGTGTGACACACAGCTGGAGGACTATTACTGATTCAAGTGCACAGACAAGGTGTACCTGAATGGAGAGACAGCTAATTAATGGCCCTAGTCCCTACAGCCCTGTTGCTATAGTGACCGAGCTCATTAGAGGTGGCAGAAGATGCCCCATCATTTTCATCTTTGTGTGCGAGTGTGTACGTGCGAGTGAGCGTACGTGTTGTAGTTTATATGGCAGTATTATTCTCTCAGATTGCAGACCACATCCACCACCACAGAGCTTTTCTAAGATGAGTTGGATGTTAATGTCATGTGCGTATCCCAATGATAAGAGCTACAGTACTGTATAACTGGAGGCTATTATAGCCATTATGACAAATATGCAGCCCAGCTGTCCTCCTCTCTCTACACTCACAAATGCATGCAACCGTCTTTCTCTCTCTCACACACACATACACACACACAGCATGCTCATGTGAAGGGTAGGACTGTTTTGTTTCCGCATTGTGCATTCAGCTAAATAAGTTATTTAACCAGTTAGACCCTCTAACTATAATTACACTGTACTTAGCCTGGCCTAACCTGACATGATTTTAGATTAGAGGGGCGGGGGCTGGCGCAGCCACACCGGTAGATCGGGTAGATCTGATTTGATCTCACCAACTTGTCGTCAGCCCCCGCCCCTCCCCCTACCGCCCCTCCACTGCTGTGCTACGTCACATCATTTGGAGCGACGCTCACCCCGAAAGGTTGACTCCCACTTGTAGGCCACTGTGGCTAACAATTTAGTCCAGGCTTTCCATTTTCGCACAACGCAGAAAAAAATGAAAGCCCTGGGTGTCGAGGCTACACTGTACTTGGAGAACTCCACTGCTTCACAATGTGCTATTATTGAGGGGAGCTAGCCTCTCCTATATAAATAGAACTTTTGTCACACAGGTGTGATTCTTTTGTGAATAGGGACTCTGGGCTTCAACTGGCCATGACTGATTATCATTGTCTAAGAGCAGTTAGTCTTCAGTGGGCAGGATCATACTGCATTTTTAACAAAAGCCCTTTATGAGTAAAATGACAACATAATCCCTAATTAACTCCCACACACAGGTCTTACATAAACAAATACAAGCAAGCGCTTGCATTCCTCACCCACAGAGATATCTGTCCAAACGGCCAAACACGCACACACAGTCAGTCAACAGCGGTCAATAGCGTCTAATGAGCGCGTCGAGCAAAGGAATAGGACCTTGATGAAGGGAAGAGGAGGAATTCATGAGGAGAATAAGATGAAATCTGTTTCTCATTAGGAGCAGCATACATTGATCCTCAGGTTGCTCTGAGACAGGAGGATATGACCTGTCAATACGTGGGCGTGCACGCGTGTGTGCACGTGCTGTTCTATTTGTGCATGATGCAAGAGTGTTCAAGTTGTTTTGATATTAATGCGTAAACCTTGCATCACCGAATAATCTGTTTTTCAGGAAATGGGTAAAAAAGAACCTGTGTTCAATGGAAGAATTCAATTTTAATAGAGATGAAATTTGGTTAATACTATTCATGCGTGCTATTGTACTTAATCTAACTATCAATGCATTGAGTCTCTGTAATCGATGTAACTCGAACCGTTCGCCCCACCGACTTCGACCAAATTCGACACACACATTCCACACCACCACAGGGAGTGCAGCACCTCACATCGTGGAGGTCTGACCCACAGTTGTCCAGAAACGCCCAAAAAGGTCTCTGGACAGGGCCCCTGCCCACTGTGTTCATACACATATTGTACCTGTAATATGGAGCTGGCTTGTTCTGATATCATTCTACCAGTTGTACAGGTGTCTATATTTGTGCATGCCTGACAAAGAACTCCATATAGGCAGTTGGGATTTCAGAAAAAAGGCCTCCTATAAGGAGGTTAGGGGCATTTGGGGGTAAAAGTGGGTAACCAGTCCATTTTACACAATTCAAGGGTGCTGAATCCGAAAAAAATGGTTACCAAGCAAAATTTTGAGTCCTTACCCCCCAAATCCAAGATTTTGGGGGGTAACCAAAGGTTTTTCAGACATAACTTGAAATGCATTGATTTTACGCCCCATAAGTGTATTGAACGTTAATATAAAGTTGGGCATTACGGACGATTTGGTACCAAGTACATGTCTGTACCTCCTACGGTTCTTGAGATACAGCATTTAGGTACTTTCACAGATTGAGGAGAGCAGGACATCTGTAACACTGATTCTTAAGTCCACCAAATGGTGATACAGGCGTGAAAATTGGTACACACACTCCTCAAACCCAACTATTTCCAAAAGTACTGCGTGTCCTGCAAAATTCCAAGATGGCAGCCACCAAAATCCAAGATGTCCGTCCAAAAATGTGTTTTTTCATTAATAACTCGAAATATGAAGATTTTAAGCCCCATACATGTATTGAACGTTAATATAAAGTTGGGCATTACGAACATTTTGATACCAAGTACATGTCTGTATGTACTACGGTTCTTGAGTTACAACATATCGGTAGTGATGAGGAACCATAATGGTAACATTTTGGCACGTTTGACTCTTTTACTCAAAGATCCCTTTATCATCATGTCAACCATTTTCAGGAAACGGACCTACATCTGTCCGCTATCATAAACCACTTCAAGTTTTTTAATTGATGAAACGGGTCGGGAGTTATTAAACCGAACGTGAATGCTGTTTTAGTGTTAAATTTGCTGCGTATATTTTGCAAAGATAAGCCACCCAGAAATGTCTGTCTGTGCATCACACTGAGTCTGTCCTTCACAATAAGAGTACATGTGAACCGGACGCACCAAGTGTCGCATGTGCCATATAGTAATGGTATGCTGTAAGTAAGTATGCTGTGTAATAGTGTAATAGGCTAATACGTGTAATAGCATAATATATGTACAATAGGCCAATAGTGTAATAGTGCAATAGTGTAATATATGTGCAATAGGCTAACAGTGTATTATATACAATAACGCCATAGTGTAATAAGTACAGCAGGCTAATATGTGTAATAGTGTAATACATGGAATAGTGTCATAGGCTAATATGTGTAATAGTGCAATACATGTGCATTGGGGTGAAAGTGTAATATATGCAATAGTGTAATAGGGCTAATAGTGTAATAGTGTAATATATGTGCAATAGGCTAATAGTGTATTCATATACAATAATGTCATAGTGTAATAAGTACAGTAGGCTAATATGTGTAATAGTGTAATACATGGAATAGTGTCATAGGCTAATATGTGTAATAGTGCAATGCATGTGCATTAGGGTGATAGTGTAATATATGCAATAGTGTAATAGGGCTAATAGTGTAATAGTGTAATATATGTGCAATAGGCTAATAGTGTATTCATATACAATAATGTCATAGTGTAATAAGTACAGTAGGCTAATATGTGTAATAGTGTAATACATGGAATAGTGTCATAGGCTAATATGTGTAATAGTGCAATGCATGTGCATTAGGGTGATAGTGTAATACATACAATAGTGTAATAGTGTAATATATGTGCAATAGGCTAATAGTGTATTATCTACAATGTCATATTGTAATAAGTACAGTAGGCTAATCATAGGGTAATATGTGTAATAGTGCAATATTTGTGCATTAGGGTAATGTTGTAATATATGCAATAGTGGTATAGTTTAATTACACTATTACACACATTGCTCTAGAACACAATTACATATATTACAACATTACCCTATTGCACATATATTACACTATGACACTATTAGCCCTATTACAGTATTGCATGTATTACACTATCACCCTAATGCACATGTATTTCACTATTACACATATTAGCCTATGACATTATTCCATGTACTACACTATTTAACATATTAGCCTACTGTACTTATTACACTATGACATTATTGTATATAATACACTATTAGCCTATTGCACATATATTACACTATTACACTATTAGCCCTATTACACTATTGCATATATTACACTATCACCCTAATGCACATGTATTTCACTATTACACATATTAGCCTATGACATTATTCCATGTACTACACTATTACACATATCAGCCTACTGTACGCATTACACTATGACATTATTGTATATAATACACTATTAGCCTATTGCACATATATTACACTATTACACTATTATCCCTATTACACTATTGCATATATTACACTATTATCCTAATGCACATATATTGCACTATTATCCCTATTACACTATTGCATATATTACACTATTATCCTAATGCACATATATTGCACTATTACACATATTATCCTATGACATTATTGCATATTACACTATTACCATATTGTACATATATTATGCTATTGCACGTATTAGCCTATTACACTATTACACTTATTAGCATATTATACCATTACTGTATGACACATGCTACACTTGGTGCGTCCGGTTCACATTTACTCTTATTGTGAAGGACAGACTCAGTGTGATGATGCACAGACAGACATTTCTGGGTGGCTTATCCTTGCAAAATATACGCAGCAAATTTAACACTGAAACAGCATTCACATTCGGTTTAATAACTCCCGACCCGTTTCATCAATCAAAAAACTTGAAGTGGTTTATGATAGCGGACACATGTAGGTCCGTTTCCTGAAAATGTTTGACATGATGATAAAGGGATCTTTGAGTAAAAGAGTCAAACGTGCCAAAATGTTACCCTTATGGTTCCTCATCACTACCTATATGCTGTAACTCAAGAACCGTAGTACATACAGACATGTACTTGGTATCAAAATGTCCGTAATGCCCAACTTTATATTAACGTTCAATACATGTATGGGGCTTAAAATCTTCATATTTCGAGTTATTAATGAAAAACCACATTTTTGGACAGACATCTTGGATTTTGGTGGCTGCCATCTTGGAATTTTGCAGGACACGCAGTACTTTTGGAAATAGTTGGGTTTGAGGAGTGTGTGTACCAATTTTCACGCCTGTATCACCATTTGGTGGACTTAAGAATCAGTGTTACAGATGTCCTGCTCTCCTCAATCTGTGAAAGTACCTATATGCTGTATCTCAAGAACCGTAGGAGGTACAGACATGTACTTGGTACCAAATCTTAACGTTCAATACACTTATGGGGCGTAAAATCAATGCATTTCAAGTTATGTCTGAAAAACCTTTGGTTACCCCCCAAAATCTTGGATTTGGGGGGTAAGGACTCAAAATTTTGCTTGGTAACCATTTTTTTCGGATTCAGCACCCTTGAGTTGTGTAAAATGGACTGGTTACCCACTTTTACCCCCAAATGCCTCTAACAATCACTTTTATCAGAAATCCCACTGGTCTAATATAAGGGCATGAAAGGGACACAGACATAACATCTGTGGGCATCTATTTCCAACTTGCATTGTTCCAAGTAGGACAGTGCCCAACGGGCACCGCTGACACTGTAGAGGCTCCAACGGGCACCACCCTAGCATATTAAATGTGCCGGAAACTGGCCACGGCTAAAACTAGCAAATCTACAAGCCTGCAAATGCATTGCACTGCACTGCACTGCACGGTGAGCTGTAGCTATTCTTGCTACATTTGCGTGACACACTTGTAGGATAAAGTAGGGCTGTCATTTGCAAGAGGAATATGAGAAAAACACAACATTTTCATGCACCAGTGAGAGAGTGTGTGTGTGTGTGTGTGTGTGTGTGTGTGTGTGTGTGTGTGTGTGTGTGTGTGTGTGTGTGTGTGTGTGTGTGTGTGTGTGTGCGTGCGTGCGTGCGTGCGTGCGTGCGTGCGTGCGTGCGTGCGTGCGTGCGTGCGTGCGTGCGTGCGTGCGTGCGTGCGTGCGTGTGTGTGTGCGTGTGCGTGTGCGTGTGTGTGCGTGTGCGTGTG
Organism: Benthosema pterotum; assembly: GCA_039105355.1. Classification (NCBI taxonomy): domain Eukaryota; kingdom Metazoa; phylum Chordata; class Actinopteri; order Myctophiformes; family Myctophidae; genus Benthosema; species Benthosema pterotum. Next base: position 22,915,236 of record CM076980.1, read on the forward strand.
TGTGTGTGTGCGCGTGTTCTGTGTTTCTGTGCAGGTGTATGTGTGTGTATATATGGTTCAATTGCTGACATTGATGTCTAGACACGTATCTAATCACTCTCAAAAGAAACAAACAAACATGAGGCGTGATTGGAAAACAAACACACACATGCACAGACACACACACACACACACTGCACGCAGTGTGTGGCGGCTGTGGAGGCTGAGGCGTAGAGTGTCTGGTAGAGCAGCCAGTTCAACTTCAATCCCGAGCTCCAACAGGGTTAGTGTCCTTGAACAAGACTCTGAACCCTGAATTGCTCTCGGTGTGCAGGTTGGTGCCTTGCATAGTTTCCAACGCCTTTGGTGTATGAACGTGTGTGAATTGTTGAATATAATGCACTATATAAATCTATGCCCCCCCTGCATACACACACCAGATAGCAAAATGCATTGATTCAACGTTGAATTTTGGTTATCTAACCAGAATTCAACATTGAATCAATGCATTTTGCTATCTGGGACATAATCACATTTTTCCACCTTCCTTACATTTTTCTGTGCAAATCAAATCACAATGGTAGGCAGCATACTTTTGTCTCAAGGACGTTACATTTTAATACTCGTCGGCTATTTTTCTTGACGGCCACCACCTGCCCCTTGGAGACTGGACATTATGTTGTCTGAAAAACAATCTGACCTGCAAACCACTGTGGCAGCAGCTGTTGCAGCTACTGCAAATCCTTGAAAATAGTCTTTAAATTGTCCAGACTAGCAGCTTTCACTGCTTTGATTTAAAGGTCTGTTTCAATAAATGTGCCTCCCCTTCACTTTTCCTGGGAGCTTACTGAAGGAGCTGGCTCTAAAAGAGGATGGAATGGGCATGTATTGAATAAGTCATTAATTCAAGTAGTCAACTAATATTGCAATAAGTATCTATCTTATCTTCACTTGTCACTGCAGTGGGGTAAAAATATGTTACTTTTAAGAAAATGGAGTATTTACTGTTTACTCACAAGTTAATACTTTTCATACTTTTCGACCTGGCTGGAATATTGTCCATTATTTCTAATTATATATGCAGCATGTTTCATCACATTAAACCTGGTATTCATAATTGGGCATGTCTTTATAGGTGCAAACAGATGCCTGATACAGTGGCAGCCATCTTACACAACACCTGCTTTGCCTCTGGCCTCCTTTAATATTGTAGCAGACACCGCAGGCTACTTTTCCAAGCCCAGCAGTGTTTACTGTGCACAGTAAACACTGCCAGGCCCAAAATGGTTTGCAACAATTGCTCTTCTTTTGCCATGAAACGCTACAGCTTTGTTATCTCAGGGGTCTTACGATCTCCATCCGTCCACCTATTACCACATACAGTCTCTGTGCCACCCTCCAGTCACAGACAATAATACAACAATGCATTTTGTTAAATGCAGCATGCGCAGTGGGACTGGCATGATGGCTACATCCTAACAAATAATGACGCCTGCTGGCTGCGGAAGTATTGAACAGACAGGCTCATGTAATACATTTGGGCTCAGGGGCGGATGTAAATGTCCCATTTGGGGGGGCAAGAGAACATGTTGGAGGGGCAAGAGAAAATGGTATGGGGGCGGCTTCATTGCCCGTGGCGCTTCGTGCCACGGGCGATGAAGTCGCACCCATACCATTTTCGGTTACAGGACTTTTATTAGTCAAGTAAAGCATCAATAATAGCATCAGTTGTTGTTGAAGCTGCAACAGACACGCAGCATGCATAAAGCTAAAGGTCTGACTCAGATAAAGGTCTAGCCTCGACACCCAGGCTTTCATTTTCATTTGCGTTGCGCGAAAACGGAAAGCCTGGACTAACGCACGTTGGAAAGTGGCCTTGAGGGGGGAGTGAACCTTCCGGGGTGGGCGTCGCTCTAAATGATGTGACGTAGAACAGCAGTGGACGGGAGGGGGAGGGGCCGGAGATGACGACACGTTAGTGAGATCAAATCAGAGCGCAGCACTTCCGCCGTGTGGATCCCACGACACCCCCGCCCCCCAAGGCCAAAATCATTGAGGGCTAGACCAGGCTACTAAAGGTCTGACTCAGAGAGTTTTCTGTTTTCAATGATGAAATGCTGTTGGTTTAGTGGTGACACAGCTGTAGTTAGTTAGTAGCAGTAGTAGTGTTTCAAATCATTTTAAATATAAGCACTTTACCGGTAATTTGAAATATCTTGGGTTGTTTTGCATGGCATCGTGTTTGGGGGGGCAGACTGGGTATTTAGGGGGCATTTCCCCCCATACCCATACCTAGATTCGCCCCTGTTTGGACTTCCAAACCAACATCCGCAGAATGCGTTCATGGTATTACTTTCATGGGAATAAAGTCTACAGTAGACATGGAGCCTGCATGTACAAAGTATGCCATAATTATTTCATGGGTTTTAAAAATGTGGATCTTCTCTATTTGGATTCTTTACAAGCGAAACAGCAAGTTGAGCCAAATGTCCCACAGACAACACAACAACCAATTACTATACACATGCAGGCACTGACGTCAATAAGGGTAAACAAACACCACCCATTAATTTGCCCTGCTGGAGTCTTGTTGTCTAAGATCGATAATTGACACCCGTCGCCTCACCCCCTCAATTCGCCCCCGCCCCCCAAATATCATCATCACTATCATTGATGCCATACAGTATAAGCTAGTTTTCCAGTGCATCCACTTTGCTGCCTAATCAGCCTTGGCTAAGCCAACGTCTGTCTGAATTACACAATGAATCAATTGATTTGAGCCTCCCCTTGCTTTTTCTTAATAAAATAAAGTGCCCTCACTGATTCAGTCAAAACCAACCTGGCAACTGTCCCTGGCCCTTTTCCTGAGAGGGTGTCACAGACAAAAGAGGAAGTAGCCAAGTCATCATCGTAGGAGACCGCCTGAGTCAGGGAAAATGATCTCTGCTGATGGACTCTATCCCTCTGCTTTTCTCTCCATTATAGGCACGTCTCACTTTTTTGTGGGTCTCCAACTCTCTAGACCAGTGGTTTGCAACCTTTTTTCAACCAAGGCCCACTATTTATTCAGCATAATGAGCCACGGACCGCCATATGACATTTTCACCCCACAGACCCAAAACTAAAGATTTGTTTACACTCTCAAGAGTTACATCTGGTTAGCCAACTTAGCTGGGGACCACCTGGAACCCTCTCAAGGACCACTGGTTGAAAACCACTGCTCTAGGTTAAACTCCTCTCCGTCTCTCCATCCCTCTGTGTGCCTGTCTCATTCTGGCTCGGTCTGTCTGTCTCTATTTCCCGTTTGCGTCTCGTCTGGGACAAGTGTCCTGTTGTTAATGGGCATATGGACCAGGGCAAAAACAAACAAGAATGGTTGGACGCCTGAAAGCTTTGACAGGACTTGTCTCTCTCTGTCTGCTTCCCTACTGTGCAGAGGCACTGCTGTTATGGTTGACTCCTGACCCTCTTGACGTCTTCAAAATAAGCCAGGGCTTCTGACCGCCGAGCCGCCAATCGATCTGCATTTAGTCATTAAGTCCGTCCACGGTCCACTGTCTCATCTTGGTGTTTTTAATCAGTGAACAGGAGGGGGGGGGAAGGAAGACTGGAGCAAAATTGGAAGCTACTGCTGGTGCTGTCTCGAAGCAGAAGCATCAACATATCTCTGGGGAAGGTTATGTAACCATGGGGGCGGGGGGCAGGAGAGTGATGGCGAGATGAAGAGAGAGGGAGGTAGGTATAAGAGATGGTGAGTCTGTGCCTAAGCATGGGCTCACTTTGGGTGACACAGTTCCGCTCCACCGCTTGGCAGGGTGAAGATTTATGAGCACCAGAGCAGCCCCCTGTGCCAGCCTCCATGCACAGTCAAACAGCAGGCCCCTGGTACAGGCGTCTGTAACATAAGATCCAGACAATAGTCTCCTCTGATGTAGAAAAAAAAAGTAAATGCATTTAGCTCACTCATAGGCAGAAGCAGAAACACGTGGGTGGAATTAATTCACTCTTGGGAGGCTTTAGTGACATGTTTTTACGTTGAAATATAGTTGAACTACTTAAAGAGGTCCAGGAAAAGAGATCATTTCACACTTTATCATGTCTTAGACTGGTTGTATAGACACTGACTGACTGTCCCTTGGCTGACTGGCTGAGGGCTGGGCCACAGTGGGCCAGTTGCATCACTAGAAAGCTTAATAATTTAGATTTGGAACGTACTTCTTAAAAGGTATAAATAAAAGGCATGATAACTATATCTGCACGATGCATGTGTTAGTGTTTCCGAGGCTGATGCACATTGGGTTTGAGTCTAGATTTTGATGTACAACAGATTCCTCATGGTTAACCCGGAGGCTAACTGGTGGCTAACTGTTCAGCATCCCTGTCTCAGCTACTCTAAAGAGACAGACACTCATGAGGGCATTTTTAGATAGAAGCTATGAACACAGTGCTGTCACAAACTTCAGTTTTCGGGTTTGGTTGACTGATGTGAGGTGGCTGATTTGGTTCATGGATGGATGACTACCAGTACCTACCAGGCTAAATGTCAGGCTTGCTGATTTTCTTTCTTTCTCTCTTTCTTCCTTCCTTCCTTCCTTCCTTCCTTCCTTCCTTCCTTCCTTCCTTCCTTCCTTCCTTCCTTCCTTCCTTCCTTCCTTCCTTCCTTCCTTCCTTCCTTCCTTCCTTCCTTCCACATGACATCATTTTTCCTACATTTGGCTAGTTGAGTGACATATTATAACTCATTTACCAGGCACATGCAGTCCTGTTATGTTGCAAAGTTTGACTATAAAGCTTTAAACACAGCAATATTTATTTTAGAATGAAGTTACATTGATCATTTAGACCAGGCATCTCACTAAATTGGTTTGCTGTAGTGTTTACCCACTTCATAAAGAGACCCAATATCTCAGCAGTCGCCGCCCTCACTGTCTAGCCACATCCGTCTCAAGCACTGTGAAATACGGCTAATAATGGACATGGTCTGTTTTGCCAATGGTTGCTGTACAGAAAAAAAACAAATAAAATGGTTCTCCTTTACAGTTTCGTGTCCACAGTGTTATCTCAATCAATCGCCCCTGGCTATATTGTCCATCTACTTCAAAATGCACCCATGCATCACAGCCTTAATAACCTTTAGTACCAGACACGTCTAAATGGTTTGTGTCTATCTGTGATGTGTTTAGGTTGGCTCTGGGGGAAATTACTCTTCTCACTGTTGATTCTCTTCTCTCTCTCTCACACCATTATCCCTTCTATTCCTCCTCTCTATTTTCACCATTAGGTCTGTCCTCCCTTCTTTAGAGATATCCAAGACAAGAGAGACTGTCAACAGTCTGTGAACTATAGCTGTTAGTGGGTTGTGATGCTTTGCAGACAGCAGCATGTATAAAATCTTTTCATTAACTCTATAGCTTCACCTATCTCCTCCCCTTGCATCCACCGCTTACATACAGCATTCTCACGTTTGTCCAGTCCAGGGGTTGACACTAAGCTCTCCGAGGCACTTGCCCATCGGGCAAGTGCAAGTCAGGTTCTACTTGCCCTCAGGTCATGGTCACTTGCCCCCCAGGTTCCAGGTTGTCCCCAGTTAAGTTGGTTAACCAGATGTAACTCTTGAGTACGTTAATTGAGTTAAAATTCATCATCTTAATTAGCCCAGGTCTACACTGTAGAAGATTAATGGTCATTTTGATGTGTTAATTTGCCTGTTTTGTTTCCCAAATCCAGCCTGGAATTGTGGATAGCTAGAAAGCAGGGAAAGACACAGAGGCAGAGTGCAATGACTGCCTTCAAGACAAATATATCTTGTGTTGTGTTATAGTGCACTATGTTGCACACTTGCCCGATCGGGCAACCAGGTAGCAGTCTTCACTTGCCCCACCATTTTTTTTTACTTGCCCCGGGCAAGCGGGCAAGTGTTAGTGTCAAGCCCTGCAGTCTTTCAGTCCATGTCTTCTTTCTGCCTCTCTCTGGCCTTGTACAGTAAGTCTTCACCATGGAAACCACAACCACAATCAAAACCTCAATGCATACTTTTACACTTACATGAATTGCATTTTCAAGTCGGGATAGCGATTTCATCCAATCAGGACAGGGAACTCACACTATCCTGATTGGATGAAATTAACAAGCTAAATTGGAAGCAGGAAGAATTAACAAGTTAAATTGGAAGCGCTCAAATAACGCAAATAAGGGAGCAGACAAAATTGATTGGTAACCTAAGACACCCTGTTACTCAACAAACACTAACTTCAGAATATAGTGTTAAATTTTTAAGGGTTAGTGAATGGAAAAAATAGGTTTTTCACACTTTTAGACCACATCCGTGGTCATTATATAGCCATACCCAACAATACATGCCAAAAATTTGGGAATATTCTCACTTTTGTGTAATTTCAAACTCCATAAAATCGATTTTCAATTACTTCGTGAAAACGCAAACCTGCTGCATGATGACATATCCACTATCACACATCAATAAGAGCGAATAGAAATTAAGCTGACCTGATTTTTGTCAGGTCAGCTGAGTCCTCCACAATCACAGGTGCCTTGATTAGAGTCAGAAATACTGTTTTTAATCCCATTCTGGCATCCACACACCTTTAACTAAACGTTTAGTTTTAACCCATATGACTTACCCAACCTTTAATACTATTAATACAAGGGAAATCATTAATAACGCTGCAAATATATGACTCTGCTACCTCCTATACTGCACAACGTCACGTACACTTGACTTGGACAGCAGAAAGATCCAATCACACAATGAGAGGCCATAGAAATAGATACTCCAGGCAGAGTATGTGCAGTAGCAGCTTAGATAAACCTATCTTTATGGTGTACCTGGAGGAGGTCCTGGAAGCACATGCACACTCACACAGTCATAATAGAGATTAGATTACATTGAAGTGATAATGAAGCTCCATCCACCACAGTGAGCACACGCACGCACGCACGCACGCACGCACGCACGCACGCACGCACGCACGCACGCACGCACACACACACACACACACACACACACACACACACACACACACACACACACACACACTCACACACACACACTCACAGCCCTCCAGTCATTTCCTCTCTATGGTTCCACTCTGACTCACCTCTCCTCTCTCTCTGTATCTGTTTGTATGTCATCCCCCACCCATCTCTGTCTGTCTGTCTGCCAGCCTGTCTGTCTGAAAGCATTGACAGGACCTGTCTGTCTGTCTGTCTGTCTGTCTGTCTGTCTGTCTGTCTGTCTGTCTGTCTGTCTGTCTGTCTGTCTGTCTGTCTGTCTGTCTGTCTGTCTGTCTGTCTGTCTGTCTCTCTTTCTCTCCCTCTCACACTCATGCTGCTTCTCATCCTGTTTTTCCTCTCTCTCCCTTTCTCTCACATCCTCTCTTTCCCTACCCGGTCCCTTGTCCCTCTTTGTGCAGCTGTTGGTTCAATGAGCCAATGAGAAAAAGGGTGTGTTCTGTTGACATAGATAATAAAGATCATAATTGTGTGTGCGTGGCTGTGCGCCTGCATGCGTGTGTGTGCATGAGAGTGTGCGTTTATGTGTGCATGTGTGTGTGTGTAGCTGATTGTATTAGTCTGACTCCTTATACGCAGGCAGGTTGACTGACGTCAGTGCGGACAGTGAGAGTAGACATGGACGTTAATGTCACATGCACACCACCATTGAACTGTCAGTGGGTGTGTGCGTGCATGCTCGTTTAGTATTAATTGCGCTTGGTTCATGACACCAGTTGAACACATGCAGGTCGCGATGCGAGTAATCATCCCACACAGTTTGGGGTCACTCCACAGACACACACACAGGGCATACACTTTCAAACACGCGCGTATGTCTGTCTTTCACTGTGAACTGATGACAGATGTTGTAGTACATCTGTGGGGTCAAAGTGTCCTTGAGCACCAATGCTACACCACTGATCTCTAAGCATCATGAAGACATCTAAGACACAGACGTATTCTGAAAGGCTGGTTGAGATTGCGAACATATACAGTATATTGTTGTTGTGAAATTAAATGAGACTGACTTATTGCCTGGCATTTTGCCTGACACATTATAATCACATCACACATCACAATACGATATCAAAGTCACAATATCAATATAGAGGTATTTGGTTTAAAATATTGTGATTTTCCTTGTTTATAGCCTAAAGTCTAAAAACAATACATTATTCATCTCTGTCATCATTGTCATCCATCTTCTATACTTATTTCATTCATTCTCCTTTCTTTTATCTGAACTCAGAGTGTATAAATCTGTAAAGAATGTATAAAAGGGGATCTGTAGGGTCCAGGACTATACTGTTCTGTCTTCTTCTCCTTGCTCTTCACCTTCTCATGTTCGTCTTTGTCTTTGTCGACATCGACACCCATTGTTCTACGTTAATGTCTCCATATTGATTCAAGTCGATCCCAGCTCTCTTCAATGGCTGTGGAGTGGACACAGTATAAAAGCCTCTGTACTAATTAAATTAGGTCAGTTTTTTATGCTCTCAGGGTTAAATGAGCACTGAGGGTATTACTGTGGGGCTGATATGAAGGTGCCATTTGGCATTCATTTTCAGACAAACACAAGACTTTGCCCTAGCTTCACATTGTATTTGAAGTAGTGGCTGTCAGCCACAGAAAAAAATGGCGAAAAGTTGAGTTGTTTCTCATGCCATGACCAGCTGTAGTGTAACCTCCATTTATTAGGACTGTCAACTCATACTGTAATTATTACTCTATATGTAACTTCCTATATATATAGGCTATTTCCACTGTTTTAAAGATTTTTGAAAGTATTTTATGTTATATGTGACTCATGTCTTGTTATATGTATTTTAAGATTTAAGAAAAGAAATCCATAAACAATGCAGTGGGCAATGCGATTTTGGATGGATTTCTTTTCCAATATTTAAATTCCGGAAAAGCACTGTAAACGGTTAATTGCAAAATACGACGATTAATCATCAACTAAAATGTGACAGCCCTAGAGCCCTGGAGCGATGCAATGATACCACCTCATTCATAAAAGCCTGGCTATGCTTTTTGTCATTTCTGTTTGTTTGGTATTTTCAAACAGCTAATGG
>CM076980.1:22926800-22961800 GCA_039105355.1 Benthosema pterotum
AGCATAACCTCAGCGATCAAAGCCCGATCATTTGCTGAATGTGATTTTTGTCAGCGAGCGGATAAATGGGCCCCAACAGCTCATTGGGGCAAATATCGTGCACGAGTCATAAGTCCAATTGGAAACCTACAGTATTGTATTACAGTATTCAACAAGACAGACACATGTTGGCATGTTGAACCTATAAAATGGTAATTGGTGCATCTACAGTATATAGCGCCTTTATACATGGTGCTTTACATAGATGCATCACCCATTCACACACCGATAGTGGCAACTGGCACTATAGCTGGCACTACACTTAGCTCATCAGGAGCAATTAGGGGTTCCGTAGCCTCGACACCCAGGCTTTCATTTTCGTTCACGGTGCACGAAAACAGAAAGCCTGGACTAATTTGTTACACACAGTGGCCTAGAGGGGGGAGTCAACCTTCCGGGGTGGGCGTCTGTTGGATATTTTTAATAATAATAATCCATCAATGGGGTGATAATAGGAAAAGGACTGAGACCAATATAACCTAAAATATCAGGAGACCATTTTGGGGTGAAGATTTAACCTTAATGGATACAATTAGAAAAGATCTCAGAATGGACTGTAATACTTCGATAGCTCAAAATGTAACATAGTTAAAATCACAAAATGTATTCACAAGAAATGTACGTCAAAAGTATAAGTACTCCAAAGTACTAGCTTTAAGAGCATTGAGAAAAACCCTTTAGTGTACCCAAATGCAATCAACCTGTAATAAAACACAATTAATACTTACTGCACACCACATTAAACATTTTCCCTCAAAAACAAGTGAAGAAAAGATGTCCACACGTCAGCAGCAATTATATTTAAAAATGATTTAATTATATTCCTTTCTATATGGAGAGAAATTGGAATACATCCACACCAGCCCGTAATAAGTTTCCTCTCTGGTTTAACATGGCGGTTCACAGCATTATATGAAAATCCTTATCAGAAAATCCTCAACGTGGCATTACAAGTGAAAACTTCCGGCATGACGTTTACTGCAAAGGCTTACGGGAAATGAAGTTTTAAAATACAATGAAGTACAGAAATAATATGATGCAACACTTCACTTTAGAACATTCTCGATGGAAAGAGAGAGACAGAGCCTGTGATGGAAAATCCCAGCAAGGTCAATGCATAGATAATAGTCTGGGAGTAAATGAAAACAATTCTCTCTCCTCATAACAACCTGGAACGCTGCAGACTCAGTAATATCAACAAGTGGCGAACAACACCCTTTGCTCTAATAAGTAATGTGTCAAAGAGCAGGCTAATATGAATGTAGAATGCAACTTGAACATCCTTGAAAATAGCAGATCTACAAGATGGTAAAATGAATCCATTGATGACATATGTAAATCATTCACAATACAAAATTATGAAATATTAAATATTTCCAATATTTCCATCAGCCTCGCTCTAAATGATGACGGGGATGACGACACGTTAGTGAGATCAAATCAGATCAGCTCGATCTGCTGTGTGGATCATCCCACGGCACCCCGCCAAAATCATTTTGGGTTAGGCCAGGCTAGGGGTTCCGTGTCTTGCTCAAGGACACTTTGGCGATAACTCTAGTGGAGGCCACATTTGAGCCGGCAACCTTGCAGTACTGTCCAGTCACTCTATCCCTAAGCCACCGCCACCCTGACATTTGCACCTATATGTGCAAATCTCTCACTAAATATCTTACAGCTGTAGAAATGTGGAAAATAATAAAGCAATGTGAAAGTAAAACGGACAGGTCTGTCACACACAAGTCAAATGTAAAGGCAATTTCCATGTGGCATTTTCCACCCAATTACAGAAAACCTGAGTGAGAGAGGCCGGCTTTGTGATGCTTCAATGGTGTTTAATGTCATGGAGAGAGCTTGGCCAACTGAGGGCAATTGTGAGTGGTGTAAAGGCTATTGGTTTGAATTATTAAGCCCGCACTGTGCACTGATCAAATATTCAACATACGAATATGTTATTGGCCATGGATAGCCAGACGAAGGTCATTTGCATTGTATCTTATTTTGTGGGTGCGTGCCTGTGTAGGCTATGTGTGTGTATACATGCTCATGCATGCAGTATGTATTTGTCACAATCTGTTATGAATAAGCATGTGAACCACCCTGCCTCTGCTGCAATGGACTCTGTAAGAATCAAGTTTAATATTCTATGCTTCAAATACATTTCCACATCTGTCACATCAACGAATATTTCCGCAAGCAATGGCGTGTGTGTGTGTGTGTGTGTGTGTGTGTGTGTGTGTGTGTGTGTGTGTGTGTGTGTGTGTGTGTGTGTGTGTGTGTGTGTGTGTGTGTGTGTGTGCGCGCGCGCACGCACGCACACGCAAGGCTCCATTTTGAGGCTTATACTCTCACTAAATCCTCACAAAATGTGTTACTATAATTATGTAGACAACATACACATGTTAATGAGACTTTGGTCCCATACAAGCACAGCCACAGCATATTGAACAAATCAATAATTGGATGAACATTTTAAGACAACTGAAATTGTTTTTGGAGCCACGGAAGAAAGATTGATGTTGGTGCTCAACTTCAATTAGCAATGTTAAAAACCACAATGAAAGACAGAAATCTTGGTGTACTGTAGTCATGGTGGACTGTGTGTGTGTGTGTGTGTGTGTGTGTGTGTGTGTGTGTGTGTGTGTGTGTGTGTGTGTGTGTGTGTGTGTGTGTGTGTGTGTGTGTGTGTGTGTGTGTGTGTGTGTGTGTGTGTGTGTCTGTGCCTGGGGCAGCCATTAGCATATTGTGTGTTGATGCCTTCATTTTGCGAAGTATGTTGATGTTGAATTAATGCAGAGCATGTGGACTCAATGCTGTCCATGTGGACCATAAGCATAACCTTCACCCTACATATTACCCTGGGGCGCTTGCTTAAGCAATGCTAAAGTTGCCATGCACCACAACAAAGTGGAGAATAAGTCTTGTGGTTTGAACCAAGCCCTCAAAGTTGGGGGATTTGTGAAGCAAAAAAAGCCTGGCATTTAAACGTGCATGTTTCTGTCATATAAACGCTAGCTGGTTTGTTAGCTCCAACATCGACGGAGCACGCTCCACATCCTCGTCTTGTCCAAGTCGTAGAGACTTGTGCTCTAATGGCTGTGTTAGCAAGAGGGAGAGCTCTGTCACATGATTAGCGACACACTACAGGTGTTATGCTCACTGCTCACCTACACTACACCCGAGTTTCAAGATTCAACAAGACGCCATATTCAAACTAATCTTGAATCTACCAACAAGTAGCAGTATCTGTCTGTCTGTCTGCCTCAAAGCACCAGCACAGGGCCAGGGCTCAGCTGCTATAGCAATCATTCTAATATCACAATGATCACACTCTCTTTTATTTTCAACCTTCAAATTGCACCCTGCATAACACATGCAGTCTGTGGCAACGATATGCCTCCATTCTGCTGCTGTTCTATCTGGCTCTGCTGCTTCCTTCCTAGTACACAGCTAAATGTCAGCTAACTCTGCTGTCCAGCTTTTGTGCGTGTGCGTGTGTGTGTGCACGAGAGAGAAAGAGAGAGAGATAGAGAGATGACTCACCATCACTGCCACCTCGGCAAAGCATGGTTGGATGGGGCGAGACCTGGACGCCCTTACCCATAATCCAACACTGCAGACTGATGAGGCCACTGGGCTTTGGGGCTTGAATGACCCGTTGTATCTGTCAGATCGTAACCTGTGGGAGCGAACCAACACACACACACACACACACAAACATACATGTGCGTGCACACAAACACGCACGCGCACATGCACGTGCATACACACATCCACATTTTAAGGCTATGACTCACCCACACAGTCGTGTGGGAGGTTGAATCTTGCCCCAGGCATTTGATCCCATCTAAAGTATACATATGTGGGTTTTCCTTTAGTGGGAATAAAAGTCAAAGTGCCCCTCTGTGATTGGCAATGAAATCTGACAAAGACCTGTGGGTGTTTATCTTTGTGCTGTTGTGTGCGTGCAAACTGTGCATGCCTGGGTGCAAACTTTGCATGCATTCTGGAGTATGAGCAAGAAAGCATATTTTTGTGTACAGTACAGTATACACAAAGTGCATGAGTATATTCATAATCATATAACATTTGTAATGCAGCACTCACATGGCCAGATGCCATACATACATCACAGAAATTTGTGAAATCTGTGTCTCACACGGTCACTGGCGCCATCATACTTTTGTATGATGGCGCCTACTTTTGTAGAGTATGCATACACTACAAAAGTAGAGTATGCATACTCTACTTTTCTTTCAGTCTCAGATGCTGCTGATACATTTTACAATCTCAAGAGTTAGATTTGGTTATCAAGTGTCCATCATTTAGCTGGGGATCACCTGGAATTCTCTCAGGGACCAAGCTGGTAGTCCTCGGACCACTAGTTGAAAACCACTGACCTACACGAAAGATTGATCAAAATGTTGTGTTTGCCTGCAAACTGTGAATGAAAAGGTGTTTGTTATATTAGCTTGCTTCAGTTGCCATCCTTCCACACAGTTCCAGTACTAGCCTTGAGGGTAGTTATTTTAATTTGTTTGTTCATTTAGCTGGGACGGCACATATTAAAACACCTTAAGCTGCTTAAACATTTCTGTCATTATAAAGAGTACAGGAATGGAGATTAATCAAAAAGACAGAGATTAATTAATCCAAAACTGAGCACAGGAGCTAGACTACTTTACAAGTTCAGGTTTGTGACAAACCTGCCGTACATCGGTACGTCAATTATAAAATGTCATCCGGCTCCATTTTAGGCGAGGGGTAGAAAAAAGTTTGAGCCTTAATAACTCCTGATCTAAATCAAATGCTAATATAATGTGAATCAAAGTGTTCATAGCTCCACTATCATTAGCCGCGATATGAAGTATATGACCTCCCATTGTTCCCCATTGGTTCCAACCAATGATCCCCCATGGATCATTGGTTCTTTATTTTGTCTATGAAGCCCGGTGACGTCATGTGTGTCTGAAACCTGGTCCGGATGGAAACAATCGCAGAGCACTGATTTAATGGTAAACAATAGTGCTGGAAGCTTAGAGTCTCAACAAACTATACATGCATGATGCAATGTACAGTAAACACAGGATTTAGTTAAATCGGTGCTCATTTGCACCCTTAGGCACTAACATGAAATCATGTAGACAACAAAGACATAATACAGATCAAGAAAACACAGTAGGCCTAATATGCAACAGCAGTGTCTTCTTCTAGAGTGACTGTGGGGGAATTTTCTCATAGTTACATCACCCAATGTAGACTATTCATTTATTGATTCTAAATCAGCAAAGCCACTGCTGTATATGATATATCGGTCTCCTCTCCTTTACAGTTATCCTTTCTTAGCACTTATCTTATTCGCATAGAGTTTATCAGATTGTCAATTGTGGCCTGTGAAATGTTGGTCCACTCCTCTTCAATGGCTATGTGAAGTTGCTGGATATTAGTGGGAACTGGTATGCGCTGTCGAAATGGTAATAATGTGGTAATAATGTGTTATTACCATTTTTACAGTGTGTACCTGTTCCCACTAATATCCAGAAACTTCACATAGCCATTGAAGAGGAGTGGACCAACATTCCACAGGCCACAATTGACAATCTGATAAACTCTATGTGAAGAAGATGTGTTGCACTGCATGAGGCAACTGGTGGTCACACCAGATACTGACTGATTCGGAGGCCCATACACCCAATAAGGCAAAAGAAAATTGCACATTTCAAGATGTCTTTATTGTGGAGAGTCTGAGGTACACCTGTGCACTAATCATGATGTCACATCTGCATCTTAATGTGGCACACCTGTGAGGTGGGATGGATTATCTTAACAAAGCAGAAGTGCTCAATATCACATATTTAGACAGATTTGTGAACAGTGTTTGAGAGAAATGGTTATATTGTATATCTGGAATGAATGTTAGGGCTTTAAGTCCATCCCCTGAAAAATGGGAGCAAAAACAAAAGTGTTGCGTTTATATTTTTGTTGAGTGTATATATATATATATTTGTGCTTGGAAAAACAACCCTGGCAACCCATCAAATATCCAGTTGCTGGGTAAATAGTTCAAGTGTCACCACATACAACACAATAAAAGAGGGGAAAGTATACCTACAGTTGGAGTGAGTTTTGTAAACAGAGTTATATCACAAGACTCACATTGCATCGTTTTATAGACTTATAACAGGCAAGCTTTTCTTTCTATTTTTAAACAAATAGAATTGATTATTTGGCTCTTTGGGACAAATGGCCATGGAGCTGCCTGGGTGTGATGTATTAATATACCAAGTTGCTTGTATTTCGCAGAATCGAATGGATGTGGCAACCTGTATAGTGTTTATTTACATAGTTCTTTGACTCTGTTGTTCAGCAACATGTGGTGCTTTTGGGAAATAAAATCAAACAAAAGGCAAGGAAAATAAGGAATTTGGGACGTTTTGCATCAATATGTGGATATTTGGTGCAAGCTGCAGGTATGAACAACTCTGTACTGTGTCTCTCTGAAGTTGTTGTTCAGTTGAGCTCAAAAAGCGTAGATGGAGTTGCAAAAGAACTGTAGTAGTAGCCATTGCTAGTCAGCGGGGCAGGTCATTGGTTCGTGTTGTTGTGTTACGTGGAGTTTAGTGACTTGGTGAAATGCGTTTGCCCTTGTAATAACTAAGTGATGTAAGTGATGTCAGCAAACCTCCTCTGCACCTTATGCATAACTACAATAACCTCCCCATTGTTCATCTGAATAAATGGTTCATGTTCACTCGGTATCAAAACTATATCCAGTTCAACAGTCTGTCATCTATCTTCGTCAGATTGCGCATACCGGTCTGCTGCCTATATGTATCTATTATTCATCAGGAACCATCTCTCTTCCTCTTATACTACATGGTCCCCTGCTATACTGGAAGTGTGAAAAAGAAAGATGGAGAGAGAGAGAGAGAGAGAGAGAGAGAGAGAGAGAGAGAGAGAGAGAGAGAGAGAGAGAGAGAGAGAGAGAGAGAGAGAGAGAGAGAGAGAGAGAGAGCAATGCTACATTGTAGCAGCCTTAGTATGTATGCTCTGTGTTATTATGTGTTGCTTGGTATCCTTGATCTTTCTTTAATTCATACTCTGGATGTTTATTTTTTTTATTTGTTATGAAAGGCACTTTATTTGAATTTAACAACAAAAAAAACAGAAAAAGAAGACAGGATGAAAAGAAAAGATATAGACAAGATAGGCAAACAGATTAGAAAATGTGTCGTCATCATCAGCCATATTGTATGTACATTAAAATCATCAACAATTATTTGGGCATTGCCTGACCATGGATCACATCAAGAGCCTGAAACATTCCTACTCTGGCTGTTTTCTGACTCTTCTGAGCAAAAAGCCACTTTGCAGGGAGAGATAGTTTTAAAGAGACATGGTGTTAACAGATTGTATTTGATTTTAATCTTTTACTTCTACTACTACTTCTCAGAATGCATTGTCCTGTGTCACAATTCTTTTGTCAAACTTTTTGAAACAAAGCAGCTCGCAATTCATTGTGAATGGCTACATTGGCTAGTCTTGATATATCTATTTATACGATTTTGTAAACATGTTGTTCTACCTCCAAACAGACAAGGCCTTAATTTATCCCTCGAGGGGGAGGTTTATCCTGACCCCAGGCTGTGAAGAACTGGCTTGAAGAAGCTCTAATAAGCTGTCATGGACTTTCTGACGGTACAGAATCTGACTAAATGGTACAGTACAGTATGTAACAAAAGCAGTAGGCTATGTGGGTGGCTCACATTTGTAATTGGCAGCGCTGTGAGCTAATGTCACCCGGTCCCTAGATGCGCTTTGAGCACGCAGGGTCCAGTCCCATGGTTCTCTCTGTCGCTTTTGAGGTTTTCTGTTGCCGCTGGGTGGTCTCTTCTCTGACCTGATCATTAGTGATGGCTTCCACCAACAATTTGGCTCAGCAACTGGAACTGCTGTGTGTTTGTAAGCGCTTGTGTGTGTGGGGTGTGTGTGTGTGTGTGTGTGTGTGTGTGTGTGTGTGTGTGTGTGTGTGTGTGTGTGTGTGTGTGTGTGTGTGTGTATGTGTGTGTGTGTGTTCCAATAAACAGCTTTGACAGCACAGCAGGGGCAAACAACTGTACAGATGGACACAAATCAGCTCAGCTGCGAGCGTGTGTGCATATACCTATGTGCTTGCACGCATGTGCATGTGCATACATGCATGCATGTGCTAGCGCATACAGATTAACAACATACTTTACGTCCATTGGCTGCTAGAGTCAATTTCAACCTGACAAATCTCTCTCTGTATACCCATTACTCTGTGTAGTCTGTTCACTCTTTAAGATGATACGGTGATTGGGGTGGGTTGGAAAGATGGGGTGAAATTTTGAATGCAAATGACTGTACAGGCCATAAGCACAAACGCTAGTGTCAAAGATGAGGCGTGTATACATAATGGGAATATACATAGGGTGCATGGATACATCAAGTTAATCCTTCATGACTTTAGCATAACAGTTTAACCATTTGTATAGGAAGTGTGTGTATGAGGTGCTATTGCATAAAAAACAAATATTTTACGAATAGCACCTCAAAAAGTGTGTGTGTGTGCGTGCGTGTTTTGTGTGTGAGTTGGTGTGAGCTTACTATAGGACAGGTTCAGTCTAATTGCCTTCAACACTGATCTGCAATGCCACTGACTGACTGCACACTATCCTGAGGGGGTAACCATGGCAACAGGTGTGTGTGTGTGTGTGTGTGTGTGTGTGTGTGTGTGTGGTGTGTGTGTGTGTGTGTGTGTGTGTGTGTGTGTGTGTGTGTGTGTGTGTGTGTGCGTGTGCGTGTGCGTGCGTGCGTGCGTGCGTGCGTGCGTGCGTGCGTGCGTGTGAGCAGAGGCCTAATGGTTGTTTATCAGTGGGGCGGGGCACTATAGAAAACAATGCAAATCTCTTTGTCGGTTTGCTTGGTTATAAAGCACAGCGCTGATGATGCTGTCCTATACAAGACAATAGAGATGAGAGGACTGCAGTATCCAGGCTGTCCACAAATGTAACCAAAGGTTCCCGTAATTGTCCATTTGGTTACATTTGTACACACCTCTGCGGTACAAATGAATAGTATTATTAGGGATATTATTTGTTATTATGCATAGGCCTACACACAGAGGGGAGTAAGCAAGGGAAGGAAGGAGATACAGACAGAGGGAGTGTTAGTAAGATGGGGAAATGGAGAGGATTGAACCGAAAGAACAATAGTGCAGACACTAAAGTCAGACCCACCTGGGCTTTCCACTATTTGGGGGTTTAGGGAACGGGCGTTCCCTAGTGCCCTAAAACACCTCCGCTAGCCATGTAAATTATGCATAGCCTACGCGTGGATTGAGTGTTACAATAATGAAACAAATCACTGTGCCATAATGAGATCCATTATCCGTTGCACGTTATTCCCAGTGCTATTTCTTCATAGCCTTATACAGTCTATATGCTCATAGCCTATGGACCAGTGAAGAGTTTCCCCCCGCAGTACACAGAGCCAAGAACACTCATCTTTTTATTGAGTCACAAGTCAATCAGTTTTCTCTCTTTTTTGAGAATTTGAACTGCTATGCAAAATACAAACTTTGGCCTTTATTTGGTATACCAATAATGGACCAATATACCATTTACACAAAGCAAGCTCCTAAATATCCTTAATTGTCTAAATGTATGTGCAAGATCTGGACATCCGGTTAGGCTGGATATACAACCTCACGCTGTACCACAATGGCAGTGAAATTGTTCCATGAGTGTGTTATTCTTCTGTGCATCTTTTTCATCTAGTGGGTGGACACTCTCCTCTGGGTCACTTGAAACCTAGCCTGGTCTAGCCCTCAATGATTTTGGCCTTGGGGGGCGGGGGTGTCGTGGGATCCACACGGCGGAAGTGCTGCGCTCTGATTTGATCTCACTAACGTGTCGTCATCTCCGGTCCCTCCCCCTCCCGTCCACTGCTGTTCTACATCACATCATTTAGAGCGACGCCCACCCCGGAAGGTTGACACGCCCCTCAAGGCCACTTTCCAACGCGCGTTAGTCCAGGCTTTCCGTTTTCGCGCAAGGCGGACGAAAATGAAAGCCTGGGTGTCGAGGCTACTTGAAACCTGAAGTTGTCTTTGATTTGTCTGCCTGAACTAGCTTTGCAGCCTTCACATACTGTACATGTGCATGCATTCACATGTGTATTCCACACATGTTTTTGTATTGTGCTAATACAGTATGAAAGTTCATGCATGTACACGTGCTGTACATGCATGCACTTTCATTCTCATTCATTTTCGTTCTCTCCTGCTTACATGTCTATAGTATATTGTTGGACAGAGTAACAGGGAGCCACTCTGTAACACCACTGACTGAGTTCATTCATGTCCAAGTTATTATAGATCTGCAGGAGACTGCTTGTCCTGTACTGTACTGTACAGTACAGAAGGTGTGATGGCGTGTGTTTTCACTCAGGGGCCCATTCAGACAGATCCTATTACCCCAGGAGTTGGAGGACTGCTGCGCTGCCGACTCAACAAACGCTATCTTTTCAAGAAGGAGGTGAGGAAAGAGGATGAAATGTTTGCAGAGGGAAGTGATGTATTAGGACAACTTGCAATTTACAATTTAGGCATTTGTTAGACTAGACACTCTTAATCCAGAGGGACTTACATTAAGCATGAAGAAAGAGAAAAGGCATGCATGGTTATACATCATAGTGGTATGCACACCAAGTAGTTAATGTGTTGCATACAGTATATACACACTCACACACTATATAGTGCTATATTGACATTAAAAAGCTAAAAGTCTGCATAAACTGCTATCCAAATCTACATAAACATGCTATCTAGGATACCTATTGGTACTGTGAGTCTGCAATCCTGATTGAAATGGGAAGTGCATTCCATAGTTTTGGGGCCAGAAGGGAGAGGCAGGAGGAGAGTGCTCAGGAGAGCTTGTACTTAGAGTAGTCCAGTTTTTACATGCTTAAAGATACATCGCATGGATGCAACTGGGACGTATCCTCAGTGATGTATCCCAAGGTCATCGGGGTTTCGGGTCTCGCAACATCATATCCCTCACTCAGGCGACCCAGCCGGGGTTGATCAAGTCCCGACTTACGTCCCAGTAGCTACTCTCGGTCAGTCCACTAGGGAAAGACCCAAGGCCACACAATCCACCGCTCCAGAACTATTCTGCCGGTACTGGGAGGCACTATACTCTGGCACATGGAGGGACTAGGCTCTGTGGGTTGACTCCTGTCCAGACCCCTCCTACGTCTCACCAGGTCTGCTCCTGCTCTCACCAGGTTGGCACAGGACCTGTGCGTTGCACCAGACTCCCAGCACCAGACATTTCATTCAGGAGCAGTGAATCATAATGGCCCTCCTAACGGCCTCACCAAGGTTTTTGGGCTTCCTCCTCACAGAGGACACAGGCTGGGGCGCTAACCCATACTGCTCACCCGGGTTGACTGTTGTCTGGCTAAGAAGCTGGGCTGGCTCCTTGGTGATGAAGGGTCTAATTCATCTCATGTAATGGATGACATTTTATGGCAGGGCCAATCCATTCTGCTTCGCATTTGTGGCCATTGGAGTTTTTGACCAATTGAGTTCCAATGAATAAGGTCACATATGCAGGTATAATGATCACTGTGTGTTATAATTTGTGTTTTGTTCCAGCTTCCAATGCTGTATTGAAAGTTTAAAGCTGCATTTCTGTGATGAAATCCAGCAGCTCGTTGCAAATACTGATTGCATCGCCGATCGCCCACAGTTTCCCCAAAATAGCTCGCTCGGTCCGTGTACTTTTCGGCCATTCAGGATTCTGTTTTATACTTGTTAAATTTAAAATCAGAATACACTCCAAAACGGCCCGTTTCGGTATTCTGTTTTGAAAACAAAATGTAGAGTTGTGAATTGTAAGAGCAACATACGACCCGTTTCCAGGTTCTAATTGTTGTGGTTCGAATCAGAATGACAAAATTTAAAAACGCTGCTGCTCTGGCGAGGTAGCGAGCAAAACCTGAAATCTGTTTTGTGTCCGCTGCTCCCCCCCCCTCCCTCCTCCGTGCTGAGGGCGGAGGCGTGGCACGGAGCTCTTGATTGACAGCTCGGTTACTGCTGCAGTTACTACAAGGAGACACACGCGGCGCTGTTGGTACTGGCAGATGATATTATGAATTATTGAATTAGAGTAGACAATATTATTATACATTTATCCTGCCGTAATTTCAAATAAATTACCCCACTTTTTGGTTGCATATTTACACAGGGCTGTTATTACATTCAAGTCAACTCTTAAGTAATTAAAAAAATTAATAGAGACAGACAGACGAACAGACAAGACAGACAGACAATAAATATAAACTTTCTAATTAATTAACATGCTAAAGTAAGTCTACTTTGTATTCAACATATAGGGTAAGTGTCCCACCATCATCATGTGTGTCATTGTTATGCAACCCGCTATGTTTATAGTGTATTCGTTATTCAATTAAGTGTTTATGAGGTGCGCCAATTTGGCCGCCAAGGTGCCAACCGAACTAGGCATTGAAGTAAATGAATAGGAGTAATGCCTCACCGGGGCTCATCATCAGATTGTTTTCAACATTCTAGCCAACTTTGTGGAAGATGGTAGGGTATAGATAGTGTCTATAAAATCAAGTGAGTGTGTGTGTGTGTGTGTGTGTGTGTGTGTGTGTGTGTGTGTGTGTGTGTGTGTGTGTGTGTGTGTGTGTGTGTGTGTGTGTGTGTGTGTGTATACCTAGTGAATGAATACAGGAACCTACATTTGAATTAAATATTAAATACATCATCATTGAATTTGAATGAGTTTGGACGTGCACATCCGCAACAACCAGGGGAACCACTTGATGCTGTTTTGCAATTGTCCTAGCCAATTGCATCTCCTCGGACTACTGTAGGCCTACTGTCTGTCACTGTGGTCCATCCGTGACACCATGATCACGCCCTCGCTGCAGTGTGCGCTGTATAGGCTACCAGTAGGTAGAAATAATAGCTCTGTGGCTGGTTATGACCCGTTAAGATTCAATCAAAATGCCGCTAACGCCAATGTATTTGTAATGACAGCAGCAGTCATAAATATAATCTAAATGATAAAGGATAAATGTATACAGACTACATTACTTCAATGATTAGTTTGGCACCTTGTTTGGCACCATGTCGGCCCAAAACACTTAATTGAACAAATAAACAAGCCTACCTGTAACATAACGCGTTGCATAATAATGATTAATGACACAGATGACGAGGTCCCGGGTAGGCCTCTTTAAAATGTCTATCTGTCTGTATTACTTTATTAATTAAGAGTTGACACAGAGGAGGATGCATCAATCATCAATGTCTAATCAGAATGTAATAACAGCACTGTATTAATATGCATTAAATGCAGACTAATTTATTCAATTTATTAACGGCAGTGCTAAATGGTATAAATAAAATCTAAATATAAAGGATAAATGTATAATAACTACTCTAATTCAATAATTCATAATATCATCTGCCAGTACCAACAGCGCCGCGTGTGTCTCCTTGTAGTAACTGCAGCAGTAACCGAGCTGTCAATCAAGAGCTCCGAGCCACGCCTCCGCCCTCAGCACGGAGGAGGGAGGGGGGGGAGCAGCGGACACAAAACAGATTTCAGGTTTTGCTCGCTACCTCGCCAGAGCAGCAGCGTTTTTAAATTTTGTCATTCTGATTCGAACCACAACAATTAGAACCTGGAAACGGGTCGTATGTTGCTCTTACAATTCACAACTCTACATTTTGTTTTCAAAACAGAATACCGAAACGGGCCGTTTTGGAGTGTATTCTGATTTTAAATTTAACAAGTATAAAACAGAATCCTGAATGGCCGAAAAGTACACGGACCTCGCTCCCTCACCAACTGTGTCCTTTGCCAAATGGAAATGTTGATATTTTTGCCACATGATATGTATCTTCTATGTGATCATTAGCCCCAAATGAACAAACCATCTTCAAATTATTGGGCTCTTATAGAGCCCAACTGTAAAACTTGAGAGGGAAAGAGGGAGAAAAACGTGTGTGACAAGGCGTGATCTAGTGGGAGCAGAGAGCCTACATACTTATTTTCTCTCAGTCATGAGTGGTAAATTACTGTTTTCGCTTTTCAGAGAAGAGTGCTTTGGCTGCCCTCATAGTAACTACTCTGACTGCTGCCACTGCACAAAACGCTTGCATTAAACCATTCCATCTTGTGAACAGGAGCAATAAAAATAAGTGTGTGTGTGTGTGTGTGTGTGTGTGTGTGTGTGTGTGTGTGTGTGTGTGTGTGTGTGTGTGTGTGTGTGTGTGTGTGTGTGTGTGTGTGTGTGTGTGTGTGTGTGTGTGCGCGCGCGTGCGCGCGTGCATGTGCATGTGCAGGAATCTGCTACCAGCATGGTAAAGTGAACAAGGATAGGGACTTGCACTGTTTGATGCAGGAGCCCCCTGACAATGCTCCTTTCCTTGTCCAACCAATTATTATGATCTATTCTACCTTATACCTTTATACAGTATATGCCGTTATTTACCCTATTACTCATATAACCTACCATAATACATTGGTGGGAATGGGGTACAGTCTCAATGAGAAATGTTAAGTGCAAGCCTCCTTCAACACAATCCAAGGCACAATAGGTCAATATTGTTTCACTGTTCATATAATAATAGTAATAGTAGTTTATCCATGGCCTGCCCTACCTCCTGAGCTCGTCCTTTTTACTGTCAGTTTATGATGGAATTTAAAGACCTCTGGTCAGTGCAACACATCTCTATATACTGTATAAGTATTGTTGACAGGTGTCAGGGTGCTTGCTCTCTGCTTGCTCGCTCTGCTCACGCACAAGTGGGCCATGGCCTACTTCTGCGCAACGCGCAAGTTTGCACTCTACTGAGTACTGATCTAGTTTATGTATTCCTTCCATTTCTTCTTTCTTTCTTTCTTTCTTTCTCTAATCTCTTCAAAGTTTTCTATTTTTTTGTCCTTATACTTCTTAATTAAATATCCCGCTTTGACATGGTACATCCGATATCATTAGTTCTCCTAATTGGAGTCCGAACCATCCGATTAATTCAATCTCTCGCTCTGTCACTCTCTCTCTCTCTTTCCATGTAGTTCAGTAGCCTACAGTTCAGTCCACTACATTGCAGCTCTGTAGGAAAGCTACATAATAAAGTTCAACTTACTGTGTTTTACAGGGTTTGACAGCTGTTGTTCTGTCCCATTCCTGTCATTTATTTATCTACCTGTCCATCTCTCTCTCTCTCTCTCTCTCTCTCTCTCTCTCTCTCTCTCTCTCTCTCTCTCTCTCTCTCTCTCTCTGTGTCTCTCCCTCGCATGATGGAAGCTGGTCTGTTATTCAAACCCACCAGACACTGGCCATGACTCATTCAGTCTGTTTACTCTTCTGACGACACAATGTTCTCTACGTATCTCTCTGTCTCACAGACACGCACACGCACACTCACACTCACACACACACACACACACACACACACACACACACACACACACACACACACACACACACACACACACACACACAAGCAAGCATAATGAACCTGGCCTTCATGACGTACACGTACATGTACTCACAACTTGCCACTGGGTGTGTTATAATGAGAGTTGAGGGGCCATTATGAATGTTTGAGGTTTATAAGCATCACATTTATTTTTGGAGGTATTAACCACATCTCATACACCACAGTGTTAAGCCAATCTGCAAACGCATCATCAAGAGGGACAAACTGTACCCTCTGCCATTTCGTGAAATTTGCGTCTGGTGCACCAAACAATAGAATGTTCACACGATGTTGGACCGTTTTCCACACTCAGCCCTTCTGTTCTTGTGGGCGCTGTCAGACCGTGCCAACGTTAGCGCTGTTCGGAATGTGTTCTTGTGAGATTATTCCACATGTAATCGAAATTAAATAGATGTGATGTAATTGCCAGGTTGCAGTTGTGATGTGCAAAACAATACTGTATAATGTCTTCTTGAGCTATCACTGGTGCAGTGTTGAAGTTATATGTAGGTCGATGTTGGTGGTTTGCATCTTGGAACATGGTTTGCAACTCTTTAATGTGTTCGGTTTGAGTTGGAGCTGCAAGTTTAGTTTTGTTGGAGGTTCAAAACCTTGCTCGCCCTTTTGAAACTACCATGACTTTGTGTCATGGTGAGGAAATTGGTGCACATTGCATGCTATCCTTTTGTTGATGTTAATTCTTACAGAGGTTCTGAAAGAGACATTACTCTTCTTATCCTCCAAAATGAGGTTTTTGATGAACGGGAATAGTCTGTGGAAAACTAATATAATACTATATATAAACTATATCTCTCGAGTTGTCTTTTCATGTCTGCTTGAAACATTTGAGGAAGACCTTGAGTGTGTGGCAGAGCAATATCTTATCTCCTGTCAGTTTATGTTAGTCCCTTTCATATCCTGTATGGTGTGTTTTAGTGTGTGTGTGTGTGTGTGTGTGTGTGTGTGTGTGTGTGTGTGTGTGTGTGTGTGTGTGTGTGTGTGTGTGTGTGTGTGTGTGTGTGTGTGTGTGTGCGTGTGTGCGCGTGCGTGCGTGCGTGCGTGTGCGTGTGTGAGTGTTTGACTGGCTAAGTTTTTTATGACTCTATAAATCCATGTAGAACTGCAGATTCAGGCAGTCCCTTGCTTCTACAGAGCTCCCATAATAAAATGAGTTATTCATTACCTTACTTGTAATTGCTGTGTAGTCTCTCCTACTATCCTCCATGTCAAACACCTAATCCCATATTGCTCGCAATGTGCTGGTTGTGCCTTGTATCGTTTCTACCTAATTGGTGTATGAATTTGTGTGTGAATGGGTGAAATGCACTGTAATGCGCCTTGGATAAAGGTCCTATATAAATGCACCATCTAACATTCAAGATTTGGATGTGCTAATAAAGCATTGACATTGAAAACCATTTAAATTATCATTCTCTGAAAGTTAATTCAGTTACTGTGCTTACACTGACTGCATGCAGTTTTACAGTTGTTTATTTAAGAAAAGCCATGCATGCGCATCGGCAGAGTTCTCTATTTCTTTCTGCTGTCCCTGAGCAGTCAGCTGTGAAAAAGGTCAATGGCTACATACAATTTAAAACAATACCGACAATTAAAAACGATACACACAATTAGAAACAACAGTTCTAGAACAGTTCTAGAAATGGTACAGGCTACATAATCAATAAAAACACCTATAAACCCAAGGAGGATAGTGAGAGTTTACACAGCAATTAAATGTAAGGTAATGAATAACTACTTTTATTATAGCTCATCATGGGACTGAATCTGGATGTGTTTATCAGTGTTGGACATATTACTTTGTTTTTCTAATATATGACTTTCAATTCATGGAAGCCAAGAAATAATTTGGTGACAAACCATAGAAAATGAGAAATTATTGAACTTCTGCAGTTGTCAGATAATAATGTTACAAGAACACGTGCAATGAGACAGACTGACCGCAAGTAATATAGAAAGTAATGTAAAAATGCAGAAAGGTATAATATATTATAGATGTTTTGTTGAGTAATATATTAATATTAAGTTACTGCATTTTGGTAATATATTACGTAATATATTACGTAGTGCACATTACCCAACACGATTGGCCGGTTGGGGGGGTGACATAATTTCGTCTCCGAGGGTTGGGGTTGTGGGTCGGTCGGTGGTTGTTCTGGGGTATTCGTGGGCGAGGTGTTTTGTTTCGTTTGTAAATATTGTGACGACGGAAGTGATGTTATTTTATCCGTAGGGATAAATGATAAAATAAATATGACATAATTATTTCAGAGGAATAAGAGTTTGTTTTTGTTAAAATCTGATTTCTGATTTGCCCGCTCACGCACAAGTAGGCCATGGCCTACTTGTGCGCAACACACAAGTATGCACTCTACCGAGTACCGATCCAGTTTATCACAGTAAATAATTTATCAACGTTACTTAACTCCTGATGATGCCATTGGATGACTTGATGACAATTTACAATTTAGGCATTAAGTAGACTCTCTTAATCCAGAGTGATTTACAGTAAGTAAATACACTGCAATACATACTGTAGCCTCCATACAGATTAATAACAATAATTACAACTAGAATGCAATTTTGCAATTGCAAAGTGGAGTTCCCCGATGACGTTGTAATGGTCACATGGTAACGTAGTAAAAGAAAGTTTTACATCATCATACATCACCTTCCTTGCCAATCAAATCATTTCGATGTTTCTTGTCAGCCAATCAAATGATTATATATTATCATCAGAAGGTGAAAAAAGGTTACAGAGAAAACGCATCACAATAACAATAGTGGGGTTGCCCTTCAGGCAACCCCACTACCAACAACCCCAATAACTGTGACAGCTTAGAAAAACACAATTCACACTTCACTGTCAGGGGATTATCCAACAAGCCCAGAGTCCCTGAGCTTGTCTGTGAGGTCCAGGAGCCTCCAAAACGGGGTAACAGCACACAGTCCTTATTTGGCATAGTTGTTTTTCTGTTTATTGTCTCCACCGTAAGGTGGTGACTATGTTTCACCGCCTGTCTGTCTGTCCATTCACACGTCTGTCCGTGCACCTGTTACATCACCCACGGGGTGACGTAACAGCATGGTGGTGATTATGTTCTACAGACACCCGCAGGGTAACTATATGTCACCCGCACGTTTGCATGGTGGAATGTGCACATATTTTCCCCGGCCCAAGACGGTCTAGTATTTATTAAGGAATCCCTGGCTGTAAACCCTGCCAAAATGCAGGTGAATCACAGGCCTATGTCATCATTATGTGTGTGTACAGAGTTGTGCCACATCGGGAAGAAAAATGGTGTGGGGGAGGACAAGTAGGTACCTACGGCTGAACATGGACAAAAAACAAATGAACAAAAAGCATGATTCAACCAATCCTATTGTACAGTTCCCCCTTACATTTAGATACTTCCAACCCCTCGAACAAAAACAAATATGACAGCATCACATATACCAAGATCTAAGTTCATGGCCTTCCCATGTCCAAACTCTCAAGACATGAACAGGCACCTAATGCTCACAAAAGCTAATTACACTGAATAATCAGTGAATGGAGTCGGACAATATTAAACTCAGGGGTCTACTCTACACATCTCTAAATCAGTCATCAGCGTTCATCACGTTGTTGTAGATGTTGCCCACTACTACCAGGACGCAGAGTATAATGGGGCCAATGATGGCACCTTCAGCACCCAGATAGTAGGCTCCACCTGCCACTGCTAGGCCTGTCAGATAGGGGTGGCCGCCCCCTGAGATGTGTGCATAGATGGCCGTGTCTACAACATAGGTTGGCAGCAAATGGCAGACCAGCAGCAGTAGGGCCTTGACCCCCTCTTTTTGAGCCAACCACAGATCCAACATGGCAGGTACCGCCGCCCAGTATGTTCCCAAGAACGGCACTGTACCCAGGATGGCTGCCAACGCAGCAGGCATAAACACAACGCTGATACCAAAGACGGTGTGTGTCAGCCAAGTATAGAGGCCATAAAAGACACCCTTTTTCAGAGAGGCGTCAAACACACCTCGAATGGCCTCTTCCACCGACTCACTTATGATATTGGAGGAGGGTCCAGGTTGAGACAGTGGTGTTAAGTTTATCAACCACTTTACAGGTTTGTAGTATTCCCCGCTGGCACTCAGGAGGTAGAACAATGTGGTCAGGAAGATCACCATACTTAGGACAAAGTTCAGCAGAGCCGTACCGCTGTTGAACAAGACGGTAAATAGTGCAGTTGTTATGTTGACAAGCAAGCCAACATTTTGACTCAATACTGCCCACAGATTCGACAGGACATTTACCAGAGTCCCAATATTATCCTGCATGTTCTGCGCAATATAAGAGAACAGGTTCCCCCAGTCCGGACTATCAGACGAGTCCTTCGATGGCAGTGAATCGTGGATATTTCTAGAGTCAATCGCATCCTCGACAAACCAGTTGTTGTAGAACGTGTCCCAAAGTTCTAGAACCTCCTTCTCGATAACTGCAGCACTTTTCCCTTCATCTCCTATAATCGTATTCAGCTTTTGTGTTATCCATTCTCTACCGTGTTGGTGGACATTAATAGCAGCCGAGTTTAAAGCCTTCTGGACTGCCTCTGCCTCCGGGAGCCAATTGGCCCACTCGGGATGGTTGGCCACAGTCTCATTGATGAGGTTACTGGTGACTTTGATTACATGAACACTTTCGTGGTGAAACATAACGGTGAGCAGCACAGCCATTAACAACACGACCATTAACAGCGCACAGATGATGAAGGTGCTGATGAGATTGTCCACAGATTTCTCAAACCACAAGAGCATCTTTTTATCAATTCGGAGGAGGAATTGAGCGAAACCTTTGATTGGCCCTGGCATAAGGGCATCCTTTCGCTCATGTCCAAACCTTTCCAGCCCTCTCCACCACGAGACAAGTGTCTGCTGAACAAAGCTCTTCAAACCAAAGTGGACAACCAACCACTTTAATATCCATGCGGCCACAGGGATGGGCAGTAGCTTTAAGATCCATAGATTCAGCCAGATCTTAACAAGTATAATGGCCAAAAGCAGTAGGCCGAAATACACGTCACTGGGATTTTCTGTGCTCTTCTCATTATTGAAGAGGCTACTTAGCATTGGAGGTTGGCCCTTGGGGACGCCCAGGTTGGAAGATGACTCCGTCTCCATGGTGTCCACCTCTTCTTCAATTTTAGCTGTGGTGAAGAAACCACTGCAAATATTGTCTGAAATAGATTTCAACGGCTGCCATGGGCTTCCTTTACCGGGAACCTTTGGTAATTCTTGGTATCCCACGATGAAGAGCGTGCCCACAAGCACGAATATAGGCACTCTCCATGGGCCAGTGAGCGACACCACGTAAAACAGGAAGATAGCCCAGACAGGAACGGACAAAGTCCTCAAGTAACACTCTGTATCGGAGCCCCACTTAAAGGTTACTAGCAACATATAGCCGATTACTACAGTAAAAACCCACGTAGAATGAAAACAGTTCAGGATGGCGCCGATGATCCAGCAGAAGTATGCCAGGAACACCTTTGCTCCAATGATCCTCCGAAACACGAAGAAGGTTGTGAAGCCTACTGTAATTAACCCCAAAAGCTTGGACTGCTGAATGAACATCTTTTTTATTACCTCCGACACACTGTTTACACACACCACAGGAAATAGCAGGATACCCACGACTAATGGCGTCCCAGTGCCCTTCAGGCCGTTGACCCACGAACGACTGAGGCGGGTTAGGGAGTACTTGAACGGATGGAGGAAAGTACCGCACAACACCGCCCAGAGGAGTGGACGGAGAAAGGCCTCTAGAATGTAGTAAATGAGAACCGCGGCCGCGAGACAGATACCCACAAAGATAAACGCGCCGGTATTGTAGAAAGCCTGTTTGAAGTTTGTGTCATATTTAAGGACCGAAGGCTCAGTGAGCAGTTGGCTCACCACGTCCAGTTCCAGAGGAGCGTCAGATGTGTCCGGGGGAGGCCTAGCGTTCCGTTCATCTGCCATCTTGTCAAAATTTCGTTCTCCCTGACTGAGCCACTTGTTGCCAGGTTACTTGAGGGCAAGTCTGTGACATCAGCCATCTATAGCATGACATTAATACCATGTTGTCAGACATCTCTATATTTGGGCTGACAGCTGAACAAGGCATACACTGTAAGAGACGCTGCTTACGTCATGGACATGGCAAAACCCACACCGGACGTTCCATGAATACACTACAGTGTATGGAGCCATGGCTGGACCTGCCCATCAACAAACACAAACAAGACCTTTGCCATAATCACTTCAGGAATATGATAGAAGACACATCACTTGTTGCTTGCTTATACAGTAGCTCTAATAAAATGCACTGTATAGCAGAAATTTGTATTGAGGATATAAACCATGGCTGTCTTAGATGTATCACACAATTTGACTGCAAAGCAGGAGATGGTGGACAGTCTCTTGATACTTGATACTCAGATGTTTTTCACAATTTTCTTGTTTTTGTCAAGGTTTCCACCTGACAGTAATGATATGAGAGATGCTAATGGACTCCCTATGCGACCTGAGGGAACCACCAAGCCCAAATGAGCCAAGCAGGCAGTGAGGTCATGAAAAATGATGCCTCCAAGTGGTGTAAATGGCTGATGGATGGATGGATAGATGGATGGATGGATGGATGGATGGATGGATGGATGGATGGATGGATGGATGGATGGATGGATGGCTGGATGGATTCATTATTTATTTATTCATTTATTACGTACAAGTAAGACGTTCAAATCCAGATGTAAATTGCAACTAGAATGCAATTTTGCAATTGCAAAGTGCGTTTGCCCCGATGATGTTGTAATGGTGACGTGGTGACGTAGTACAAGAAAGTACTTTTACATCATCCTACATTACCTTCCTTGCTCAGCCAATCAAATGATTAATTTATATATTATCATTATTTCCTGTATGTAACATCGAAATATTTTGATTGGTTGAGCAAGGAACGTGATGTATGATGTACTGTACCTGTATGTCACCATTGGTTAATGGTCATCAGTGATCATTAACCCACCGTCCATCATACATCAAGTTCCTTGCTCAGCCACTCGAGAAAACACATCACAATAACAATATTGCGGTTGCTCTTTGGGCAACCCCACTAACTAATAATAACAGCCAGCCACAACACACTGTAAAGGTGTATTTGAAGTCCTGTAACTTTCCCTTTGGTTGAACTGTGCCCTCTGGTGGCAGCTGCAACATATTGTTATTTTTATACACATCATGTTGATTATTCATGATGTTGATTATTCATGTCCATGTTGGCTGGTGATGCCCATATGCACATCTGTCATCTGTAGGCTATACAATACATTTCCTAGGCGATCCATGATTAGACCAATGCCATGTCCAAATATTCCATATTTAGTCAAAAAAGATGCTAAAATATGGAGCGCACCATGACAGCAGACAGACAGTAGCTGTTATATCAGATATCTGTCATTACCAGTGATGGGGATAACGCCGTTATCAATAACGACGTTACCTAATCAGATTACTTTTATTAGTAACGGAGTAACCTAACGAGTTATTTTTGCAATTTAGTAGTTAGTTACTTAGTTACATTTCCAAAAAAGTAACTCGTTACTATAGTTCGTCGCAATTCATTTTCTTGAGATTGCCCGGTGTTGTAGTCTATATTCCTCCTTCTGTTAGAGTAGAATAAGCCGACTGCGCGTTGTGGCTTCATCCTTCTGTGAGTGATGTGCGTAGTTTACATTTTCTGTCTGCACATCCTGTAAGTCCGCCTAAGAAATAAAAGTAAACCTACTGTCTAGCTAGTGTCTAGTTATACTCTAGTATGAATCTTTTATTTTGAAAGGAAGAGGAAGAGGAAGTCCGCTGGCTGCTTGCATAGTGACACAGCTACTCTAGGCGCGACTTGCTAAAAAGTCTTGTAAACAATGACGCTGTACGCTTTGGATTAACTTTTGGATTAACACGCGCACTCTCGATTGGGAATCGGCTATAAACTCTGGCTGCGTTATTAGGTGAGTAATGTTTAATTCATTGTTTGGCCGCCGTGCCTTGTCTTATACTACTGTCTTGTTCATAGGCTGGGTTACGATGGGAAGAGATTGAGAAGCCTGCAGGTCTGCAGCCTGACCTGCAGAGCTGGTTGTGTTGTCATCGCGCAGTGTGGAGAGGACTGGTTGTACCGCGTACAACATAATATTGTCTGTAGGCTTACTGTGCATCTGAGATGCATAGCCTACTTTGTAGCAACCTAGATCATAGTAGGTGACATGGTGTCTGTAGCCTACAGTTGTTGTTGTCGCTGTTATTGGTGCTGGTGGTTTCCATGTGCGCAACGTGGAGTGCGACTCATCATGTACTGGTAATACAATGCAACTAAATTGTGCATACGTTAAAAACAAAGAGAAAAGGAGTATTTTAATTGTGTTCAGGAACGGAAAATAACGGAAAATAATCTATTACGTTACTTTTTATAGAAAGTAACTTGTAACTTAACGAGATTAGTTTTAGGGGCAGTAGTCCAATAACCTAACGTCGTTAGTTTATAAAGTAACGATACCCAACACTGGTCATTACCATATATCATATGTCATATATGTCATATGTCATATAGCTGTCATATCAGACAGCTACTAACATTCAAATTAGTCATTGCTCTGATTATATGTGATTTTGCCCTTTTCGATGTATTGATCTGATAGCATTCAAAGCAGGAGTTTTCATTCTCATTCGTACGTCACTTCTTGCATGAACAAATACAATTTAAACTTTTTGTAAAACTCAATATCTTACTTTCATTACATAACTAGGTCATGGATTCCATGCCGCCATTGCTATAGTGAAATGTTCTTTGTTTAACATTTTTGTTTTACATGATGAGCTCGAGGCTCATCCTAACATAGTCCCATGTCGAGCATCACTTCCTGTTTAGTCTGACCACACAGGAAGTGCACTTTGGAGGGTCATCTCCGAGGTCAGAGGTCAACATCTGCGGGTCAGTTCTTTCAAAAGTGAACAAACTGAATGTGGATTCCACATTTTAAAGACACTTTAGCATTCCATCTCGAATTGTGTGCATGTGCATGAGAGAGAGAGACAGACAGACAGACAGACAGACAGACAGACAGACAGACAGACAGACAGACAGACAGACAGACAGACAGACAGACAGACAGACAGACAGACAGAGAGGGCAAAACCATGAACTTTGAGTGTTTTTGATTGCGAGCAACTGAGCATTTAGGGTTTAGGTTTGTCTAAAGGATTATGTTTCACATGAGATTGTATGCCAAACATTTTGCCCTAACACTGGAATGAAATTATTGAAAGCACATTCCTACAGGAGACCATACACTGAACATACACACATGTGCATGTGTGCGCACACACCCATGCGTTGACATACGCAGACACGCACACACACATACACATAGTTTCAGGGGATGTCGGTTTATGGTAAAGCATTGGATTTCATGTACACTGTGAGATTTGGGACGCCATCCATTTCCTGGGTTCCCAGATTGATTCGCCTGTAGTAGACACATGTTGCACATTGAACTTTGAACCCAACATTTGAGAATTAAGTTTAGGCTTTATATGTTTTCAAGGATGTGAGTTTGATGTGATGCTATGCGTAATATCAGTGGCGTTTCTAAGCAATTTGGAGACCCAGCCAAGATTTTCCCCTGTAATAGAGGACAATAGGCTAATGTATTAATCCATATGGGGCTTATTAGCAACTGCCTAGTCTGCCTAATGGCAAAAACGCCCCTACGTAACATTGGGGCTTCGGGCTTTGGCTGCCAGTTCTCAGTTCTAGTTGTGGTAGTAGTGGTGGGGTATCCCCAATACTGTTCCCAGTCCTCTGATCTAATAAACCTCGGCTAATTCAACCATTTCATTGGATTATGCTGCAGGAAATGATTAACATGTTAGGCCACTGGGTCAAGTGACAGGGTCTGCTGGAGAAACATCTCTTTTACTCGGATTGGGGGGCCAGAAGAGAGAGAAATCCAAGTCTAGGACGAACAGAAACACCATGGGTCTGGACTCAAACCAGACCCAATCAGACCAGGACACAAATCCAATCTAAAGCAGAACCAGATGAACACGGATCACCTTACACTGGTTGAGACAAGACTCTGAGCTCTCTCCCTGTGTGTGTGTGTGTGTGTGTGTGTGTGCGCGCGCGCACGCGTGTGTTGGGGGGGCATGCACGTGTGCTTGCGTGCGTATGTGTGTGTGCAGAAAAGAGTGCACACATACCTGACGGCAGACACAAAATCGACCGAATTCCAGCCGTGAATAGCTTTCCATGAAATATCTGCTCGTTGTTCCATCCAAGCCAATTACATCTGCTAAAACAACAGCATACCTCAAGACACTATCTGACCTCAGTGCAGAAAGGTCATTGCAAGTTGGGGAAATGGACTGACATAGAGGGAGAGAGTGTTAAAGCTAGACCAGAGTGTGTATTCTGGATCTTTTGACGTAGGTCTACACCAGCGGACGTTACTGTAGATATGCATCGTAAAAACCACCAAGGCTGAACCAACATGTACTTTGCGGGCATTCATGCATACAAGACGTGCGCACGTGCACACACATCCATGCAAACATACTGTAGAAGGGACAACCACAACAGACTGCCCGGCAGATACTATCACCCCTGCTGAGCTCAGGTCTTCTTGCAGCTCACACACAAAGACGTCTTCTCCATGTGTTGTTTTTGTCAGGCATTTTTTAGATTTAGTCAGTCTTAGGGCTCCATTTTCGTTACTTACCAAACCCCTTATCCCAACCCTTATCCTTTTTTTTTTTTTTTTTTACTATTTTTAAAAACTTTTGGGAATAGTTCAATGTGCCAATCTATTGACACATTGTGATCATGTAGACTGGCCATTTGAACTATTGAAAAGTTAAGACATTGGACGGAAATGCCTATTTTAGTCACACTTTAGTCATTTGGATAAAATGCTTACCGTAATTAGAAAAAAGAGAGGTGTAGTCAGTTTTAGTCTGTGGAAAATCAAAACCTTTAGTCCCATGTTAGTAAAAGAAATGAAATGAAAGCATATATTTAAACTACTTTAACGAAGCCAGAGTATAATAACTAGACGCATATATTTAAGGTGCAGTTGGTGTTCTGATGTTAGACCAGGTTGCTTATTTTTCCCCACCAAAGCAACACCAGTGTTGTTTTTGGCAGGTATTTTTTAGATTCAGTCAGTCTTGATCATTTTAGTCACATTTCAGTCATTTCCATTCATGAGTTTTAGTCTATTATATTCAATATCCTAAAAAAGCTATTTTATCTTGTCGATTTTAGTCTTACCGGTAGTCCTGAAAAAGAGGTGC
The DNA here is from genome assembly GCA_039105355.1 of Benthosema pterotum. Taxonomy (NCBI): domain Eukaryota; kingdom Metazoa; phylum Chordata; class Actinopteri; order Myctophiformes; family Myctophidae; genus Benthosema; species Benthosema pterotum. The sequence goes on from CM076980.1 coordinate 22,953,775, forward strand.
TGACAAAGCCATTTTAGTTATAGCAGGGGTCGACATTATAATTGGCCCGATGGCCCGAAACAGGTTTGAAAACACGTGCGGACCACCAGATGGCGCCCTATACTGGCCCGATGGGGCCAGTGGTAAAATGCCCTCGTTGGTGCACATTTGTTGTACAAACCGGTGCATTGTATAAGGGTCAGCTTGCTGAACGGTCTACTGGTTTTGACCCCCATAAAAAGAGTGCTGTTAACTTGAATGCATTTAATGCATTAATAAATTGTGGTCATTTTTGCAGACTATGGGGATCGATTACCTGGGCCAGTGGTTACAGTAGTGGGGCCAGTGATTCTTAAAAGCCACTGGCCCGAAGGGCCAGTGGCAAATTTCCCTTAATGTCTACCCCTGTATAGTCAGAACTGGAGTGATGAAAACAATGGTCGTGTTCATGAACACCATGCAGTCCTTTATTAGATTTTACTGAACTAGTATGGTGGGGTTAAGGCTTATCTCCATGTTTCATGGAGGGTAACCTCTATTTTAAGTGGAGCTGCGGAGGAGCACATGAGAGGCTCCGGGGACCACCAGTGGTCCTTGAGAGGGTTCCAGGTGGTCCTCTAAGTTGGTTAACCAGATGAAAAGTCGGTAAGCCAGCAGATGTAACTCTTGAGAGCGTAAAAATGAAACCAAATGGACCCTTGCGTTGTCCATTTGGTTTCATGTTTACACAATATTCACCATCTAAATTAGCACCACTAAGAAGTCTACCCAATTAGAGAGTGTAGAAGAATGGTGTTTTTTGATCTGTCTGTTTTGAGAGAGAGAAAGAGAAAGAGAGAGAGAGAGAGTGTGTGTGCGCGTGCGCGCGTTTGTGTGTTGAATTTCCATCATATTTACTTTGTTATTTCATTTTATTTACTGTAACAGGCGCATATCTCCAGATACATTTGCTGTACAGTATGTGGCTGTTACACTGCCATGTTTCAAATATTCCTGGAATAAAAACAAGCCCAGGGGTTGTGAGAGTGGGAGTGTGTGCGCACGCTTTTTCGTTTGTGCATGTGTGTGTGTATCTGCACATATACACACACACACACACAGTGTACAGTATGTGTGCATGTGTGTAATACGCGTGTTCTCTAGGGTTTCGCTGAGGGTGCACATACCTGCTCTGATTGGCCTCTGTGATTAGAGACTGCTCCGTTTATTTAGGCAGGGGAAGGAAGTATCCATGACTCACAGAACAGGGCTGAGGAAACAAAAGCATGTGTAGAGATAGACCCTCAGACTACTACTGACTATATATATACTGTATATAGGTACAGCATCGTCTGGGTCTGGGAGAAACCTTTTATCTCCATATTTCATATCTTTCGTTGTTTTTCGGCAACTCATACAGCAGCAGCCTGCCTTACGTTTTGACCAGCAAAAGTGCTGGGAAGTTCGCTTCCCATGCGGGTCGGGCATACCCAAACATTCAGTGTGATGCATCTCCAAATATGGAGTGTGTGACGCACGCATGCACAGAGTGTGTGACACACAGACATTTTAGGCTGGCTTACATAGTAATCTTGCTCACTGCATTCGCAAATATTTGCTCACTTCAACACCTGTGTTGCGCGTGGCTTGCTGCTTCAAGTTGAATTACTGTGCTGCATGCCATATTGAATTACATTTTACATCGTTCCTGTAGTTCATATAGAGCTCAATGAAATAAACTCATCAACGGGGGTTTAATATTTCAATTGTGGGTGAATGGCGTTGCTAATTGCTGCCAGCCATGCTATACAAGCAATAAAATAGATTTGCGAACATGATATATTGCACAATGCTGCAGTACAGTATGGCTACAGGCATGTACACGATACAGAGTCCACAATACGATATACAGTATATCGGTAAATCGATGTATCGTTATATATCGATTATACGTATGTTTATTCAAAAATAATGACCATGTTGCACAAATACAACAAAACATTCTCAGGCTCACAGAGATATCGAATACATCACTACTAGTGTTACCAAACGTTTCAACCCCTAAGACAACTGTGTATTTGCCTCGCCTGTGGAGCAGAAAGAGAGTCTTTGTATGAATCTTTTATTGGTACCATTATGGGAGGATCATTCATTCCTTTTTTCCCACTCTGATTTTAATTAAGAGTGGGCCGTGTTATACAGTACAGAGAGAAGAAAGAGACTTTGGAAGGAGGGACATACAGTAATAAGTGGAACTAGGAAGGAACAAGTGGCCAGCGAACACGTTGTTTGAGAAGCAAGCCACGCACATTGCACATAAACAACTGGAAAACAGCTGAGTGTGAGAAGAGGATGGAGTGGCCAGGGAGTCATTTCTCTCATGTTGTCTCCTGATTGGAAACAAGATAGACATCAGGACCAAACCCATCTATTACGCTGCAGGACACACTCCCTATCTGTTACAAAATAGCCCTGCCAAACTATGAGTGTGTGTGTGTGTGTGTGGGGGGGGGGGGGGGGGGGGGGGGGGGGGGGGGGGGGGCGTGTGTGTGTGCGCGCGTGTGTGTGCGCGCGTGTGCGTGTCAGGGAGAGAGACTATAGTTGTGCATGAGCCAGATGTCCCCACCCAGAGATATTCTGATCCTCACAAGATAAAATGTTGTTTAAAGCAGAGGTTTTCAGCCATTTTGACAGCAGGGCCCACTATTTATTCAGCATTTGAGCCATGGACCACCGCACCATCCACCATTTGAGGACATTTAAAGATGGAGTGCCATGATTTTTTTCTACCCTAAAACATGATCATCAGGTATCAATGTTATATGAAAAGTAAGATTTTTTCCCCAAAAAGTGTACAGTATTTGTTAAACTGTCATTTTTATGATTCCACCGTACCAGTTCATTAAGTATGCCTGGTTTGCCTGGTGGGTGGTGATGGGTGGAGATCCACCTGAACTGAAGCCACGCCCACGGCTTTAGTTGCATGATAAAGGGGGAGGAGTTAGGGGAGGGGCTGAGCACGTGATGTCACTATACTGAAGTTTTTTTCATTGGCACGTTTAACTGGAAAGGTTCAGACCCCAGGAAGAAACCCTAAATACAGAAGGAAGACATCATTGCACATAATAAACACAGAGGGGTCTATTTACATACTGTCACCTCTTAAACATGTAAAAAATTGGAATAAAATACAAAAATCACGGCACCCCCCCTTTAATTTTTTTTCACACCCAAAACTAAAGATTTTTTTTTGGTTTTGTCCATTCCAAATTCCAAACATGTAGGCTAAACATGTAACATGAAACAAGTATATATGAAACCAAATGGACCCACAAGAGTCCATTTGGTTTCATGTTTATACTCTCAAAGAGTTACATCTGGTTAACTTACTTTCCATCATTTATCTGGGAACCACCTGGAGCTCTCTCAGGACTACTGGTGGTCCCCAGACCACTGGTTGAAAAACACTGTTTTAAAGTGATTGTGACATTTAAAAAAAAAAGCTTTGTAATTTTTGTGTTTTCTGAGCTCAATTGCACTAAAAAGCGGACCTTTTCGCATTCTGAAGATTTTCTGTGCTCTGTGGGGTTTTCTGTCTCAAACAAGTGCTCAGATGTTCCTTCTGAATGTGATGTTGCATTCTGCAGGTAACATTTATGTCAATGGGATTTGGCAGCAGATGTCTGTTTTCACTGCAGCTCAAACGCCACCCAAACCCCATGACTCCAGAACGGAACATCCACTGAATGTTCAAAGTTCAGGTTTTCTGTGTGTGAATGAAACCTAATATAAAAGAAAAATAGGAGAAAAGAGGAAAATGAAAATTTGATGTCATAGAATGTTTAAGTTATTTGGGGCTGTATGATCCCCATTAGGAATTTAGCAAAGGATTCGGGTTAGGAAATGCTTGGTTCATGTTAGATATGCCTGCCGTGCATTTATACTGCATTGCGATTTGTGAACCGACAACACATAAAATTGCATTTGAGCTGCTGGCCAGCTCCATGCAGATTTAGGTGATGATCAGTCATCTCGATGTATTTCGAGATGGCCCGATAATGTATGGTGGTGTGACATGTCAGCAAGTCTATTGCCTGAATCAGATCTGAGCCACATCCAAAGATTTTTGGGAAGTGTAGTTCCAGACTATATACACTGAATAGTTGTCTGGCTACGCAATACTAAGTCGAGTGTGTAGACAGGAGGTGGAGGGCAGTCCTTTGCTCTTTGATCATGGCTGACAGCCAGCCAGGGGCAGTATGAGGGGAGAGATGGATAACACAGAGAGGGAGAGAGCAAGAGAGGAGGCCAAAGTAAGCAGTACCACAGCTAGAGTCTGTGATCTAAGCTGTAACCACTGTGTCTCTGTCTCTCTCTGTGTGCGTGTTGGAGAGTGCATAGGCTACATGAGTCTCTCTCCCTCTCTCTCTCTGTGGTGTCCATACACAGTAGTGAAAAACATGTTTTGGATTTCAGAGATGTGCTCATAGTGCACATGTTGAGATAGGCACATGCACTCACACGCGCACACACATACACACGCTTCACAAATACTTTGCATCAGTACTGGCATGAACCTCCAGCTTCAAAGCCTAACCCAGCGGTTTTCTCTTTACAATGTTTCTCATGATGGCCCCACACTGAGCCACGAATAGAGCTTTGGCCATGTAGCCATGGACCCAATATACTCTATACAATAACAGTAAGAATTAAAGTTGTTTTCTGTCTTCTGTCCACAAGTTTTGCAAGACCCTCAGTTGCGAAACATTAGCTAGAATCATTGAACATTTTCAAAATAGCTTATTGTGAATGCAGTGAGCAAGATTACTACCTAAGCCAGGGAGAACTGTCACTGTGTCTGTCTGTGGGTGCATCACACATGCCAGATTTGAGCATATCTGACCCAATTATGGAGAACTCCATTATGCAACGTCTTACTATAATGAGGTGCCCAGATGTCCTTATAGTGTCCATGCACATACTGTATATCTCCTTCTGATTTGGTGAAATGAAATAACAGGAACTGCCTGAATTTAGGAAATCCTGTTTGTGGTTCAGGCCATGAACCCCCAAATACTGGTAATCATATTTGTACTGGAGACCATCCACGATAATCATAGTTTATCAACTCTCTTAGTTTAGGCAGCAGCAAAAGTTGTTTCTATAGGCATTCATGTTTTTATGTTGAGAAATAGAGGGCTGGATCAGTGCCAAGTATATATAGTGGTTAAATTGTTAGTATCCACTTCCAATTTTGTCAGCTCATTTCTTTGTGTCATCACTTACAATTCCAGTTGTTTTCATTTGACTGTGTTTTCTATCCTGATTGGATAAAATTGCTATCTTGACCTGCATTTTATTTCATATAGTTTCAAGACATGGAGATGCTTTTCACTGAACAGTATAGCAATGAGTATCTTACAATGGTTCATTTAAACCAAAGAACATCACTTACAGGTCGATGAAACCAGTCAGTCAGTTCAGTGACTTTATATATTCAGCATGGGTGGCTTTGCTAAGGTGGGGCAGATGTTAACTAGAAAACATCTGTGCAGATTGACTCATTGGTTGCATGAAAACTCTGTGCAACTACACAAAACTAAGATCGATGAGTGTATTTTGGTGTATTTTGGGACATGTACAACATGGAGGAGTTCACATCCTCTACTCCAGTGATTCTCAAACTTTTCAGCTCGAGATCCACAAGAGAGATTAGAGATTATTTTGTAGTTTAATTCAAACATACACTATATACCTGTATGATTATGGCTGCCCCCTCTCTCTGTCACTCTCTCTCCATTTTTCTGGGTCGTGCACAGTCAAATCTGTTGTCTTCAGTTAACTCAGAGGGTTACAGATCATTTTTTGCACTCATAGGGCTCCATTTTCGTTACATGCTAAACCCCTTATGCCATATCCCTTATTTCATTTTCACTATTTTGAAAAACTTTTTTGGACTATTTCAACATGTCAATCTATTAACACGTTGTGAGCTAGCTAGACTGGCCATTTGAACTACTGAGAAATGTTTTTTTTAATAGTTTAAAAAGGCAAAGAAGTTAAGGGATAAGGGGTATAGCGGTAACGAAAATCTCACTCATAGAGTTAAATGATATCTCTAGATACAGTGCACAGTATAAAGCTCAGTGTTAATGTGTCCATTTGTGACAGTGTCTCATTCGTACACAGAGTTAAAGCGACACTCAGGATTTGACAGTGTGTGTACATACAGTAATCCACTGAGCCCCAGTTACACGGCACAACAGTGACATGCCTGTCACTTCCTAACTCGATTAGGACTCTCTCCCGTGCCAGAACATGGAAAGCCCCAGTCAAGCTCTTTCTCACTTGTTTCTCTCTCATGCCTCAATTCGTTTTATGCTCTTTTAACTCTTGTTCTCAGTGCATCCATCTTGACCAAGGGTGAGAGGGTGAGGGCTAGGGGTTGATAGTTGTTCGTGTTGGCAATAAAAGGGATATTTCATTAAAAAAAAAAAAAAAACGTTTTTGTCATTTTATCATCTACTCGGGCTTAAGTGAACACACCAGACAGTGTACGTATAAGTTGCACATTTCAGTTTTTGAGATTCACGTATAAGGAGGATGATATCAGTAACCAGATAATATACAGTATATCATACTGTATATTGTGGTTAAACGGAAGTTTTATTTGTAGTGACGGGGCAGCTAAAATGAATCTCAAATATCTAAATACTTAATTGTGTAACTTATAAACTGCCTGGCGTGTTCATATAAGCATTAGTAGATGATAAAATGACAAAACGTTTTTTGTGAAATGTCCCTTTGAGTCAAGTTTGAATTGTTGAATAGCTTCAACGATAACTCAAACCTTACCAAAAACAGATGAATGAATGAACTAGTGATTGTACGGTCCAAACACATCGGGTATAGGCCCCTATTTCCTTGACATTAAACACTTTCAAGTGTCCCCCCCTGCCAAGTCATAAAATGCCCTCTGATCTTTTGTTCTTGACCTCAACTTTTTCCTCTCATTACTCTTTCTGGGTCTCCCCCTATGTCCTATTCACCACCCCCACCCTGAACACATGATACCACTCTTGTTCGCATGCTCTCTATTTTTTTTTCTTTTTCGGTTTATTCATCCCTGTCATATTCCCTTATGATCCTTCCGTCTTTTTCCATCTATCAAGATGGTATAGTGCCATCTCATAAAAGAGAACGTTGTTAAATCTTTACGAATATTTCTAAGGTGTTCAGACTAGAGAGGTGAATTTCTTTCTTATGAAAGAAAGAAATTCCACACACATAAGCCATATTCACACTCGCAGCATGAAATTTGCAGCCTCCACACTATGAGAACTGATTGAAGCCCTCAATACTCCACCTCCACGCACACATGCACGCATGCATGCAATAACATTTTGTCAACAATCCCCAAGCTCAAGGACAAGACCTACTGTAGTTCTGACTTAATGGGAACACACACACACGCACGCATGCACGCACGCATGCGCGCGCGCGCGCGCGCACACAGACACACACACACACACACACACACACACACACACACACACACACACACACACACACACACACACACACACACACACACACACACACACACACTGCACTTCTGGTGTCATTCGAGTTTGGATGTGTGCATGTGTGAGACTTAAAGGGGAATTCCACCCATTTTTAATTTTTTCCTGAGAGGATACAAATGTATCCATTTGTACCCTCTCAGGAAAAAGGGGTCTGGAAAAAAAAATCATTAACATGGTGAAATACATCCTGATGATGTCGTCAGATGTATTTCACCACGTTAATGATTTTTTCAGACCTCCATTTTTAGGAAATACAGAATTGGGGACCTTTTTTATCATGTCCACACAACATCTCTAAAGTATATTAATGACATATTAAAATGTTGAAAATGAGTAGACTTCCCCTTTAAGCAATGATTCCAGTCCTATTCGCATGTTGTGTTGTGACTTCTGCAGCGTTAGCTGAGTGAGGTGCTGGGAAAGTTAGGAGACCTCAGAAGGAAACAGACGTGTGTGTGTATGTTTGTGGGGGGGCTTTCTGA
>CM076980.1:22964300-22966800 GCA_039105355.1 Benthosema pterotum
ACACACACACACACACACACACACACACACACACATTTTATCTTGTTTTGGTCAACAGGCCTCCCTTGGTACTGCCATGGCAACCAGAATGATCTTAAAGGGATAGTTCAGATTTGTTTTTTATTTGTTTTTATTTGTTTTTATTTGTGTGTGTGTGTGTGTGTGTGTGTGTGTGTGTGTGTGTGTGTGTGTGTGTGTGTGTGTGTGTGTGTGTGTGTGTGTGTGTGTGTGTGTGTGTGTGTGTGTGTGTGTGTGTGTGTATAGTAGTAGTAGTAGCTGTATTTGGAAGATTATTCACCATACATTGGGTTGCTAGCAAGGGAGATGTCAGCTGCAGCAGGGTTGATGCATGGTATATGAGTTGAACTATCTGAACTATTACTATATCTAACCTGTTTGTGTGTGGGCCTGTGCCTCGAAGAAGAGGAATGGCTGTGAAAATCTATGTGTGAAATGTTGAACACATGAGTGCATGGTGTTCAGCATTTCATGGTGGACACATCTTCTGCCAAGGTGTGTGGGAGGTGGAGGAAAATGTAATGCATTATGTAAGCTTTGCTGTATTGTATCTGCAGCCTACTTTCCTCATACTCTGAGCACGCCCCCACCACCACCTGCACCACCACCACACAAAATTCACTTTTTGGACAGAAAATGTTTTTTTGTTTTGTTTTATCACCAATATAGATCTGAGTTTCCAGTATATCAGTATATCACTGCTGATCACAAGTGATATTACATATGTCACGTTCATGAACAAACCAAGTCTTCTGGTCGTGTTTGAACTATAGCTTAACGGCACGTGAAGGCAGGAGGGGACGGGGGAACTTTGCCCTGCCCTTCCTGGGCTCCATGGGATGACCAGGTTGGTGAACATGCACTGCTCTGTACTTGTGGTCATGTTTAGGCGTTTAGTGTAGAGTTATAGGTTTAAGATAAGGATAGGATTGCGAGGATAAGATCTATAGTTTCTTACTAGTGCGACCACAAGCACCTATAGCCGTGACCGTAATCTGTAAAGAATTCGCAACCAGTAAGAAACTTGTCACGACCATGTTGCAACCACATCTATAGTCGTTGGTGGATTTAGCGGTCTTTCCAAAAACAGGATTTCTGCACAGCAGGGGTTCCCTACCTTTTTAAGTTAAAAGAGATATTTGGCGTCTCCCCAGGGCCAATCTACAAAATCCTTTTTTTCCTTTTTCAATTTATTTTGGAAATGTAAACCAAAAGTTAAACAAAACGGCTATTGGGATCCGTCGCCACCCATCAAAAAGGCCCATGGTCAGTGACGACCCTGTGTTTTGAAATATGACTTTTACTACTGAACGTGTAGCAAAAGGAAATAGCATAGACAGAATACATGTTCAAAGCCGAATCAGTTAGTAGACGCTGCTGTTTTCCACTCTGCATGGAGCAGAGGTCCATGGGAAACCGACTCCATGCCATGACAGGTGCACCCCAGATGTGAAGGGTATATAGAATATAGTAGCACTACTACTGTGTGTGTGTGTGTGTGTGTGTGTGTGTGTGTGTGTGTGTGTGTGTGTGTGTGTGTGTGTGTGTGTGTGTGTGTGTGTGTGTGTGTGTGTGTGTGTGTGTGTGTGTGTGTGTGTGTGTGTGTGTGTGTGTGTGTGTGTGTGTGTGAATTAGGATCTATTATTGATATAATCAGCATTTTATATAACTTATGGGTACAGTTTGTGTGCAATCTTTCTGGGTTTATCTGAGTTTATCTACTTGTAAATGTGTAATCAATTCATTTGGCAATTAAGGCAAATTAGTACTCACACGGTAGTTGACAAAAATGCTATCTGAAGGTGAGATCACTAGTCATTCAAAGAGAAATAAATAGGTTTAGAGCGTGGCTATTTATTTTAAAAATGCCTACTCACAAAACCGTCACTTGATATTGGTGTGTATTTCTTTGCCCAAGCTTTTTGTTTTAATGAAATGTCAATGATTAGATCACATTTCCCTATTACTGTTCTCAAAGTAAAAAACATATTTTTTCTGTTTTTCTCCTCAGAACATAGGTGTTTTCTTTGGGTATTATTTGTGGCATGTGCCGTGTTTTTTCTTTAGTAACAACCAGGGCTGGACTGCCTGAGACAAAGATTTTGCCTGGACATTTTTGCAGAATTTGGCTGAGAATTTCACTGACTTCTTGGGTCGAGGCTCATACAATACTTGAAATACAAGCCGTTAAACCCCCCATATTTACAGTACAACATAAATGATACACCACCAACAGACAACTAATTGTCCAAGCACATATACCGTACTTAAAGTTAGTCAAGTGGACGGATTGCCCTGCTGCCAGCATGACACTTACTGTAATATTATTGTGACATACAAAAGTAATAGATAAATAAGTAAAACAGAAATACTGATTCCCATCTGACGAACGATGGCAAGGAACAAATACCTGGGACCACCATGGGAGGAAAGGAAAGGTATAGCAGGAGAGGTAAAGATTAATGGTGGGAGGTGAATGAAC
>CM076980.1:22971800-23006347 GCA_039105355.1 Benthosema pterotum
TTAATGGGGTAAAGTGTTAATCTGTGTTTTTGACAGAGACACCATATCAGAATGTGTCCATTTACTTTTTTCATCAGTAAGTGGACAGCACGTATGCATCGGAACAGCCATTGCAGACATGACACAGTTCATTCTCGGTAGTAGTGTGTCATCTTTTCATTCATCTGATTTGTGGGAGAGGCTTGGTGTTCTTCTTATCACTGACTAACGTTGTAGTGTCTATATCTGGTCTCTCACCCCCACTCATCTATCTCACACACACACGCACACACACACACACACACACACACACACACACACACACACACACACACACACACACACACACACACACACACACACCCAAGGCGTTTCCGTCTCTGGTGGTTTATAGTTATGTAACATCCAGCTGTGTGTGGCCACTGTCCTGCCAGGACATAAGTGTGGAGGAGGTGGACACCTGTTGTATCAATCTGATAGCCTCAAGGATCTATTGCCCCTCCTTGACACATAACCGTAAGTGTAACCGTAATGTAATTATACACAATCACAATGGCAGTCTGGTTGCAAATGAATGAGAGTGCTATGCAAGCCAGGCAAGACAATCTGCAAGTGCATGTGTACGTGCATCACAAACTCCATAATTGCGTATGCCTGACCCAGAACTCCATATATGCGTGCATGCATCACTTTTGTTAAGCCTGTGCCAAGACTTTTTAATTTAATAGCTATGACAATTCACTCAAAGACTCTGTCTTATGGACCCGCTGAGCTCTTGGGCCGCGGAGCCGAGGCCCAGTAGACGTGGTAATCCAGTCATGCAAATATGCAGGACTGAGGCAAGCCCAATGTGATGTGCAAGACGCAACGCGGTTAAATCCATAGTGCTAATTTCAGTCTGAAGAGTAATCCAAAGGTTTGAAACAAAAATGTTACAAATTAACAAATTAGTCTCTTTAGAATCAGCCAAAAATGTTTTTAGCCAAAAATCAAAAATGTACTGTATATACCGGTAGCGGTAGCTATATTTTTTGCCTTTCCCCCATCTACATCACTTCTACTTTGATGCTGCAGCTGTTTCCCTGCAGACAAACACTTAATTGACACTGAGCTTGTGACAAGGCAGTGCTTGTGTGTGTGTGTGTGTGTGTGTGTGTGTGTGTGTGTGTGTGTGTGTGTGTCGGTGTGTCGGTGTGTCGGTGTGTGTGTGTCGGTGTGTGTGTGTCGGTGTGTGTGTGTCGGTGTGTGTGTGTCGGTGTGTGTGTTGCATGGTAATATTCTGTTTGTTGTCATGATTTGTCACAACCTGAGTTGGCTTTGTCCGTGGCATAACCGTCTTTATATACAGTAGATCATTTTCAAAAAGTCTGTGAAAAAACATTTCTGGAACACAGGCAACGTTTGGATGAATACATTGTCTTCCTCTGCTCTTCTTCTGGGTGTCTCCTTTCCATACAAGCACCTGAATTTACAGAGTCAACCTCCAGATGTTGGACAACAGCTGTCAACACAAAGAACTATACGTACTCCACACACAAACACGCATACACATTATGCTGACGTACGTGCACACACAATCAACAGATACAACAGTGGTTTTCAACCTTTTTCATACCAGGGCCCACTATTTATTCAGCATTTGAGCCACAGACCACCATTTGATGACATTTTAGCTCCACAGACCCCAAAAATTAAAAAAAAATATTTTGCTTTTGTTCACAATTCCTGGATGGATATGGGAAAATGACTAATCTTCTACATTCTCTAGTTGTGTAGGCTAATTCAGATGATGAATCTTTTAACTCTTGAGAGCGTAAAAATTAAGCCAAATGGACCTGAGAGCGCATGCTCTTTGAGAGCATGCGCTCTCAAAGAGTTACATCTAGTTAACCAACTGTCCGTCATTTAGCTGGGGACCACCTAGAACCCTCTCAAGGACCACTGGTGGTCCCCGGACCACTGGTTGAAAACCACTGCCTTACATGGATACGGTATGTATCCTCACAGGAATGTGTATTCCTGTGAGGACTACAAAATCTGTGCATGTGTGCGGGAGTGCATATGTAAATGTCAGAACCATTATAAGGACTTCATGTAGGGTTATTTTGGGATATTATTAGAAGTAGGTCGGGAGTGGCTTATTGACGGTAACACGCAGGAGTCTTTTCCTCGTTACAATGCGCTAGAGGTGGAGGTACTGAAGTGGAGCGCCACACCTACCATCAGCTCCCAGTATTTCCCGCACAACTTGCTGCACCTACAGTAAGCCATACTACTCATACACTGAGTTGGTGGTGTCTGGAATCAAAGCCATGACCTTGTGGTCCAAAGGCAAGAGCTCTACCGACTGAGCTTCCAGACACATAAGCGTGTGTACTCACTCACACATGTAATTATACACAATCACAATGACAGTCTGGTTGCAATTGCAGTGAGTGATATTACTACTGTATGTAAGCCAGGCTGAAATCTCAGTGTGTGTGTGCATGTGTGTGTGCGTCGCAAACGACATATTTGGACATGCCTGACCCAGAAAAGTCATGAGTATTAGTTCGCTTTGCCCACACCTAGTTGTGCGCACTCTAGTTTATTATTAATATGAAATTACAATAGCAGCTCTAAAAGCTCACACACAATGTGTTGTCATAATATTTTTTGTAATAGGTCATAGGGACCTAAGCTGAAAATGTTTGGGAACAAACAAAACACAGCACAGTAACCCCTCAACTGAGCTGACAGTCTGACTGTCTATTTAATTAGTAATTACTAGTGATTAGTTCCAGATCCATATCAGCCACCGAAGCACCGCATTTTCTGTAGTAACTGCCACTGTATTTATGAAACAGCTTCAGGTGTTGGCCTACCACAGCGTTCGCCAAACAATTTCGGCTGTGTTACCTCCTGAGCTAGCTGACCCATCCAAGTATTGTTATATTTGGTCAAAATGAAAGCTTTATGATTATATGGCTGCCTTTTACTGTACATCTCCTTACACCAGTGTTTTACTGGAGTTTGCCATTTGTCCTAATTAACACCATAAAACAGCCATTACCCTTTATATGTCATGCACCCTGGAGGGTGTTCGTTCACTACAGTTTGGGAACCCCTGGCCTACCTAATCGGCCCATTTACTAGTAATGGGATGCCTTTCCCTATAATTACCATTTAAATAATTGAGGGACATCAGATTACTTCAAAAAAAGGAAATAATGTCATTGTGATGTCGTGTTGTACAGTAGTTTTCGGTAGTTACCTTATCACCTTGAATAGGCCTTACGCCTTCCATCTAATTACATCATAATGACTTTTTTGAGTAATATTGGATTGAATAAGATGGAGATGGATAAGATGGGAAAAAAAGACTCTCTTGGAATCTATATAAGTTTCCATATATTCCAGATGCTGGGATTGCATGCCTCAGCTTCTCTTTCATACACAAGTAAACACAATATCTCACAGGACAGTAGTAAACATAAGGGATGTGGGCACCTGTGTTGGGTTTGTCAGCAGTAGATGCAGTCTGGGGCATATTACCGTCACAGACAGAGTTCAAGATTGAGCTGTTGGACATTCAAATGCTACCATATTTACCACGAGGAAGTTTACATACTGTACATCTGCTACTAGTCAATGTAGGCTGTCAGCATATTTTGTTACTCAGTTAGGCTATGTTTTGTGCCAGTAATCAGGATCAGGATTAAAAGATTCAATCTGTGGCTTTCTTTCCCTAAGCAAATACACTCCAGAGACATATTCCGTCATAAACATCAATGCAAAAGAAACAAAAATATCATTACTACAATACTACCTGTTGTGTTCTAAAGTCATCCAAAGCGTTAATTTTACACACACACTTATACACAAACACACACATAAATACTGTTTATTCTTGTTTCAGATATAACGACTCAGGAATAAGAAGACACAGAATGTAACAACAAGAGATATGACTTGACAAGATACAAGACATGACAACGCACCAAACGGGACGTGACAAACATTGGGACACGATAAGAAACATGACTCAGGAAGACACAACACAATATTACAACCTTATTAAAATGTACCATGGCACAAAATGTGAGTCCATGATAAAGTTTAAGCCTTGCATATTTTGAAGAAAACCCTATTTGCCCTGGGTGGCACTGATTAGTCAGCTGCTGTATCTTTCCTGGGGATGATATGACAGCTGAATAATCCAGTGACGCGAGGCAAAGCAATTCAAAACAGTCACTCTAATCTAAAAAGCGTCCATGCTCTAGTCTAAACTATCGCTAAATCTCACACTCACTGAGTGGAAAACATCAAACTCCGACTGTTGACATAGCATGTGAGTGGCAGTGAAAATATCACTCTTCAACCACAATGCCTTTCTTACGTTCTATTGTATGTACAGAGATTCTATGTACAGAGATTCCATGGCATCTGTAAAATGGCATCTCTAAAATCCGCCTGCTCTGCACACAATGGCCACAGTAAAGAAAAAAAGAAGCTGCTGTTTTTTTACAGCATATTTTGGCATAATTAATCAGTAGAGGGCTGTGTCTGAAACTATTTGGAACATGAGTTAACCTGCATATGCTCACACTCTACCTCTATACTTTTTCTTCACTACAAAAATGTGTGTACAACTAAACTATCTTCACTCACGTCTTTACACCAGTAAACCAGTGATGGCACAGTAAAGCTGATTCTGATTTTTTTTTCTGCACCAAACACTTTGTCCAACACTGACTGTAGAGTATCACTGATATTTAGGCTACAATTGAACACAGCAACATTCCTATTTCCTCTTATACCCCTGGCTATAACATATTATGTCAACGTGTCTTTGAGCCCAACATTATACATGCACTTTAGTGTAAAGCACTTTGGTGAAAAGAAATGCACAGTATACCAAAAGATCAAACATATTCCATGCCGGAACTTCACTGGATAGAACATGGGTGCAGATATGTGATGCATCCGGATAGTGTTCTTTTACCCTTGCATTCAGGCGCGGATTCTTTTTATGAAACTCTATAATGGGGAGAAAAAAAAAACAGTCTGGGAGCAGTTTACTTGCTGACTGAGTCACTAGCTCTCCCAGCATGGGAACTGTGTTGCGTACAGAAGGCCCGAGGAGCCTTCCCAGCAGTGCTGTGACTGTACCAAAGAGCGTCAACTAAAATAGAACAGACATGCTGTGAGACCGCTTCTCCAATGAACACATGTGTTGGCATAACCCTATTTCTAAAGGCGGAACACACCCGACCCCTGCTGGTTTCTGTCCGTTACACATGTGCGCGTGCGTGCACACACACACACACACACACACACACACACACACACACACACACACACACACACACACACACACACACACACACACACATACAACCACACACACACAGTATGTACAATTTGCAATCAACACTTGAAACTACAGAGAAGTACATGTGGTCACATGGACAAATTATTTGAGACACACAATTGTGCCCTCTCTCCTTCTCACGTACACACGCATACACAGACACACGCACACACGCACGCACACACACGCACACGCTCACAGAGATGGAGAGACACCTTCCCCACTGTTTCTCTCTCAGTGGGAGCGGACACATGAAAGGAAGGCAAAACACCTCCTCCTGCTCCTCTTCTACGTCTCCTTCAAATCCCTCTAAAGGCAGAGATCACTGTCCTCATTCTCTCGCCCTCATCTTGAAATTCACAAATCTGGTTTCAATAACCCCACAGATTCAATAACACCCCTAAGCACTACCTCCTTCCCCCCCATACACACAGACGCAGACACACTGCATCAGCCACACATAGACCTATATACTCAAGCTGAGGCAGGCATGGAAACATGGGTAACAGTAGTTTAAGGCCTGTGTAATGTTTACTCTGCCCTTGTTGTAAAAATACTGTATATCTACAGTACTTAGGGGGAAAAATGGTGGAATTCTTCAAGAGAGCTACGAAAATCTATCCTCCCGGGATACATTTCAAAAACACAAATAAAAAGTATGTCATGATGACATCACAGGTTGATCCTTTTTCATTGAGCTTTTGGGCCTGTGGCTCCCCGCCTTTAATCTCTACAAAATCAGAACAGTCTCTCATAAGTATTCACAAATGCCTTGTTCGCCGAGGTGTGCGTTTCTCTGTGATTCTATAGGTGAGCATGGAGAGAGAGTCTTTCTATGTATGCATGTGCACATTGCACTGGGGATCGAGGTTTAATCCACTATAAGGTACATTTGATTAAAGAGGGAGTTTAGGGGTATTACAGTTGGGAGAGGTGAGGTGAAGGGCAGAGCAAGAGGGCTCTGGTGGAGAATCCAACTGGATGACTTTGAGAACGTTTTCATCCATGTTTGGAGACTTCAAAGATGTGGAGTGTGTGTGTAAGGGAGCCCTTACAGCACATAATATGTGCTGTAAAGGGCTTCCTTACACAAGACATATTATGTCTTTACTGGGCATATGGCAGATCAAAATGTCTTTCATTGTCTTTATAACACACGCACACATGCACAGACACGCACGCATGCGCGCGCGCGCACGCACACACACACACACACACACACACACACACACACACACACACACACACACACACACACACACACACACACACGCACGCATATTCGAATACTGTCTGAACCATGAGAAAGTCGATGTCTGCACTTTCTGCTTCTGTTTCTGTTTGATGTTTACGTTTTCTACCTAACAGTATAACAAAGTAAAGTGGCTTCAAAATAGCATGTAATTTTCTTTTGTTTTTATGTCTTCCCATTCATTTTGAATGTTTTTTGTGTCATTTTTTGGTGAATGACGTCAGCACGGAATTGTGAAAGATGTGAAAGCATGAGCGAATCTTGCCGATTTTGAGAAACCTTCACAAAATCACATTCAGCCAAGTTAAATACAAAATCGATGATCTGAGGAAGGAGAATGACTAATTGAAAGGCACTGGATACTATTCAGAATGGAATTAATGTTAAGAAGAAAATAATTTCTTCAGCATAATGGTTTCTGTTATGTGATCTTACATGATCTTATGTGCGGTTGTTATTGTATATACAGTACATACTGTATATGTACTGTATGTATACAACATTGAATAATAATGGACAAGGCTTGAGGCAAGTGTGTGCTCAAACATGAGCACACACTTGCACTTGTCCCCTCTCAATGAAGCTTTTCATTTTTCTTCACATTATGATTCTTTGTGATTTCTCATTGGGCGGCAGATTAGTAGTCATTGTTATATTATATACAAAATACCACTAAACACCAGTGTCTGTTGATTGTGAGCCTTGTAAACACAGGCAAATCAATGTCTGTAAATCAATGCCCCTTCATAGCAGGATAAGTCTAAACATGAAAATGCAGCATGCAGTATTAAAAATTGGAAATGTATTTTTATTATTAAAGCTCAGTTTCCTGTGCTATGATCATTACCAAGCACTGCTTTCAAAGTAAAAGGAAACTTTAGCTGCTTAGTTGTAGTATGTTTGGCTGGCTGTCTGTTTAACTTTCACTACTTGCCACTTTATAATTATAATTATACCTGGTTGTAGCTTAGCACCTTCACCCCACTTTATACTGTTACAGTTGCACTTTAATACTCTAGTCTGTTGCACTACGTCACTTACTGTTTCTTGTATTGTTTGTATTTGTCATTTTTCTTATTGCACTGTCTATTGTCTTATTGCACTGGGGAACAATGGAAACGTTATTTCATCCCTGTATATGTCCTGACATACACTGGAGTGACAAATAAAGAACCTTGAACCTTAAAAAAGTAAATCAAATTATTTGCATTTGTTTCTTATAATGGTAGTCTTATAATGGTGCAATATACCAGATTCTGATAAATATATATCAAATATACCAGAGTTTGACATGTGCGCAGTAGGCTATTGTTTTCAGGGCATTCGAAGGACCTGAAGCCAAGGCTCCAGACCTCCCAAAACAAACTGGTCAGGCTGCTTGTTCTTACTCCCCAAACCCACCTCACCCCTGCCCACTTTGACATGCTGGAATGGCATAGGGTTGGAGACCGAGTATAGCACCGTGCAGTGGATCTATTTCAATTCAACACTCCTCCTAAATACAATGTAAGCCTACCTGTAATAATAATTTGTTGATGTACCAGAGGGAGTTCAACAAACCATGTGCAACCCAGATTCGGCACAAACAAGGGACTAAATTCTTCTTGCTCCTATAACAACAAAATGTGGAACGCCCTACCATCAGTCATTAAGACATGCAAATAGCCTACCGTGTCTCCTTCAAAACCACTCTCAAAGGTCACGTATGGTTGGCTGCAATTCGAAACTGCCCCGCCACCTTTCCCCTTCTTTATTAGGCCTACTCTGTTCCAAATTATCTCCACTATCATTTCCTTGCTTTTGGCTATACAAAAGTAAAAACAAAAAACAAACAAAAAAACAACTGATTCGACTCAAAAGCACATTATGATTATGCTGAGATTTTGTGATATAGTCTGGTGTCTAGTGACCTCTAGTGGTACTTGTGGTATATTGCTCGAGTCATAGGCTGGAAGAAAACAGGGTTGTTTTCACAGTATCTTCAAATGCCATAGACCTTATACTGTACATTGACCACTGGAGACTGGAGTACTGTGGTCAATGGCCCTACTCAACACTACTATTAAAGTACATGAATGATGAAAATGACCTGGTCACCGAAAGTGCGTAGTCCTACAGGTTGATTAATTGAAATGGAAATGGAAACAAAACATTAGCTGTAATGTAAAATTGGCCTCCCTTTGTAGTGGTTAAGATAGTAACAGGAGAACCCGGGTTGGGGACCAACGAAAAGTGAGGAGAACCCGGACGAATCGGGAAGGGACGCCGGACCAGGCCTGTGGAGGATCCGGACCAAACCTGTGGAAACTTGTGGAGGACCCGGACCAAACAAATAATTATCTGTAGTGTGCAATTGAGCACGTCTATTGACAATTATCAGTCAGTCAGTTACCTCTGGTGTGGAGGTACAACTTGCATACCAGCCATTAACAGGCAATCGCCTCATTTCTAAGGAGTTTTTCCCACCACGTCACAATAAATAAACTGACTGAGAAAAAGGGAAACATTTCAGTCCCAACAAATAATTTAATAAATATGAACTGATGTAGTAACAAGAGAAATTGCACTAGTCGTGAGTGGCCTGACCTTTCCACAGACTTGGGCTGGCCTCACTTTGCGATTTAAGCCGGGTTTCTTTTGGGGCGACATCTCTGGTATTCATGTAGGCTAGGCCTACACGATAAAATAGCCTACCACTATTTTTTCCTACTCATTCTGTGTCTCACAGCAGGGCTGACGGCAGTTCAGACAATATGTTTTGAACATATTATAATAATAAAAAACATATATACAATTATTAGATTTTTATAAAATATCTATATTTTTATTTTCGGGAGAATGATGTTTGCATTGAACGTTCAGGAATATAAAGTCTGCAGTTTCTATTAGCTTGGATTCCCCATCGATGGTGTCGTTACTACCCACAGCCCTCATGTGAGACACAGATTGAGGAGGGAAAAAATAGTGGTATTTTATCATGTACAATTAGTGCACTGCTCATGGTTATGATGAAAAGTGGTGAAGTCATAGACTTCTATGGGTGAAGTGGTGCTTTAAATGTTTTCCCGCGCGGCGTGGGGGCAGAGCGTTCTGAGTAGGGGGCGGGGTTTGACCTGAACTGCGGTGGGATCCGTACAACGATGCGTGTGGTCGACCACGCCGACTATCACACACCCGCTCAAATGCTACTAATGTTTGTTATAGTAAGTTGTTAGTTTTAATATTAAACAACTCGTCATGTGACATTTATTTATTGACATGGACAGAGGAAAGCAGTTGGTGGATAAAACTATACCAGCAGTTTGAAGAAAAACTCTCAAGCCTGGCAGAGATCCACCTCAGGTCAGTGTTACTGTTGAGCACAGTGGCTTTCAAACAGTTTTACACCAGGGACTGAATGAATGAATGAATGAATGAATGAATGAATGAATGAATGAATGAATGATTTTTTTATTGACAGAGATGAGAGTTACAGTACAAGTCAAGTACACACTGCAACAAAACTGATACAATTCAAGTACGACTACATCAAATCTGGCAGAGCTGATTGGACACACTAGTTAAGCATACACTTGTTTACAATAGTGGCCAACTTGTTCATTTCATTAAGGCATTCAAATACATACAAAACAACTACTTCAGTGAAGTCAGAAGCAGCAAATCATGGAGGTAAACTCATAGTGGAGGTAAAAAGGGAAAAGAGAAATGTACAAAGAGGAGAGGGGGGTGGGTGGAGGGATTTTATATACAATTTTGTTTTACAGAGAGCAATCTGTAGGTGCCCCTTGAGAGCGGTTTTGAAGGAGTCAAGGGATTCACAAGTCTTAATGACTGTTGGTAGGGCGTTCCACATTTTGGTTGCATATGAGCGGAAGGAATTAAGTCCCTTGTTTGTGCCAAATCTGTACATGGACCACTATTTAATTCAGCATTTGAGCCACGGAGGACCACCATTTGAAGACGTTTTACCTCCACAGACCCCAAAACTCAGTAAATAAATAAAATTAAATTAAATCTTTTGAATATGTCCGCAATACCACGCTGGATTTGTGAAACAAAATAGACAACCATACAGATCAAAATGACCATTAAGGCTAGCTGGTCTAGAGCTCCACTGCTTCTGAGTCTGACTCGCATTGGAGCTCTGCTCCTCTCCGTACAATCAGCCATTACTTCACCCGACGAGCCTCTCTTCTCTAGTGGATATATAAATAACGTTTTACGTACTCACCAAAATAAACACGTCTTGTGTCATTAGAAAGCCTACTTACCTTAGTGGTAGCACTCTGAGCCCCCCACCACAGGGATAAAATGGAAAAACAACCAGGATTTGCGCCCTCTACTGATATTGCCAATAGAAAAGTTCCATAGGAAATATTTTTCCTTCAGTGAAAAACGATCGCGTTCTGGCCAAAAAGTCCATTTTATCCCTGTGGTGGGGGCTCAGAGTGCTACCACTAAGGTAAGTAGGCTTTCTAATGACACAAGACGTGTTTATTTTGGTGAGTATGTAAAACGTTCTTTATAAATCCACTTGAGACGAGAGGCTGGTCGGGTGGAGTAATGGCCGATTGTACGGAGAGGAGCAGAGCTCCAATGCAAATCCGACCCGGAAGCAGTGGAGCTCTGGACCAGAGCTACATTTAAAGGCTGGTACACACTGCGCGATTTTTAGCCCGATTTAGCTCCGATTTTGGACTCCCGACAAAATTCCTGTGTCGGGCCGATTTTAAATTGTAATGTGGGCAAAAGCAAAATAAATCTAGTTTTGGGTCTGTGGGGCAAAAATCAAATGGTGCTACATGGCTCAAATTCTGAATAAATAGTTGGCCCTGGTATCAAAAAGGTTGAAAACCACTGCCCTAACATGCACACACACGCCACATAACTTAATATTCTAACCTAACCTAACATAACCTAATTATCTGCAATCCTCCTCAGAATGACAGTGGTATACAGGGTTGGAGAGAGGTTCCTCTGTCCCCGCCGTCCAAGATCACAGCCAGGAGAAGGTGACTTGCAGGACACTGCCAAAGACATCAAGAGCTGCCAGCCAGCAGACTGGTGTTGTGGGAACACATGGGCACGGGGTCACCAGGACGTCCCATACTGACATATGTGACCGGATGGATGGAGATGGACCGGATGGATGGAGAACCTGGATGACCGGATGGATGGAGAACCTGGATGACCGGATGGATGGAGAACCTGGATGACCTGACCGGATGGATGGAGAACCTGGATGACCTGACCGGATGGATGGAGAACCTGGATGACCTGACCGGATGGATGGAGAAGCGACCGGGATGACTGGAAGCCACGATGGAAGGCTGGCCTGAGGACGACCGAGATGGAGAGAGCCCAGACAGGACCAGGTGTGTAGGGTGACCCTGCCTGAGGGAGATAGGCTAGCCGCCAGTTCGGCTCCCTCCCTCGGGCACGCCCGGAAGGCCCTGCCTTCCCTGCGTGGTTCGTCGCGGATCACGCCCGGAAGGTAGCGTCTTAGTGCGTGTGATGCCGGGTCTCGTAGAGGTTCGTCGCGGATCACGCGGCCCTTAATTACACCTGTATCCTGTCTGGGACCCGGCTGAAAGGTACGAACCCCCTTTAGGGTAGTCGCAATAGACCTTGCAGTAAGCCTTACCTTCTCCTGGACACTTTCCAGACGGGCTAATTCATCTTTTGTAAAACAATGTTTTATTGAAGGAACACTATTGGTGGAGAGGTTTGTCTATCACATGTCAACTTAGCTGTGATTGGACAATAGCAGTTTGGGGAGGGGCTTACTGCAAGTCTATTAGGACATTTTGAGGGGCGCTAGTCCCTCCAATATCCAGCTCTTGGTTTATGTTATCACACTTTGTCCTACACAAACATTAAATTCCCACTGACTTCATGTTTTTATGTGTGTAATATGTGGTTTTAGATAGTTTAGCAGTGAGCCCAGTGTCTTTGATGTCATTGGCTGGAGAGCTAAAACGTTTGTTCTGTTCTAAGGTTAAAGCATTGAAATGCACTCTTGTTCTCCTTTTTCATCCATACTGTGTTCAAATTCCTTACTGGGATACAATTCCCATAATGTGTTGGTGCACTACTCCTCCTTGTGGATGGGGGGAAAGGCTGTCTTAGAACATATACAACATAGTCCAGCAATATGTGTGTCCAGTATCCATGACGCCGGAGACACTGGGCTGTCTGCTAAAATATCTAAAACCACATATTGCGCATGCACACACAGACCACCAGGAAAGTGCCCTAAATCTTCTAAATGTTTAACATTTTTGTTTTGTAAAAAGAGTGAAAAGAAAGAGGGAACTGAGGCCTCATTCACACGTATCAAGCAAATGTTGTCTGATTGTTGCTTAAGTTTCTTTTCAATGGGAGTCTAATCAGTTTCTTCAAGTTTGATTTTGGGGAGGTGGGTGGCAGAAAACACAAATGTTTTGTTAAAACATGTGACTCATGATCAAACATGTTCAGAGCACAAATAATGTTATTTCTGTGCATGATCGAGGCCCCATTAAAAATGAATTGGAGCAGCAATCGAACAGTATACTATAAAATGTGGATACAGAGTGTGATGGTATGTGTGTATGTGTCTTATTATAGGACAACAACGCAACCTCAGATGGACTTGTCAGGAGATCATCATGGGCTGGATCATCAGGAGATCATCATGGGCTGGACCATCAGGAGATCATCATGGGCTGGACCATCAGGAGATCATCATGGGCTGGACCATCAGGAGATCATCATGGGCTGGACCATCAGGAGATCATCATGGGCTGGACCATCAGGAGATAGCTGGTGTCTACTCAGGGTCTATTTCCAGGTGGCAGGAGATACGATGCTCTGTTCATATCAGCTATCTTCAACCGCCTGACGGAAGCCCCCTGCGTGGTACGTACCTGGATTACAAGTGACTGCAGTAGAAACCAAAGTAGAGTAAGACGGAGTTGCGCAAACCTGCGGCCAGTCCAGTGTCCAGTATCTTCTATGTGGTCTAGATTTTCGTCACTGCTAAACCCCTTATCCCTTAACTTCTCTGCCTTTTTAAACTACTTTAAAAACATTTTTCAATTGTAAAAAGGGCCAGTCCACAAGCTCACAACATGTAGCTTGGCACATTATTATGAACTATTCCAAAATGGTCACAATACAAATGGCTGTGTAAACACCTCATTTGGAATGGAATATCCCATTCCGAATATATTTTCATTCGGGTCCGGAGAGCGGGTATACCTGTAAACCTTTGCATCTGTATAGACCTACCATATAAACACTTCATACAGAATGCCTTGCAGCTTGGACCCGGTGACCAGATCCAAACTGTTCATTTGAGGGACAGAAGAATTGCACATGTGGGACAAGTGGGGAAACAGCGTTATTATCCTTTGGCTTTCAAGTGGTCCTTTAAATTATTAAAGGATGACTTCGCCATTTTTCAGCATATTTTCATATACAACTGTAATATAAGTCCTCACTAATGTAGATGATAAAATACCACCATTTTTTTCTACTTGGTTTGTGTCTCACAGGAGGTCTGTGGACAGTTCAGAAATACGTCCTCCAATGACGTCATCATTCAGCAGATTTTTTTTGTGCATTATGGGCCATAAGAAAATCGTGCATCGGCTTGTACGAGTACATGAACAGGGTGTTTTCTGACCCCTTAATATCACAACTCTTTCTACTAGCTGGCTTTGGTAGAAACATCATATATATTTCCCTTGATGTTCTACATTTCCCCTGTTAGAAATATTGAGTAAGGGTCCCCAGCATATAGAAACTGCTGGATGCTTTCATATGTTGAGCATTTTTCATAACTGGCATTTGTGACCATACCATTAACAACCTATAGAAGGTAAAAACATATAATATCAATATTTTATCATGCTTTATGTAGCATGTGATATGTCTAACTAGGTGTTTTCATGATGCTGAATCCATTCCACACATTAGTTTAGCGAGAGAAGACAAAAATGCACTGAAAACTGTCATAGCACTTCCTAAGCACATTTTTGATGGCTGTTTTTAGACCAATGACTTTTGAGTCATTTGTGGAATGGATTCGGCATCATGAAAACACCCTAGTTTGGACGTGCTACATGAAAAAAATGACTTTTTTGCCTTCTATAGGTTGTTGATGGTATGGTGACATATTATGCCAATTATGAAAATTGCTCAACATATGGAACTTAGCATCCGACATCAACATGGGTTCACATTCTGGCAAATGAACTAATGTCTGATTTTGGTCTAAAATAACACGTTGTCTTTATTACTCTTGCGAGACAGCAAAATCCACTAGTGTCCAACACCCTGCTCACCCCCTGGTCGCGACTGCTTTTTTACTTGTCTCTTGAGCAACTAGTGGCAACCTGACCGTGACTATTTGATTACGGTCGCAACTACTTTATAGGTCTGAACCCTATCTCTAACTCTAAGCCTAAACATAACATCCAGCACGTACCAGAGCATGTTCACCAGCCTGGTCGTGGCTAGTAAGCAACTCTTCGTGACCTGGTCCCTAACCAAACACAACCAGAATACCAGGTTGCGACCACGAAGTAAGTGGTCGTGTCCTGATTGCAACCAGGTTGTATGTTGTTAATGGATTTCGCTCCTTCCTGTTACTTTCTTTTTGTTTCATTATATTTTTTTGTTTTTTTAAGGTACTCTCACTGGTCTTGGAACGCTTGGTGTTTAGGGGGTAGGGTTGAGGCCCTGGAGGGTACCCCCCGCCCAGACAATGATAGGGGCACCTATCCTTGTCTGGGATCAACAAATGTACCTCAGCAGGGGTACATATGGAGGTAAGCGCTTAGGCCCGTCTTGATTAGGACTCTTGCTTTGTAATGAATGTTCCTTGAATAATTGAACCAATTAATATAATTGCGTCATACTAATGTTCTTAGTACGACGTAATAGTGAGAGTATTGGATCTACAACATCAAACCAGGTTTTGAGCTCGTAGATCTGCGACTTCCACGACTTTCCAACTTGGAAACGATCATGACTGTTATCCCAAAAGGGGACTATCTCAAATACTTATCATGTAATAATTGTGATGGGCCTAAGTTGGTGCGAGTATGTAAGACGTGGGTGTCGGGGTTGTGTGTGTGCACGTATGAGTGTGCGCAGGGGTGTGTGGTGCATAAGGTGGCACAAGGTGGCAGGGTTAGAAGCACCCTGGGGTACTTTAGTGGAGTTGGAGACAGGCCATGATGGGCAGGTCGGGTTGCGTGGTGCGGGTCATACCACGTTCTGGCTGCGGGACAGTACCTCCTCCAACGGATCTGTGATGAACCTGGAATACCCACGTATGGCCCGACTGTAGTCCAGTGCGTCCTGGCCTCCACTTCGCGGTATCTCGGGGGAAGTAGGTTAGGTACTTAAGTTTAGGTTAGTTAGTTAGTTAGTTGGGCACAGTCATTAATCACAGTACTTTGCACATACGGAAAATAAATAAGAAATAAATAGGTTGGTCTAATCTTTTCTTGCGTTGTTTTTTGTGCGTTGTTTTTTGTGCATCGTTTTCAGGTACCATAACTATTATTAGGAACTTGTAGTGTTTGTGGTGAGGTGTGAGCGTGCATGTGTTTGCATTGTGCATTGTTTCGGATGAAACAATTGGACAATTTTCACTTCTTCAAGATGCATTTCATTTCTTCAAGACGCATTTCATTTCTTCAAGACGCATTTCATTTCTTCAAGACGCATTTCATTTCTTCAAGACGCATTTCATTTCTTCAAGACGCATTTCATTTCTTCAAGACGCATTTCATTTCTTCAAGACGCATTTCATTTCTTCAAGACGGACTTCATTTCTGCAAGACGGACTTCATTTCTGCAAGACGGACTTCATTTCTGCAAGACGGACTTCATTTCTGCAAGACGGACTTCATTTCTGCAAGACGGACTTCATTTCTGCAAGACGGACTTCATTTCTGCAAGACGGACTTCATTTCTGCAAGACGGACTTCATTTCTGCAAGACGGACTTCATTTCTGCAAGACGGACTTCATTTCTTCAAGACAAACTTTGTCTTGGCAGAAGAAAAGATCAAATTTGGAATAGTTGATTTCTAACCAATGGAACTTTTTATTTTTGCTGCATATACTATAATAAGGGATAAATGACGTGTGTGTGTGTGTGTGTGTGTGTGTGTGTGTGTGTGTGTGTGTGTGTGTGTGTGTGTGTGTGTGTGTGTGTGTGATTTACACATCGTATTACATTAAATGTTCTAATGAGCATTTTTCTTTTCTGTGTTTCTTTCTCTCAAGGCTCCCGAATGAGGTTGAAGGGCGGTGGGACAACCATGGCTATGCTGGGGGATCTGGCAGACATTCCGAGAATGTCTGCCATGACTGCCACCTTTCGGGGCACTGTGGTACCTGTGTGGTCACAACTTGACAAGTCTTTCTTTCCTTATATACAGGCCATGTCCATGACTGGTGGTGGAGAGAAGGTGCCAGTTACCTGCGGCACACTGAGGGCACTTGATTAGTTCATTTTGTTACTTGCTCTTTCTTTTTCTGAGACTCAGACAGGGTCGTTTCTGCCTGTGTTGGGCATGGAGATGGCGGCGTTCCATGTCCTGGTCCACAAACTAATGTTGCATTATGCTTGTTTGAAGGTAAAGTGTGCATGGGGGTGCACCAGCTCTTCCTGTTAAAGTTGTAACCGTTGTCTCTCTAACCTTCCTAGATCCATTTCTCCTGCAGAGTTGGTGAAGGAGCAGAAAGCTGGAAAAATCTTGCATATAAGATTCATTTAATTTAAGATGGTGTGTTGCTGGGTGCCATGCGGCCATGGGCCGGGGGTCCATTAGGGTCCATTAAGTTTCCAAAGTATGATTGTCACAAATCTGTCAATGTCAAACTTGGTCACTCTGGGTGTTGAATTCCCATCCTGTTTGCATTTCTAATGCACACAGGAAGGAAAACCATGGGAAAAATAATTGGCCAACTGAACTAACTCAAGGTGGATGCGTTACTTGGACTCCGTTTAATTAACCCTAATCATGTTCCTCTGTTTTGCACTATGTCTTCAACCTTTTCTCTTAAAAGCTTCAAGGTACCAGTTGCTGAGAGGGGTGGGGATTATGCATGAGGCAGATGTGACATTGCATTTTTGCTCTGTATTTTCCATTTCTGTTTACTTATGTCTATTCACGTATTTTGGGCCAGGGTTCCCTTTGGGACCCTGTTTTCAGTGTTTTATAGGTGGTGGTGGGGGGTCTGGAGGTGGCAGAGAAGCCGGCCAAGTCATTTGGGGGGGAGATAATGTTCCTCCTAAGTCCAGTGGAAATGTGAACTCGTAAAACAGTGTACTGGCTGATTGTGATTCCGAGAATGTCTGCCATGATGACTGCCACCTTTCGGGGCACTGTGGTACCTGTGTGGTCACAACCTGACAAGTCTTTCTTTCCTTATCTACAGGCCATGTGTCCATGACTGGTGGTGGAGAGAAGGTGCCAGTTACCTGCAGCACACTGAGGGCACTTGATTAATTCATTTTGACACTTGCTCTTCCTTTTTCTGAGACTCAGACAGGGTCGTTTCTGACTGTGTTGGGCATGGAGATGGCGGCGTTCCATGTCCTGGTCCACAAACTAATGTTGCATTATGCTTTGTCTGAAGGTGAAGTGTGCATGGGGGTGAGACCAGCTCTTCCTGATAAAGGTGTAACCGTTGTACTGGGAAACGATGTGTGCAGGGGGGCTGCTTTTTTGCAGATTGGTCTGTTCAGCTGCAGCAGCCTGCAGTCAAAATGGAATGCCAGGAGGAACCTGCATGTCTCTCTAACCTTCCTAGATCCATTTCTCCTGCAGAGTTGGTGAAGGAGCAGAAAGCTGATCCCCTCACTGAAAGAGCTGTTCAGTTATTTTTTTTTAAAGCAACAGGACGTGGAAAAATCTTGCATATAAGATTCATTTAATTTAAGATGGTGTGTTGCTGGGTGCCACGCGGCCATGGGGCGTGGGTCCATGAGGCAGATGTGACATTGCATTTTTGCTCTGTATTTTCCATTTCTGTTTACTTATGTCTATTCACGTATTTTGGGCCAGGGTTCCCTTTGGGACCCTGTTTTCACCTGGCCTGTGTCCGTCCCAAACAGTATAAAAGGCTTGCAGTTCTCTCTCTCTCTCTCTCTCTCCGTCTCTCTTCCCCCCCACCTCTACCTCTCTACTCTCCTTCTGGTGGACTGCAGGTTTATTAATTTGTGCGGCAGTAGTTCCCTGCCAGCTTAAAGGAGGAATAACATGAAATTCAACTTTATTTTTTTTGTGTTAAGTTCTCCCATGCATGTTTTCTATCCCCACAAATTATCTAGTTTGAACAGTCTTATCATAGAGGAGATTTAATGTAAAATGCTATGAGGAACAGCTTGTTTGATTTTGACCTCATAATGATGTCATCAATGCAGCCTGATTTGTATAATTCCTCAAACCATTAGAAATAAGCTTGAGGGACATATACAATATTATATTAAGCATTAAAAACAATTTTAGGAATCCATGTTATTCCTCCTTCAAGTTGGAACACTTAATGACCAATCAAATACCATGTCAACAGATGATGCTTCAGCTCTCGATTCCTGTCAATGAAGAGTCAAGAGGTTCAACCACCAGAGAACTCCAGGCGTCCCCCTCCAAGGCAACATTAGCAACTTAACTCTGGGGGATCCCTAGGTGTTTGGGAGGTGTAATTCCTTTTTTTCTCATCGCTGGGCTTCCCATGGGTCTCTTCCAGAGAACCGAACCCGATAATCTGGGCCTTTCCAAGCAGAGAAGCAGCAACTCTACTCGGTATGCAACTGAACTTCTCACCCTATCTCTAAGGTGGATATGTCTAGCTAATTTCCTTGATGTCATACTACCAAGCTATGATGTAGCTTATTACAAGCACCCCAGGCATATCTTTTCCTTTTCAGGAAAAGATATTCAGGAAGAAATTGTTACTGACAATATCCAATACTATATATTTGAACTTTCTTTGATGTTTTTGTGGAGTGAACAGGGTCTTCATTTAAAGGCAGGCATTCTACTTTTTGACATTCAACAATAGGCCAACTTCTACACTTCTAGTCATAATAGTTCTTGAGGAGGAATACTCATCACTTCACTCTGCTTCTCTTCATCACTTTTACTATCGTACCCCAGATCGCTTCCCATCCTCTAAACCATGGGTTTTCAACTTTTTTCAACCCAGGGACCGCCATTTATTCAGCATTTGAGCCACGGACCACCATTTGAGGACATTTTAGCCCCACAGACCCCAAAACTAAAGATTTAGTTTGGTTTAGTCCACGATTCCAGGCTGGATTTGGGAAACAAAACAGGCAAAACATACATTCCAAAATGGCTAATTCAGATGATGAATATTTTAACTCTTGAGAGTGTGAAAATGAAACCAAATGGACCCGCAAGGGTCCATTTGGTTTCATTTTTACACTCTCAAGAGTTACATCGGGTTAACCAACTTTCCACCATTTAGCCTGGGGACCACCTGGAACCCCCTCATGGACCACTGGTGGTCCCCGGACCACCTGTTGAAAACCCCTGCTCTAAACCATCCTTGTATACACTGAGGAAGACGGTCAGTGGACGAGAGCAGGATCTTTGCTTCACTCTAACTCCAATGAGGTTGAGATGGGATCCTCAGTAGTCCTGACAGACATGGACCATGTAGATGACATCAGCCTCTGCTCTGACGTGGAACCAGGACAACAATTCCTGAAGAGTCTAGTTGGTGTGTCAAGGTTGGCATTGGGCTAAATGCCAAGGAAACTAATAACATCTTAACTCAGGACCAATAGAACCATTAGGTGTAGGCACGCTATACTCAGAGTCCAGCTTATATTCTCAGTAGCTGATGGGTGCGGATTCTTGCAGATCAATCTAGTTCCTATTGGAACATTGGGCGACTAGTCTCCATTTGCTCTGGTCTCTGGCGACCCTTCTGGCTGCATGCCAGCTGTCTGTCTCCACATCTTCATTGGCCTCTCTCTTTTGCTCTTTCCACCTTCTGGCATCCAATCCATCGCCACATTTGCCAGTCTCTCCCTTGTCAGTCAGAGTACATGGCCAGTCATGCAGATCAATGTGAAAAGGAAATGTCTGTGCACTCAAAGTTCATGGATTTTATTTTATTTCATGACACACAGCAGCAATCTAATTAAGAAAATTAAGGTTTGGGGAAGGAAAAATATCAATTTTGATCTAATTAATTTGAAGCTTTGTAATCTCTATTAATCGCATACCAATACTTGCCCCCAAGAACAAAAATGGGCAATTAAAATGAGTTGGTATATAGGGTGAGTTTATGTTAATCGACACATATTTGGAATGTCGACGTGTCGCGGCCCATTGTCGAAAATCAATCGATTTTTTTTATTTAATTTTTTTAGCCCGCGGCGCCGGCGGGACCCAACGCAAAATGTTGCAGCGCGGGCGGCATGAAAATGCCAGCAGAAGGGAGAGGTGCAAGATAAAATAAGCGGGACCGCGAAATCGAGCAATAGGCCTATATAATACCAAAATATTCATATCTGAGGAGAACATTCCATACTGCGCTCCACAATGATCAGGCATGTTCTCAAAGCAAAGCGCATGGCAGAGCAGTGCCAGTGCGCAGAGCGCACCACGCAACAGACAACAGACACGCACCCGCACCTGGCATTCCACATTCATTAGTAGCCTAATCGACTTGATAGAGGAGTTTTCCTCTTTCCTTGCGACGGATTCCCTGCATCTTTGCTTTCCCCTGCGTCTGCTGTTAGACATGGCCAAACAACGTGAAACAGAACACTGGACAAGATAAGTACAAATAATATAGGCTTGTTGTATTAACCACCAGCAGCACGCGTCTCTCTCTCTCTCTCTCTCTCTCTCTCTCTCTCTCTCTCTCTCTCTCTCCTCTCTCTCTCCTCTCTCCTCTCTCTCTCTCTCTCTCTCTCTCTCTCTCTCTTCTCTCTCTCTCTCTCTCTCTCTCTCTCTCTCTCTCTCTCTCTCTCTCTCTCCTTCCCCCCCCCCCCCATGTGAGACCTCGGTCTTGTGCAGGAGAGATAGCTTTCTCCCATACGTAACGCTCCATTTCGGCCTCGACAGAGGCGCCTGCTCGGCAAAATAAAAGTCAATCATTGCGGCGGGTGCAGGCAGGAGCCCGACTCGCCGGGACAGAACGCAGGGGGAAGACGCATTTTGGCGGGTGCAGACGAGGGCCGCTGCCGCCGCCTCCTTCTCCTACTCGGGGGGGGGGGGAAAGCCGGGCCGAGGAGGAGGAGGACGGCGCGGCGGCACAGACGCGCGCAGCACAGACATGGTCTCACTACAGTGACTGATAGTAGCCTAATACCCGAAATAAGCAATTCTCTTCCTTGAAAACAGTAACGTTGTGACGTTTTTGAACAAGAAATTGCAAAGAATACAAAATAAAAATCATTAATATAAAAAAAGAAAAAAGAGGCGATTTTCGACTCGTACTTTTTTGTGTCGACGTCAGCACGTGTCGACAATCGTGTCGGTTTCCGACTTTTTTTCACATCCCTAGTTGGTATATAGTGTGAGTGAGTTTTCTAAATCAAAACTATGACCACACTGCAGCGTGTTATGTTGAGGGTGATGAAAGCGTTAGTCATTTAAGAACAGTGGGAGTTTGGATCAATGGCAGCCCTTATTGTTTACCCTGATTGTCGTCTTCTCCCCATTTTACTGGACGCTTGAAATCAGAGTTAAGTTAAAATGTGTCGTCCATGCAACACGTGGTGAGCTTGTAGATGAGTTGTATTTACAACACAAAGCTGTCATACTGTTGCCTCGGCTCGCTCACACCACTTCGCTATGCCTCTCTGTCTGCAGGTACATGCACACCCGGACGTAAAAAGGGCCTACAGCCCCTGCCCTTTACATGTCTAAAACACAGTGCTCTCCTGCAGGAGATTGCCCCTGCCCCCTTCTTTAACACGCTCTCTACACTGACCACAGCCAGACTCGGTGCAGTGAAATGCACAGTTTTAATCGCAGCTTTGTGGCCTGTTTATCCTGTAGCCTACCTTAATTTGATTTAAAGCAAAAACAAATTACAACAATAAAACAATTGATCATTACCCTTTTCGTGTCTAACTGCTCACTGTACGACAAATGTATTGGTATTGGAGCAACTTGACACATTTTCTCATAAGTCCCTGCAGGCTTGTATGCTGCAGCTGTTAAGGTAATTATGAATCATTAATTGGATCTCGCAATAGAGGTCAGTTTGCACCAAGCACGGCAAATAGGCTACAGCTTTTGAACATTATTAGGTGTGCAGCACCAGCCTATTATGCAATATATTCTATATAAAATATAAAGTACATATTCGTATTTTGAACCATTCGATATTAGTTCCAGTCAATAAGGGCTATCAAAAGGAATGTTCCATTGTCATTTTTGGCCAATATTTGCAGTTCTACACAGCAGCAGTCTACCTGCAGAAATAGACGTGTTTCGGCACTCTAGCCTTCTCAGCATTTCAATTCAGTTGCAATGTGAAAATGGCAGCCATCATTTCTCCAACTCGCTGCAATTTAGTGCGTTTTTTGTTTTGCTTCTGAAACACCTTTAAAGGGGAATTCCACCCGTTTTCAGCGTTTTTCTCTGATAGCCATGCAAAATGAACTCACTGGTTCATTTGGTTCCATTTGTACAGTCAAAAATCATTAACATGATGAAACACAACTTGATGAATGTAATCAAGTTATGTTTCATCATGGTAATGATGAAACGGACCTCCATTTTCAGACCTCCATTTCCTCCCCAAAATGAGGGAACTTTTGTAATCATGTCCACACATATAATAATAATGACATGGTAAAATGTTAAATGGGTGGAAATTCCACCCACTTGGTTTAATTGCATTGAGTTAAAGGGGGGGGGGGGGGGGGGGGTGTTGTTGTTTAGAGTTCACATTAAATGAAGTAGGAATGCTATAGTATAACAAGTAAATATGTCTGTCACATTTTACATTTTTTAAAAGTAAATATCCACTCTTGTATACAGCTAATAAGTACAGTATTTATTTCACAACGTACACAGCAACAATCCACCTAGAGAAACAATGGGCTTAGATAACGGCAAGCAGGTAAACCTGCTTGCCATAGCAGCCGTTCCTACTATGGCAGAACCTACACTATAACATACTGTCCACAACGCCTGTTTGACAGGCGCTGCATAGACGCGTCACCATGGTAACCCGTAGCCATTGCGGATGTCTGTTTGCTTAATGGATTTTGACAGCTTCCGTGATTGCGTCATAGCCCCCTGTACTTCCACCAAGGTAGCCATTGTAAAAAGAGTAGACACTTAAAGTTCCTACAGACTTCATTTTGGCACCCAGGCCTCAATGTTTCTTTATAAAGCGATAGTCTTGATTCAAGGTATGTTGTTTTGCCACTGCATGGCAGTACATGATGTTTAGAAACCCTGCAATGACCAGGCAGGTTTCTACTACAACCTACTTCAAACTCTGTTCACCTCGCATTTCTAGAGATATTATGTAAAAAAAAAAATGCTAATGTTATGCACATTTTAACAATATTTTAAATTATTATACCCTATTGGCCTGAATATAAGACAGTTTTTTTTCCCCTCTATTTCATGGAAATATCCTAAATGGAATCGCCATACAGTATTTAGGGACAATCATTTGACGTTTAATTTTTTTAAACACAAATGGGGGTTGTCTTATAAGCAGGGTTGTCTTATTTTCAAAATAGTGAAAAAAAATAGTGATTCTACGGGTTAAATGCATTCTAATGACGAGAACAAGAATGAATGAATAAATTAAAATGTCTTACGAAAACTACACTGGGCCCTGCAGGTCAGAATCAGAATCTGACAACACACACACACACACACACACACACACACACACACAACACACACACACACACACACACACACACACACACGTCTTATTGATTTATTTACCACCACACAGCATTGCTGGTGTGTCGTTTGATGATCCTAAAGTAGCAGTAGCCTATTTCAGGGACATGTACACATACACATAGAACGGGGCCAGTAAATAATAGTAATGTTAGCCAACCTGCAGTCACTTTTCACCCATAAGACTTATGATACATTACTAAGAATTAAATTGTTTGTCTTGACTTTTCGCTGCAGCGACTTGGAGATGTGGCGATGTCTGGTATCCCAACCCCTCCCCTCCCAAAGTGTCAAAGTCCACGAGTTGTCCCAAGGGGCAGGCGGTCCTTGGGCCACGGGATGCCACTGCTTGGTGCCCGGCGGCGGGTGCCTAAGAGTGGGTGAGGTGGTGTGGTGGTGCTGACCATGCACAGGCAAATATTTTCACAGTCCATGACGTGTCCCAGGGGCAGACGGTCCTTGGGCCGCGGGACGCCACTGCTTGGTGCCCGGCGGCGGGTGCCTAAGAGTGGGTGAGGTGGTGTGGTGGTGCTGACCATGCACAGGCAAATATTTTCAGTCCATGACTTGTCCCAGGGGCGGGCGGTCCTTGGGCCGCGGGACGCCACTGCTTAGCGCCCAGCGGTGGGCGCTTAAGAGTGGGTGCACGGGCACCAGCGCGGGTGGTGGTGTGGTGAAGCTGGTGCCGTGCGCAGGCGAATATTTTCAAAGTCCAAGAGTTGTCCATGATTTGTCCCAGGGGCGGGCGGTCCTTGGGCCGTGGGACACCACTGCTTGGTGCCCGGCGGCGGGCGCCTAAGAGTGGGTGAGGTAGTGGTGCTGACCATGCACAGGCAAATATTTTGAAAGTCCATGAGTTGTCCCAAGGGGCGGGCGGTCCTTGGGCCGCGGGACGCCACTGCTTAGTGCCCGGCGGTGGGGGCTTAAGAGTGGGTGCGCTGGCGCCAGCGGGGGTGGTGGTGTGGTGGAGCTGGTGCCGTGCGCAGGCGAATATTTTCAAAGTCCGTGAGTTGTCCATGATTTGTCCCAGGGGCGGGCGGTCCTTGGGCCGCGGGACACCACTGCTTGGTGCCCGGTGGTGGGCACTTAAGAGTGGGTGCGTGGGCGCCAGCGAGGGTGGTGGTGTGGTGGAGCTGGCGCCGTGCGCAAGCAAATGTTTTCAAAGTCCATGAGATGTCTTGGAGCGCGGGCTCCCAGTGCGGCCAGCTGGTGGCGCTCTTGCCTGGGCGGGAACACTGTGTGGTGCATGGCACCCAGGGCGACAGGCCCTGGGTGTTAGGAGAAAATTCGGGCAAAAACATCAGATCCAAGGGCTTTGTTCATGGCCATGTGTTCTGTGCTCTGTCCTCCCCCAACCCTTCCCCCCATTGTGGGGGTATAGCGTACCCGCTCGTGGCCTGCACCTTGACGTGGTGGGCGGGCTTTCAACCAAGACAGGCCATATTTAAGTGTACACGGACGGACGGACGGACACACACACACGCAAACCAGAGTGCAAAACACCATTGATCACTTGAATGTAGAGATGGTGTGTAACAATTTGAAGGATTTTGGGACAGAATCTAGAGGGGCAATAGGAAACAATGTGTATTACAACAATCAGCCTTCTGGTGACACTATAACAGGCCGTACTAGAAAATGTGGGGCATCTAGGGAGTGTGTGTGCAAAGTTTGGCGCACACAGAAAAACAAACTAAGGCACAGGCATGGAGCTCCTGGTTTACTGGGATGGGGTTCAATTCCCTACTGTGCCATGCTCATTGAATTGGCGTTTTAGTTGTTTTGACTGTTCAATAATGTTCAAGAATCAAAACTCAGCAGTTCTAAAACTGTTCATCGCAACACCAAATAGACCAGAGCAAATATGCCAGTCTGTGTGCCAGTAAACACTAGCAGCACAGTTCACTCTCTTTATTTCCTTTGCCACAAAAGGCCCTTCACAATAAACTGTATCCCTTTATCCCCCAATGAACTACATTATACACAGCTTGTTGTTGACACGAAATGTAGTTTTAATTGCAGCAACCTAACAGCGTGTTTGTGGATGAAACGGTCAGAGTTAATATTACCACGCATATGGAGCTGCGGGCCGACAGTCAAAGCTATTTGTTGTTCAGCAGCTAAATAGCAGCAGAACGAAGGATAGTCTGAAGCGAATAGTCTTTGTTGTTGGCACCCTCAGTCAACGATCTGAGGATAACGGTTACAAGAAGAAATCATAAGTAGACACTGTACTTACCATAGTGCAAGATGAAATCTCCATACAGATCCTCAGCAGAAAGAACCATGGAGTACTCTATAACATTCTGTTTTTTTTTTTTTTGTGAACTTGGATTTAAGAAAGCAGAGTTTACACATGGCACCCCAAATTATGACTGTTAGTCAGTCACCACAATCACTGCAGGTCACCGAGCAAGCAGTCTACCAGAATATGTTAGAGAACTTCATGACTCCTGCAGAGGATCTATATGGAGATGCAGATATAATCTTCCAGCAGGACCTATTCCGTGCCGGTACCACCAGAAGCACCACAACCTGGCGTGATGTCCATGCCATCACAATGCTTGTCTGGCTAGCCAACTCGGTCTCTGGACCTAAACTCTATTGAGAATCCACGGGGTCTTGTCAAGACCAAAGGTTTGACTGCACCTTACCTCAGTGGCCTCATAAAACCCTACAAGCCCTCCCCTGCACTCCGATCAGCCGACACAGGGAAACTGGCAGTAAAACTACGGAATGCACTTCGCACCGCAATCAGAACCACAGACTACCTATCTTCCGCCGCAGTCTGAAAACACACCTCTTCAGACTCCATCTCGGCCCATAGGACTTGTATTACTGTACATACCAACCCACAGTACAATGACTTATGGGTTGCCTAATGTATTACAATGTTTTTAGCGCTTCACTGTATATTGTAAAATGTATTGTAAATCCTGATTAAATTGTAAACTTTTCACCATTGTAAGTCGCTCTGGATCAAGAGTGTCTGCTAAATGTCTAAATTGTAAATTGTAGGAGGAAGATGAGGGGCACCAGACCCAAAAACAAAAAAGAGAGATGGTTGAAAGAGGTTCTTTACCTCCCGAGCAATGCCAATGCCATGGTGTATAGAGGCAGTGATGAAGGCAACAGTTTTGAAGATGGAAATTTCTGTTTTTGAAAGTGCACATTTTGATTGAATTGATGTGATTTTTATTTTCTTAATATGGCATTCTGATTAAAACATTCAAACTCTGCAAAAACTGAAGAGTAACGGGGCTAAAAGCCCCCAAGACTTAATTATTATTATTTTTCTTAATTTGAACTACAGTCATTAAATGCCCACTATTCACAGGACTGAAAACTTCAAGCAGGGCATTTTCTTCACAGTATTCCATTTTTTTAAAATCCTGCTTTGGTGGGTTTTTTGAGCTGGAAGCCAAAATTGTGTAAAAAAAAATAAACATATAAATACTTATAATTTACAATGTGTACACTGAATCTATAATTAATGAAAGTTCAAGTTTTTTAATGGAATTGTGGAAATAAATCAACTTTTCCATGATATTTCAAATTTTTTTAAACGGTGTTGTAAATGTGGTAGAATCTGACTCCGCCAGAAGGTGGCAGCGTGGAGTCACAATCCAGTCTCAAAAAGCCAGAGCCAATATTGGTTTGAATTCGTCTAAATATATTAAACAATTAAAATTGCCAATTCCCAATTGCCAGCAAACTATATAGGCCTACTTAACAGAACCAAAATAAAAGTATTCACATGGCACATTAACACAGACCCCTATGGTAATCCCCATTTACATTTAATGGCATTTATATCTCGGACTGTGAGCCCAATTTCATAGGCTACTGTAAAACCACTGTTAATTTAAGAGAATGCACAAATGGACCAAATGGAATGGTTGGAGTTACAGACCATGGAGTCCATTTGGTTCCAAACTAATTTAGGGAGCCGCCCGGAACTACTTCAGGGGGCTTGCTTTTGTAACTATGTGTAACCCAGATTTGGCACTAACAAGGGGATACATTCCTTTTGCTTATATGCCACCAAAATGTGGAATTCCCTGCCAACAGTCAGTAAGACATGCGAATCAATTGACTCCTTCAAAACCACTCTCAAAGAGCACAGGCGGCTGCGATTCTAAACTGGCCTCTTACAAACAATATAAAAATCAGACTTTTTCCTCCACTATGATTTGGTTTGCTAATTATAATTTTGTACGTCTTGACTGATGAAATGAACAAGTGGGCACTACTGTAAACAAGTGTAGGCTCTTAACTAGTTTTTCAGACGTGTTAGTTATTTTTGATTTGTATGGTAATTCTCCATTTCTTTTTATTGGATTTATTGGATTTTTTTCCTTATGTGAAAACAAGAAGAAAAGAAACAGAAAAGGGGAAACAAAAGAAATTAAAATAAAATAAAAGGATAATCATTCTTATAAACAAACAATCAAAAACCATTACACCTCTCCTTTCAACATTTTATATACAGACCATTTTTCCATCTTTTATGGTACACGTCCGTTCTTAATCTAATTTAAGTCATCCATTCCATTGTTCTATAACGTCCATTATGTCCTGTCATTGTCCATATCCTGGGAATTCTTTTGAGACATTTTTAGTCATTGTATTTTTCCCTGCGATCAAAAAGATCCTAACCAGATAAATGGTCGTCAGTGGCTCAAATAAATCTGAATCTGAATAAATCTGAATCTGCTGAATAAATCATGTGCCCTGGTATCTCTTTTGAATTACACACTAAAAAGGCAACACAGCAGATAATACGTTGTGTATTCTGTTATTTTCCAGAAGTGTTTAGTTTACATGGGTATCAGTCGTTAAGAAATACATTTTGTTTATGTGCTTGCCAGCTAGGCTTTATTGACTTCAATGTATCCCCCTCAGTTTCCGGGTGGAGTTTGGCACATGTGACGAATCTGCTGATTTGAATTTCTAGGTAGAGAAAGTGATGTTGCTTCTAAAAAAAAAAAAAAAAAAAAAAAAACAATGTCCTAGGTGTCTAATGCAGTGAGTGTGAGAGATTTCCATTTGAGTAAGATGTGTCTTCTAGCTAGGATGAGAAAAGCTAAAACATCCCTCTCTGTTTTAGGCTGCCTTCAAACTGTTTAGTTCCATAATATTTGAAAATCTGATCAAATCGGCCATGATTAGTTCAGCTACATTCATTTCCAAAGGGGGTCATCATGGTTTGAAGAGGAAATCCTGACTTGTCAAAATGGAGGAAGATAGAAAACTGCATAGAACAAGTGGCAGGCAAAACAGTCAAAGAACAGGGTGGGACTCGCTCTATGCTCAGGGATGTAAATTTCAACATGAGTATATAGATGACTCACGTGACGTGGTATTACTAGCTTCCCTGTGTCAGCTGATTGGAGGACCTGCGAGGGCTTGTGGGAAGCTACCACGGACCACCATTTGATGACATTTTCACCCCACAGACCCCAAAACTAAAGATTTATTTTGCTTTTGTCCACAATTCCAGGCTGGTTTTGGGAAACAAAACAGTCAAACATACAGATCAAAATGACCATTAATCTTCTAGTTTTGTAGATTTGGGGCTAATTCACATGATGAATATTGTAACTCTTGAGGGTGTAAAAATGAAACCAAATGGATTTGGTTTCATTTTTACACCCTCAAGAGTTATATCTGGTTAACCAACTTTCCCCCATTCAGCTGGGCACCACCTGGAACTCTCTCGAGGACCACAGGTCTGGTGTTCCCCAGACCTCTGGTTGAAAACCACTGATATTACCTTTCATTGGGTGGGCAGTATGCACCCCCTCTAGATCCGGCCCTGTGCATCATAGTCTGCAACAAAGTATGACAGTAAATTATCAAAACCATCACATATTACATCAGTGCATGGTGACACCTTCATTTATAGCACGAGGCCTTGTGCCCAGGGCCTACTTTCATGCTTGCGATATCTGTTCAATAAAAGAGTCAGACTGAGTAACAGAGAACCTCTCCATGCCTGCCTTCTTCTTCATCATGGCGACAGACAAACAGGGAGCCAGTCCAATTGTTAACAGATAAAACATCATGCCGTTTTTCATCGTTTTCAAGGATTTTGAGGAAATTATGAAAAAAATAATAATAATAAAAAAAAGTAAATAATAATACTACTATAGTTCATGGTTTTGGACGTCATATGTCCTTTTGTTTTCAATGAGACTGTGTGTCAGTTTGACTATGGGATGTTCCCATACTGATGTGGAAGTCATTTGTGAACCTTATGGAACCATAGAAATATAATCATTATTTCCTACAATGTAAATTATGGAAATTAGTTTACTGTTGAAATGTAAGATTTACATTTAAACAAATAAACCTGTAAAGCAACCTGTTAGCAAAAACTATAAGGCACCGGTTCTGGTACTTCTGGTTTACCGGAACGGGGTTCAACTCCCTGCGGTGCCCTGCTCAATGTGTTGTATTTACATGATTTATTTTTATTTTCTGCTCATTCTGCCTTTTCATAGAATGAAAAAAGTGATTTTTCAAAACAATGAAAAACGTCATGCTATAGTATTTTGCCCAAGGTCGTGTACTATAGACTGTCGTTTTGCCAGGTTTCGTCATTTTTTAAAAATCGTCAAACAGCAAAAGACGACATACTGTACTATGACGCTTTTTCGAAATTTCGCAGTTTTTCGAAAATCCTCAAAAATGCTAAAAAAAAGGATGAAAAACGGCATGCTGTGCAAGACGGTTTACTATAGCCTACTATATCATTTTTGCCAATTTTTGTCATTTTTGAAAATCATTGAAAATGTCGAAAAACAACATATTACACTATGTTGTTTTTTTTCTCGAAATTTCTCAAAAATCCTCAAAAATGCTCAAAATGATGAAAAACAGCATGCTGTGCCAGAACGTGTACTATAGCCTGTCGTTTTTGCCAGTTGTTTTTCCGAAATCTCAACATTTTCCAAAGATCGCAAAAATACTAAACGCGAAAAACGGCATGCTGTGCAAGACTGTGTACTATAGCCTGTCGTTTTTGCCGAATTTCGTCATTTTTGAAAATCGTTGAAAGCGGCGAAAAACAATGAAAAACGGTACGGTATTTTTCGAAAATCCTCAAAAGGATGAAAATCGGTAAGGCCTTGCGTTTTTTCGAAATTTCGACATTTTTCGAAAATCCTCAAAAGTCCTCAAAACGAAAAACGGTAGGGCTATGGGCTAGTGTTGTTTCCAAATTTCGACAATCCTCAAAAATCCTTAAAACAATGAAGAACGGCATGCTGTGCATGACCGTAAGGGTATAGCCTTGCGTTTTGCCAGTTTTTGTCATTTTTTGAAAAATCCTCAAAACGATGCAAACCGTAAGGCTACAGCCTTTTTTTTTTTTCTTTTTTTTTTCAGGATTTTGACATTTTTTTGAAAATCCTCAAAAATCCTCAAAATTATGAAAAACAGCATGCTGTGCAAGACCGTAAGGCTATAGCCTTGCGTTTTGGCCAGTTTTTGTCATTTTTTGAAAATCCTAAAAAATCCTCAAAACGATGAAAAACCGTAAGGCCATAGCCTGAATTTGTATAAGATTTTGACATTTTTCGAAAATCCTCAACGATGAGAAACGGTATGCTGTGCAATACCGTAAGGCCATACCCTTGCGCTTTTGCCAGATTTCGTCATTTTCCGAAAATCTTCAAAATGATGAAAAAAACGTAAGGCTATTAGCCTTGCGTTTTTTTCTCGTAATTTTGAATTTTTTTCGAAAAATGCTCAAAAATGCTCAAAACGGTGAAAAACGGCATGCTGAGCAAGACTGTAATGCTATACCCTTGCGCTTTGCCAGATTTCGTCATTTTTTGAAAATCTTCAAAATTATGAAAAAACGTAAGGCTATAGCCTTGCGTTTTTTTTCTCGAAATGTCGACATTTTTTCGAAAATGCTCAAAAATGCTCAAAACGGTGAAAAACGGCATGCTGAGCAAGACTGTAATGCTATACCCTTGCGCTTTTGCCAGATTTCGTCATTTTTCGAAAATCTTTAAAATGATGAAAAAACGTAAGGCTATAGCCTTGCGTTTTTTTCTCGAAGTTTCGACATTTTTTTGAAAATGCTCAAAACGGTGAAAAACGGCATGCTGAGCAAGACTGTAATGCTATACCCTTGCGCTTTTGCCAGATTTCGTCATTTTTTGAAAATCTTCAAAATGATGAAAAAACGTAAGGCTATAGCCTTGCGTTTTTTTTTCTCGAAATTTCGACATTTTTTCGAAAATGCTCAAAAATGCTCAAAACGGTGAAAAACGACATGCTGATCAAGACTGTAATGCTATACCCTTGCGCTTTTGCCAGATTTCGTCATTTTTCGAAAATCTTCAAAATGATGAAAAAACGTAAGGCTATAGCCTTGCGTTTTTTTTCTCGAAATTTCGACATTTTTTCGAAAATGCTCAAAAATGCTCAAAACGGTGAAAAACGGCATGCTGAGCAAGACTAATGCTATACCCTTGTGCTTTTGCCAGATTTCGTCATTTTTTGAAAATCTTCAAAATGATGAAAAAACGTAAGGCTATAGCCTTGCGTTTTTTTTCTCGAAATTTCGACATTTTTTCAAAAATGCTCAAAAATGCTCAAAACGGTGAAAAACGACATGCTGAGCAAGACTGTAATGCTATACCCTTGCGCTTTTGCCAGATTTCGTCATTTTTTGAAAATCTTCAAAATGATGAAAAAACGTAAGGCTATAGCCTTGCGTTTTTTTTTCTCGAAATTTTGACATTTTTTTGAAAATGCTCAAAAATGCTCAAAACGGTGAAAAACGGCATGCTGAGCAAGACTGTAATGCTATACCCTTGTGCTTTTGCCAGAGTTCGTCATTTTTCGAAAATCTTCAAAATGATGAAAAAACGTAAGGCTATAGCCATGGTTTTTCTTCGATTTCGACATTTTTTCAAAACGCTCAAAAACGCTCCGAGACCGTGTACTATAGTCCATGGTTTTTCTTCGATTTCGACATTTTTTCAAAAACGCTCAAATCAACGAAAAACGCCATACTATAGCATGGCGTCCGAGACCGTGTACTATAGCCCATGGTTTTTCTTCGATTTCCACATTTTTTCAAAACGCTCAAAAACGCTCCGAGACCGTGTACTATAGCCCATGGTTTTTCTTCGATTTCCACATTTTTTAAAACGCTCCGAGACCGTGTACTATAGCCCATGGTTTTTCTTCGATTTCGACATTTTTTCAAAACGCTCAAAAACGCTCCGAGACCATGTACTATAGCCCATGGTTTTTCTTCGATTTCGACATTTTTTCAAAAACGCTCAAAAACGACGAAAAATGCCATTTTAGTATGGCGTCCGAGACCGTGTACTATAGCCCATGGTTTTTCTT
Organism: Benthosema pterotum; assembly: GCA_039105355.1. Taxonomy (NCBI): domain Eukaryota; kingdom Metazoa; phylum Chordata; class Actinopteri; order Myctophiformes; family Myctophidae; genus Benthosema; species Benthosema pterotum. The sequence goes on from CM076980.1 coordinate 23,005,695, forward strand.
CGATTTCGACATTTTTTCAAAACGCTCAAAAACGCTCCGAGACCATGTACTATAGCCCATGTTTTTTCTTCGATTTCGACATTTTTTAAAAACGCTCAAAAACGCTCCGAGACCATGTACTATAGCCCATGGTTTTTCTTCGATTTCGACATTTTTCAAAAACGCTCAAAAACAACGAAAAACGCCATACTATAGCATGGCGTCCGAGACCGTGTACTATAGCCCATGGTTTTTCTTCGATTTCAACATTTTTTCAAAAACACTCAAAAACAACGAAAAACGCCATTTTAGTATGGCGTCCGAGACCGTGTACTATAGCCCATGGTTTTTCTTCGATTTCGACATTTTTCAAAAACAACGAAAAACGCCATACTATAGAATGGCGTCCGAGACCGTGTACTATAGCCCATGGTTTTTCTTCGATTTCGACATTTTTTCAAAAGCGCTCAAATCAACGAAAAACGCCATACTATAGAATGGCGTCCGAGACCGTGTACTATAGCCCATGGTTTTTCTTCGATTTCGACATTTTTCAAAACGCTCAAAAACAACGAAAAACGTCATACTATAGCATGGCGTCCGAGACCGTGTACTATAGCCCATGGTTTTTCTTCGATTTCAACATTTTTTCAAAACGCTCAAAAACGCTCCGA
>CM076980.1:23006847-23066847 GCA_039105355.1 Benthosema pterotum
TTCAAAAACGCTCAAAAACGCTCCGAGACGTGTGTACTATAGTCCATGGTTTTTCTTCAATTTCGACATTTTTCAAAATCGCTCAAAAACAACGAAAAAAACGCCATATTATAGATGGCGTACGAGAGAGCGTGTACTATAGCCCATGGTTTTTCTTCGATTTCGACATTTTTTCGAAAAGCTCAAAAACGCTCCGAGACAATGTACTATAGCCCATGGTTTTTCTTCGATTTCGACATTTTTTCAAAAACGCTCAAAAACAACGAAAAACGCCATTTTAGTATGGCGTCCGAGACCGTGTACTATAGCCCATGGTTTTTCTTCGATTTCGACATTTTTTCGAAAAGCTCAAAAACGCTCCGAGACCATGTACTATAGCCCATGGTTTTTCTTCGATTTCGACATTTTTTCAAAAACGCTCAAAAACAACGAAAAACGCCATACTATAGCATGGCGTCCGAGACCGTGTACTATAGCCCATGGTTTTTCTTCGATTTCGACATTTTTTCGAAAAGCTCAAAAACGCTCCGAGACCATGTACTATAGCCCATGGTTTTTCTTCGATTTCGACATTTTTTCAAAAACGCTCAAAAACGACGAAAAACGCCATATTAGTATGGCGTCCGAGACCGTGTACTATAGCCCATGGTTTTTCTTCGATTTCGACATTTTTCCAAAAACGCTCAAAAACGACGAAAAACGCCATACTATAGCATGGCGTCCGAGACCGTGTACTATAGCCCATGGTTTTTCTTCGATTTCGACATTTTTTCGAAACGCTCAAAAACGCTCCGAGACCGTGTACTATAGCCCATGGTTTTTCTTCGATTTCGACATTTTTTCAAAATGCTCAAACGCTCCGAGACCGTGTACTATAGCCCATGGTTTTTCTTCGATTTCGACATTTTTTCGAAAAGAAAAAAAGCTCAAAAACGCTCCGAGACCATGTACTATAGTCCATGGTTTTTCTTCGATTTCGACATTTTTCAAAAAACGCTCAAAAACAACGAAAAACGCCATACTATAGCATGGCGTCCGAGACCCGTGTACTATAGCCATGGTTTTCTTCGATTTCGACATTTTTCAAAAACGCTCAAAACGACGAAAAACGCCATTTTAGTATGGCGTCCGAGACCGTGTACTATAGCCCATGGTTTTTCTTCGATTTCAACATTTTTCAAAAACGCTCAAAAACGACGAAAAACGCCATACTATAGCATGGCGTCCGAGACCGTGTACTATAGCCCATGGTTTTTCTTCGATTTCGACATTTTTTCAAAAACGCTCAAAAACGACGAAAAACGCCATACTATAGCATGGCGTCGGAGACCGTGTACTATAGCCCATGGTTTTTCTTCGATTTCGACATTTTTTCGAAACGCTCAAAAACGCTCCGAGACCGTGTACTATAGCCCATGGTTTTTCTTCGATTTCGACATTTTTTCGAAATGCTCAAAAACGCTCCGAGACCGTGTACTATAGCCCATGGTTTTTCTTCGATTTCGACATTTTTTCGAAAAGCTCAAAAACGCTCCGAGACCGTGTACTATAGCCCATGGTTTTTCTTCGATTTCGACATTTTTTCAAAAACGCTCAAAAACGACGAAAAACGCCATTTTAGTATGCCGTCCGAGACCGTGTACTATAGCCCATGGTTTTTCTTCGATTTCAACATTTTTCAAAAACGCTCAAAAACGACGAAAAACGCCATACTATAGCATGGCGTCCGAGACCGTGTACTATAGCCCATGGTTTTTCTTCGATTTCGACATTTTTCAAAAACGCTCAAAAACGACGAAAAACGCCATACTATAGCATGGCGTCCGAGACCGTGTACTATAGCCCATGGTTTTTCTTCGATTTCGACATTTTTTCGAAATGCTCAAAAACGCTCCGAGACCGTGTACTATAGCCCATGGTTTTTCTTCGATTTCGACATTTTTTCGAAATGCTCAAAAACGCTCCGAGACCGTGTACTATAGCCCATGGTTTTTCTTCGATTTCGACATTTTTTCGAAACGCTCAAAAACGCTCCGAGACCGTGTACTATAGCCCATGGTTTTTCTTCGATTTCGACATTTTTCAAAAACGCTCAAAAACGACGAAAACGCCATTTTAGTATGGCGTCCGAGACCGTGTACTATAGCCCATGGTTTTTCTTCGATTTCAACATTTTTCAAAAACGCTCAAAAACGACGAAAAACGCCATACTATAGCATGGCGTCCGAGACCGTGTACTATAGCCCATGGTTTTTCTTCGATTTCGACATTTTTTCAAAAACGCTCAAAAACGACGAAAAACGCCATTTTAGTATGCCGTCCGAGACCGTGTACTATAGCCCATGGTTTTTCTTGGATTTCGACATTTTTCAAAAACGCTCAAAAACGAAGAGAGAACGCCATACTATAGCATGGCGTCCGAGACCGTGTACTATAGCCCATGGTTTTTCTTCGATTTCAACATTTTTCAAAAACGCTCAAAAACAACGAAAAACGCCATTACTATAGTATGGCGTCCGAGACCGTGTACTATAGCCCATGGTTTTTCTTCGATTTCGACATTTTTCAAAAACGCTCAAAAACGACGAAAAACGCCATTTTAGTATGGCGCCCGAGACGTGTACTATAGCCCATGGTTTTTCTTCGATTTCGACATTTTTTCAAAACGCTCAAAAACGCTCCGAGACCGTGTACTATAGTCCATGGTTTTTCTTCAATTTCGACATTTTTCAAAAATCGCTCAAAAACAACGAAAAACGCCTACTATAGCATGGCGTCCGAGACCGTGTACTATACTATAGCCATGGTTTTTTTCTTCGATTTCGACCATTTTTTCGAAAAGCTCAAAAACGCTCCAAGACCATGTACTATAGCCCATGTTTTTTCTTCGATTTCGACATTTTTTCAAAAAACGCTCAAAAAACGAAAAACGCCATACTATAGCATGCGTCCAAGACCGTGTCTATTAGCCCATGGTTTTTCTTCGATTTTCGACATTTTTTCGAAAAGCTCAAAAACGCTCGAGACCATGTACTATAGCCATGGTTTTTCTTCGATTTCGACATTTTTTCAAAAATGCTCAAAAACGACGAAAAACGCCATTTTAGTATGCCGTCAGAGACCGTGTACTATAGCCCATGGTTTTTCTTCGATTTCGACATTTTTTCGAAAAGCAAAAAACGCTCCGAGCCATGTACTATAGCCCATGTTTTTCTTCGATTTCGACATTTTTTCAAAAAACGCTCAAAAACAACGAAAAAAACGCCATACTATGGCATGGCGTCCGAGACCGTGTACTATAGCCCATGGTTTTTCTTCGATTTCGGCATTTTTTCGAAAAGCTCAAAAACGCTCCGAGACCATGTACTATAGCCCATGGTTTTTCTTCGATTTCGACATTTTTTCAAAAACGCTCAAAAACGACGAAAAACGCCATTTTAGTATGCCGTCCGAGACCGTGTACTATAGCCCATGGTTTTTCTTCGATTTCGACATTTTTCCAAAACGCTCAAAAACGACGAAAAACGCCATACTATAGCATGGCGTCCGAGACCGTGTACTATAGCCCATGGTTTTTCTTCGATTTCGACATTTTTTCGAAATGCTCAAAAACGCTCCGAGACCGTGTACTATAGCCCATGGTTTTTCTTCGATTTCGACATTTTTTCGAAATGCTCAAAAACGCTCCGAGACCGTGTACTATAGCCCATGGTTTTTCTTCGATTTCGACATTTTTTCGAAAAGCTCAAAAACGCTCCGAGACCATGTACTATAGCCCATGGTTTTTCTTCGATTTCGACATTTTTTCAAAAACGCTCAAAAACAACAAAAAACGCCATACTATAGCATGGCGTCCGAGACCGTGTACTATAGCCCATGGTTTTTCTTCGATTTCGACATTTTTTCAAAAACGCTCAAAAACGACGAAACGCCATTTTAGTATGGCGTCCGAGACCGTGTACTATAGCCCATGGTTTTTCTTCGATTTCAACATTTTTCAAAACGCTCAAAAACAACGAAAAACGCCATACTATAGCATGGCGTCCGAGACCGTGTACTATAGCCCATGGTTTTTCTTCGATTTCGACATTTTTCAAAAACGCTCAAAAACGCAGAGAAACGCCATACTATAGCATGGCGTCAGAGACCGTGTACTATAGCCCATGGTTTTTCTTCGATTTCGACATTTTTCAAAAACGCTCAAAACCAACGAAAAACGCCATACTATAGCATGGCGTCCGAGACCGTGTACTATAGCCCATGGTTTTTCTTCGATTTCGACATTTTTTCAAAAACGCTCAAAAACGACGAAAAACGCCATTTTAGTATGGCGTCCGAGACCGTGTACTATAGCCCATGGTTTTTCTTCGATTTCGACATTTTTCAAAAACGCTCAAAAACGCAGAGAAACGCCATACTATAGCATGGCGTCCGAGACCGTGTACTATAGCCCATGGTTTTTCTTCGATTTCGACATTTTTTCAAAACGCTCAAAATCGCTCCGAGACCGTGTACTATAGCCCATGGTTTTTCTTCGATTTCGACATTTTTCAAAAACGCTCAAAAACAACGAAAAACGCCATACTATAGCATGGCGTCCGTGTGTAGCCCATGGTTTTTCTTCGATTTCGACATTTTTTCAAAAACGCTCAAAAACGACGAAAAACGCCATTTTAGTATGGCGTCCGAGACCGTGTACTATAGCCCATGGTTTATCTTCGATTTCGACATTTTTTCAAAACGCTCAAAAACGCTCCGAGACCATGTACTATAGCCCATGGTTTTTCTTCGATTTTGACATTTTTCAAAAACGCTCAAAAACGCAGAAAACGCCATACTATAGCATGGCGTCCGAGACCGTGTACTATAGCCCATGGTTTTTCTTCGATTTCAACATTTTTCAAAAACGCTCAAAAACAACGAAAAACGCCATACTATAGCATGGCGTCCGAGACCGTGTACTATAGCCCATGGTTTTTCTTCGATTTCGACATTTTTTCAAAAACGCTCAAAAACGACGAAAAACGCCATTTTAGTATGGTGTCCGAGACCGTGTACTATAGCCCATGGTTTTTCTTCGATTTCGACATTTTTCAAAAACGCTCAAAAACGCCGAGAAACGCCATACTATATGTAGCCAGTCAGAGCTGAGGGCTGAGCCTCACAGGCCACCATAGAGATGGCTGCACTATTCCCACTTCCTGGTTTCAATCAGTGTTGCTATTTAAAAGCCTAGCAGTCTACTAAACAGTAGGCTGCCTGGTGGTTCTCTGGCTGTGGGTCCTGAGACCTGAGTCTTGCACTTATGCTTAGGCTGGTGCCAGGGTGAGTGAGGTGTTTTTATGTCTATTTATTTAAACATGCTTCAACTGTGATATTCTAAATATTTTTGTGATAATTCAGGTTGATCTTGTGCCAAACCATTGCTGTGGCGAGAGTGTGTTGAAAGTACAGACAACTGAAGGTACGCAAACAGACAATGTTGCCTAGCTTACTTCATGTTTGTGTAATTAAAGTATTTATTTGTTTTTCCATAGATTGCCCTGCTGCTTTGTTTTAACTTGAATTTGTATATTTGCTTTTATTACTGTTAGTATTGAGCTATTTCATATTGTAATCATTAATAGGCTCTGTCTTTTGTTTCTTCCCCAAATGTGGAGTCCTGTATATGTAACCAGAGTTGGGGTCCAGATGGTGCAGACAACCTACTAAGGGGTTCACAAATAGGCCTCACTATAGACCACTGTCCTACAGGTTTGGTATTGCTGTTGCTGCGTGCACCTCTTTTCACGGTGACGCTCTTATTATTTCTGTGTGCGTGTGTGTGTGCGTGTGCTGTAGTCTTAGATTTTACGTGGGCACAGAGTATCTTTAGTTTTAGCCTTTGCCCCCTCATGTAAGGTTGCGACCTACTGGTTCTGTTCCTCTCTAAGTAGTGCCTTGTCCGCTAAGTGACTTTTAAGCTGATTATACTTATGAATTTATTGTTTGTTTTTAAGTAACTAATAAATATTGTTAATCTTATAATATGCTGTGTAAATCATAACTTGTGAATAAATGTCATACATTTTGGGGGAAACTCACGTCTCGCTCTCATTGTACGAACTTGTGTTTTTGGGGAACCCAATTTACAGTTGATCATTTAATTTCCTTGATATACTGTTCATCAAGGTGGCGTAGTCATACATTATATTGCTTAAGTAAATTCCTTGTCCACCCGGTCACATATAGCATGGCGTCCGAGACCGTGTACTATAGCCCATGGTTTTTCTTCGATTTCGACATTTTTTCAAAACGCTCAAAAACGCTCCGAGACCATGTACTATGGCCCATGGTTTTTCTTCGATTTCGACATTTTTCAAAAACGCTCAAAAACGACGAAAAACGCCATTTTAGTATGGCGTCCGAGACCGTGTACTATAGCCCATGGCTTTTCTTCGATTTCGACATTTTTTGAAACGCTCAAAAACGCTCCGAGACCGTGTACTATAGCCCATGGTTTTTCTTCGATTTCGACATTTTTTCAAAAACGCTCAAAAACAACGAAAAACACCATACTATAGCATGGCGTCCGAGACCGTGTACTATAGCCCATGTTTTTTCTTCGATTTCGACATTTTTTCAAAACGCTCAAAAACGCTCCGAGACCGTGTACTATAGCCCATGGTTTTTCTTCGATTTCGACATTTTTTCAAAACGCTCAAAAACGCTCCGAGACCGTGTACTATAGCCCATGGTTTTTCTTCGATTTCTACATTTTTCAAAAACGCTCAAAAACGCAGAGAAACGCCATACTATAGCATGGCGTCAGAGAGAAATTTCGACATTTTTTCGAAAATGCTCAAAAATGCTCAAAATGGTGAAAACGGCATGCTGAGCAAGACTGTAATGCTATACCCTTGCGCTTTTGCCAGATTTCGTCATTTTTCGAAAATCTTCAAAATGATGAAAAAACGTAAGGCTATAGCCTTGCTTTTTTTTCCTCGAAATTTCGACATTTTTTAGAAAATGCTCAAAAACGCTCAAAACGGTGAAAAACGACATGCTGAGCAAGACTGTAATGCTATACCCTTGCGCTTTTGCCAGATTTCGTCATTTTTCGAAAATCTTCAAAATGATGAAAAAATGTAAGGCTATAGCCTTGAGTTTTTTTTCTCGAAATTTCAACATTTTTTCGAAAATGCTCAAAAATGCTCAAAACGGTGAAAAACGGCATGCTGATCAAGACTGTAATGCTATACCCTTGCGCTTTTGCCAGATTTCGTCATTTTTCAAAAATCTTCAAAATGATGAAAAAACGTAAGGCTATAGCCTTGCGTTTTTTTTCTTGAAATTTCGACATTTTTCGAAAATGCTCAAAAATGCTCAAAACGGTGAAAAACGGCATGCTGAGCAAGACTGTAATGCTATAACCCTTGCACTTTTGCCAGATTTCGTCATTTTTCGAAAATCTTCAAAATGATGAAAAAACGTAAGGCTATAGCCTTGCGTTTTTTTTCTCGAAATTTCAACATTTTTTCGAAAATGCTCAAAAATGCTAGAAACGGTGAAAAACGGCATGCTGAGCAAGACTGTAATGCTATACCCTTGCGCTTTTGCCAGATTTCGTCATTTTTCGAAAATCTTCAAAATGATGAAAAAACATAAGGCTATAGCCTTGCGTTTTTTTTCTCGAAATTTCGACCTTTTTTTTCGAAAATGCTCAAAAATGCTCAAAACGGTGAAAAACGGCATGCTGATCAAGACTGTAATGCTATACCCTTGCGCTTTTGCCAGATTTCGTCATTTTTCGAAAATCTTCAAAATGATGAAAAAATGTAAGGCTATAGCCTTGCGTTTTTTTTCTCGAAATTTCAACATTTTTTCGAAAATGCTCAAAAATGCTCAAAACGGTGAAAAACGGCATGCTGATCAAGACTGTAATGCTATACCCTTGCGCTTTTGCCAGATTTCGTCATTTTTCAAAAATCTTCAAAATGATGAAAAAACGTAAGGCTATAGCCTTGCGTTTTTTTTCTTGAAATTTCGACATTTTTTCGAAAATGCTCAAAAATGCTCAAAACGGTGAAAAACGGCATGCTGATCAAGACTGTAATGCTATACCCTTGCACTTTTGCCAGATTTCGTCATTTTTCGAAAATCTTCAAAATGATGAAAAAACGTAAGGCTATAGCCTTGCGTTTTTTTTCTCGAAATTTCAACATTTTTTCGAAAATGCTCAAAAATGCTAGAAACGGTGAAAAACGGCATGCTGAGCAAGACTGTAATGCTATACCGTTGCGCTTTGCCAGATTTCGTCATTTTTCGAAACTCTTCGAAATGATGAAAAAACGTAAGGCTATAGCCTTGCGTTTTTTTTTCTCGAAATTTCGACATTTTTTCGAAAATGCTCAAAAATGCTCAAAACGGTGAAAAACGGCATGCTGAGCAAGACTATAATGCTATACCCTTGCACTTTTGCCAGATTTCGTCATTTTTCGAAAATCTTCAAAATGATGAAAAAACGTAAGGCTATAGCCTTGCGTTTTTTTTTTCTCGAAATTTCAACATTTTTTCGAAAATGCTCAAAACGGTGAAAAACGGCATGCTGAGCAAGACTGTAATGCTATACCCTTGCGCTTTTGCCAGATTTCGTCATTTTTCGAAAATCTTCAAAATGATGAAAAAACGTAAGGCTATATCCTTGCGTTTTTTTTCTCGAAATTTCAACATTTTTTCGAAAATGTTCAAAAATGCTCAAAACGGTGAAAAACGGCATGCTGAGCAAGACTGTAATGCTATACCCTTGCGCTTTTGCCAGATTTCGTCATTTTTCGAAAATCTTCAAAATGATGAAAAAACGTAAGGCTATAGCCTTGCGTTTTTTTCCTCAAAATTTCAACATTTTTTCGAAAATGCTCAAAAATGCTCAAAACGGTGAAAAACGGCATGCTGAGCAAGACTGTAATGCTATACCCTTGCGCTTTTGCCAGATTTCGTCATTTTTCGAAAATCTTCAAAATGATGAAAAAACGTAAGGCTATAGCCTTGTGTTTTTTTTTCGAAATTTCAACATTTTTCGAAAATGCTATAAAAATCCTCAAAATGATAAAAAAAAACGGCATGCTGTAAGGCTATAGCCTTGCGTTTTTGCCAGGTTTCGTCATTTTTCGAAAATCTTCAAATATCCTCAAAACTATGAAAAACCGTAAGGCTATAGCATCACGTTTTTTCAAAAAAATCGTCATTTTTCGAAAATCCTCAAAAATCCTCAAAATGATGAAAAATGGCATGCTGTGCAAGACCGTTAGGCTATAGCCTTGCGTTTTTGCCTGGTTTCGTCATTTCTCGAAAATCTTCAAAAATCCTCAAGACGATGAAAAACCGTAAGGCTATAGCCTTACGTTTTTGGAAATTTTGACATTTTTCGAAAATCTTCAAAAATCCTCAAAACGATGAAAAACTGTAAGGCTATAGCCTCACGTTTAAAAAAAAAAAGTCATATTTCGAAAATCCTCAAAAATCCTCAAAACGATGAAAAACGGCATGCTGTGCAAGACCGTAAGGCTATAGCCTTGCGTTTTTGCCAGGTTTCGTCATTTTTCGAAAATCTTCAAATATCCTCAAAACGATGAAAAACAGCATGCTGTGCAAGACCTTAAGGCTACAGCCTTGGTTTTTTGCCAGGTTTCGTCATTATTCGAAAATCTTAAAAAATCCTCAAAACGATGAAAAACCGTAAGGCTATAGCCTTATGTTTATTCAAAAAATTGACATTTTTCGAAAAATTCTCAAAAATCCTCAAAACGATGAAAAACGGCATGCTGTGCAAGACCGTAAGGCTATAGCCTTGTGTTTTTGCCAGGTTTCGTGATTTTTCAAAAATCTTCAAAAATACTCAAAACAATGAAAAACGGTAAGGCTATAGCCTTGCGTTTTTTTCAAAAAGTTGACATTTTTCGAAAATTCTCAAAAATCCTCAAAACGATAAAAAACGGCATGCTGTGCAAGACCGTAAGGCTATAGCCTTGCGTTTTTGCCAGGTTTCGTGATTTTTCAAAAATCTTCAAAAATCCTCAAACTGATAAAAAACCGTAAGGTTATACCCTTACGTTTTTTTTCTCGAAATTTTGACATTTTTTGAAAATCTTCAAGAATCCTCAAAACGATGAAAAACAGCATGATGTGCAAGACCGTAAGGCTAAAGCCTTGAGTTTTTTTGCCAGGTTTCGTCATTTTTCGAAAATCTTAAAAAATCCTCAAAACGATGAAAAACCGTAAGGCTATAGCCTTATGTTTTTTTTTTTTTTCGAAATTTTGACATTTTTTGAAAATCTTCAAGAATCCTCAAAACGATGAAAAACAGCATGCTATGCAAGACCGTAAGGCTATAGCCTTGCGAAAATCCTAAAAAAAATTCCTCAAAACGATGAAAAACCGTAAGGCTATAGCCTGTTTTTTCGAAATATCTTGAAAATCCTTAAAAATCCTCAAAACGATGAAAAACATCATGCTATGCAAGACCGTAAGGCTATAGCCTTGCGTTTTAGCCATGTTACGTTTTTTTCAAAAATTCTCAAAAATCTTCAAAATGATGAAAAACAGCATGCTGTGCAAGACCGTAAGGCGTAGAAGTAATGTCTGCGTACATCATAAACATGCACTTGCATGCCTGTAGTCCACAACTGGTTGCACCGTGGTGGTCCAGCCTCACAATGCCGCCCCACCCCACAATGAGTTTGACAACCCTGCTATAGTATGAGACCATGAACTATAGCCATTGTTTTTTCCTCGACAAATGATGCCCTCTGCTGTTGACATGCATGCAATACTTAAATAGTGCTGCTGTAATACTGGAATATGGATTCATCTTTCCTCCTACACATTAGAAACTTATGCTGTCCAGACAGATTTTGTTATACATTTAAAATGTAACTTGTTAATTCATGCAACCAGCAACACATAACTCCTTTTCATCTGCAGATGATTATCCGTGCAACGGAATAAGACAGAACATTTAAGAACTGGTACAGTCATAAACATTTATTTTTCCCCCAAAACAACAGAAACAAAATAGAAAGAGCATTGGTATTCTTAAAATAGTAGCCATACATTTGTTTGAATGGGGTAGAGACAGGCCCCATTGCAATACTAGTTATCATGCAACTTGCTGTCCCTCCTGTCAGGATGTTGCTGCAGGTTAGACAGACAAAAGAAAAAAGCTTATTGCCAGTCGATCCTCTTTTTACTGACATACCATTCATATCTTTAACATGAGTCAAAGAACACAATGTAGTTGTAATACCCAACCCCATATTCTAGGGGTGCGGGGGACAAAAACAGAACAGGAATACATAGTGGGAAACAAAGAGACACAAACTCCTGTGTTTCAACATATAACCCGTGTAGGCGTGTACAAAACAAATAGGCTATTGATTCTCAAAAGAGATGGGGGGGGGGGGGGGGGGGGGGGGGGTGTAAAGCATAAACACCTAGCATTCAGACCGGCAGGAGTGCTTTTGAGCAGGAGGTACAAATCAATTCCCGGCCGCAGCATACATCGTGGCATACAGTACGTTACAACAGTCATAAATCGCTCTCGTCCGTTAGCCTAAATGGTCACAGCAGTTATAAATCTGTCACGACAAATTTTTGTTATTTTTCCAACTTTGTCATATCATTTTGCAACAACGGCTAAGAACATACCCCAAAGTGGCACTTTGTGATATATCCAGAAGATTGGAAGTGTAGAATGAAGGTTTCATAACTGTAGCGACTGCATAACGGGTTAAGGTTAGGTTTTACTGAGGTTACATCTAGCGTAAGGGGTTAGCTTTAGTAGGGAACGGTCGTAACCACTTGTAAAACTGCCGTGGTAGATGGCGAAAACGGTCGACCATTTCATAAATGACTGTTGAGACACATTTGTAATGGCAGTGACCGCTCGGCCAGCTGTCACGATGTATGCCGCAGTCGGGAATTAATTTTGCCGTCTCTCCTTTTGAGAGGGCCAAGTTAGAGCAAACACTTGACCTTGTAGGTCACAACCAATGTAACAAAACCGATGAACTAACACTGCAACTCCTGTTGCCGATTCACAAAACAGATCTCCTAACTCTCAATATGGAGCCCTGAGAAAAGGTTGCCATAATGACACAGACCTTGGTTTAGATTTGTCTATACAGTAGACTTGTATCCCAAACGGGTACAGATCATGGGGTCAACAAGGGTGGAGATCACTGCTTTTTCATTAGAAAGTAAACATTGTCTCAAAGCTGATTAATTATCCTCCCCAACAAAAAAAGAAAAAAAAAAAGAGAGAGAATGGCCAAAGTCCAAAGAAAGACAACCAGAAACTTTAACAGTCAAAATGTAGAACCAGATTAAATCAAGACAGACAGAATATACAAGAGCTACATATCAGATAGAGTAGAGCAGCAGGATTTGTGGCAGGTTACGTTCGACAGGAGTCTGCCTGTGCCACCCTGCCTCTGGCTTTAGCCAAGAGTAATTACAGCACTACTTACACAATACAATGTAGATAGTATGGCTTTTGGAATACTGCGTAGTCTACAGCAATGACGCTAAAGGGGGTCGAGTAATAATTTAGCCCTCAAAAAATAAATGTTGGCACACACTGGAGCACCCAAGTAACGTCACATCTGCATAAAGGCCGTCGGCATCACCCCATACATGCCTTTTATCCTCATAGAACGCTACTGTTGTGGTACAGTCTTTCTACAAAAAAAACTTTATTAATGGCCATCGATAAATGAGCAGTTGAGATGAACAGATAAACAGTCTACGTCTACACCAGGGGTGGCCAACCTGAGGCTCGCGAGCCTCATGCGGCTCTTCAGCTGGTTACATGCGGCTCTTAAGGGGCTTCCACATGAAGCTGTCAAAAACGCTTGGCCTCATGGCGCAGTCATTCATTCCCTATACCAGTGGTTTTCAACCTTTTTTTCTACCAGGGCCCACCATTTATTCAGAATTTGAGCCACAGACTGCCATTTTAGCTCCATAGAACCCAAAGCTAAAGATTTCCTTTTCTTGTGTCAACAATTCCAGGCTGAATTTCAGAGAAAACAAAACAGTGAAAGATACAGATCAAACTGACCATTAATCTTCCACATTCTCTAGCAGTGTAGACTTGGGCTAATTCACATGATGAATATTTTAACTCTTGAGAATGTCATACTTTTTTGGATTGTAAACCCCGTTTCAAAATACATGTCTGTATGTTTCTATTTGCGACCGTGACGGCCGTGACGGCCGTCGCAGCGGTTTTCTAACCGTTGTGACCATTTGATGTGGCTCTTTGCCGTAACACAGTGAAAAACGTGGCTCTTAGTCTGCGACCGGTTGGCCACCCCTGGTCTACACTATTCCCAAATTATGGACTGTTATTCTTCTTAACTGCTCGATTATACAATGTGTTCCTTCCTTGAGACAGACAACTCTACATTGTTTGGACAGCCCACGTAGTAGTCAACTCTGAATTATGTGTTTGTTATGGTTATTATTTTTGTTGTACTATGGCTCGATCCCTTAAGATGCCTTTACATTCCAATTCAATACATGGCATGTTCAATTACAAGCTTTTAACCCCCAAACCAAATAACTTTTGTAAAGGGAGAGAGTAGTGTCCAGATGTGTTACTCAAAGCATGCCACTTGGGGGGCAACATATATCCGTCACTATAGGCAATTATGCTGTAGAAGTGCAGTTCCAAAGAAACACTGCAATGCGTGCCGCAGCTCCTACCCATCAACACTAGTATTTCTAAGCAGCCATTGTTTCTAAAGAAGTTAACTCATCCCCTCCCCTTTGGCAACTCCCTCCCTCATCTTAAACTCTCAATACATTTCACACAGACATGTTGGGCATAGGCAACCTACTGCAGGTTTAGGCAACATAGATGCCTCACCAATCACCTGGAGGGGATCCATTTTTGAAACTGGAGGTTGATTATACAATAAAGAAAAAAACACGCAACCCTCCCCAACCCCAATCCAACAGCGTAGCTACTACTGGCAAGCTGTTTGGTTATGTCAAGTGAAGAGGTAGTTAGTATAAATGTATCTAACAAATAAACAGGTTATTACAAATACAGAATTGCTGTAATGACAACGCAGCCTAAGTGCAGATATAAGTCATTTTGCGTTGGAAATAAACCATAATGCAAGCCGTGGGATGCATGGGTATGGGAGGGGTTGCACAGATTTTCCAAAGTGAGGTGGTCAGGGTGTTCAAATAAATCAGGCAGGAACTCATGGAAGGCACCACAGCCTCAAGTCTTAAGGCCGTGACACACCAGGCTGAAAAACGGCGTATATGATCTACCCCATGGCGATTGTTGCCATGGCGTTTTGTGGTTTGTTTGTCTCCGCACTGACTGTATGAATCTGATAAATCGCTGTTAATTCCTGCAAGTTAGCCTGGCGTGTCAGGGCCTTCACAAGTGCTTGAGAGTACGGCGGATTTTGACAACATGCTTCAAGAAGTAGAGGAATAACAACTGCCACATGCACATACTGTACTTGTCAGACAACTCGCATCAATGAAACCTTCATACTGTCCATATTCTGAGGCACAAGGCCACTTGAAACAAACGCAATCATGTAAAATATTGTAAAAAAGCATTGGAAGGGTAAAATTCAACTAACTTTTCATATATATTGTATATTTTTAAAAAAAAGTATGGCACTGCCTTCGTGACCTATGGCAGCTATGAACCATATAGTTGTAGCTTTAGTTGGCCTCCCATCAGTCAACTCTAATGAGCCATGCATGACCCCCAAGGTAAAACCAAGCTAAACTAGATTGAGGTTCCAGAGTACAGGAGTCAGGGGTGGACATGCTGTAGCTGCTGTTACACATTTAATTTGCAGCGTCTATAGTTATATAGCATTAAGTGGTATTGAGCATGTTCCAATTATTGACCTATAACAAAAAAACAGCAATAAAATCGTATTTCTCAAGACACAACTTAAAGAAAAAACAATAATAATGTGCTCCGTTTTTCAATATTAATTTTCTTTACATCTTCTGTCAGAAAGGCCTCATGTGAAAAGTAAAAGGGTTCATAGCTCAGCAGAGAAAAGGCTCCTATCCCTTCTGCAGAATGCTAGAATCAGCTAGAGGAAGCCAACCTCTGCTGCAGCCATAGGTTGTAAAACATAATGATAGGAAAACATAGGCAAAAAGATTAAGGTTTAAAAAAAAAAAAATCAAGTGAGAAGTAGGGCCATTTTCTCTTCTGTACAATCAGACCTCTTTTTGCTACCAGTGCAGTCGCCTACTGCTGGCCATGAGGAGATACTGCATGTTTAATTCTCCTCCACATTAGCTTCATTTTTCAGACCAGAAGCTTCCTACTGGGCTGCAACTCTGGGGTCAACGACCTTTAGCCCAGGTACAGAGGGGATGCTTAATTGTGGCTGTTTGATCAGACATATGGCTGCCAAGGCGGTTGTATTAATAGATTAAAAGTTATTTGTGTCTGTATACTGTATAAAGTAAACTGTCATGCAGTCACACTGCAAGACAATCACTGATGTTATATGGCCGATCGATTCGATACAAGCATCCAGGGAACGGTGAGGCTATATGAAGTGCAAGATCTCATTACTTGGAATGACACATGGGAAAATGTAATGCAATGAGTGAAAAAGGTTAAGTTGCTGGGTTGAGCCCAGATCCAGCAACTAAAAAGGACATGTAACTACATAGCCTCCGCGAACTTGAGAACTACACTCCTTGCATACAAAATGCAGGAATGTTTAAAAAAGTAAACAATTCAGAGCAAAAATAATAACATGGCCCCATGCTCTAAATGAGGAATGTTGCAAAGAATTGCTGAAAAAGTACTTAACTTAAGGAAATCTAATCTGGAGTGGATTAAGTGGTGATAAAGTCAGTGAAAGTGAATGCTATTCAGACATGAGCCCAAGGTCCACGTGGAAGAGTCTGGTTTGGTCCAGTTTCCTGACTTCAGGTGGTCAGCAGGGATACTGGCGAAAATGTGGGGTGAAGGCTATTAGCTTTGGTGAGTCTTCAGAACCAAATGGGGCAGAGGCGTGGGAGTGTCCAGACGTCTCCTGGTTACATGGGCATAATCTTGACAGAAATTGCACATTCCTCTTCCAAAGCAATAAGCACTGAGACCTAAGGGGGTTACAAATGAGAGGTAATAGTGAATGGCCTATTAGTCGAAAAGTAGAAGTAGTGATTTAATTAAAGATTGTGACATCAAAAACACCTTTTTAGTGGTTTCTCCGTTTTTTGTGAATAAGTTAAAAAACGGCTCCTCTGGTTGGACAGTGAACTCCTACGTAGCAGTACACCTGGGATTTCAGGCACTTCCCTCAACACTCAGATTGAGGGCCTAGATTTTCGTCACCGCTAAAATTAGTCCTAAACCACTGAATGCCGATGTTTTGACAAATATATAGATTTTTCCTTACAATATTAAATTCACACAATGAATATCTGCTGAAAACTGAAACCCACCATTAATTGGTCACCAGCCTCAAACTTCTTCTCTATCTCCTTGCCCAAGTCACCTTCTGGCAGCTTCAGGTCATCCTTTAGTGTTCCAGTGTCATCCATCAGGCTGAGGTAACCGTCTTGAACACCTAGGAGCTGGAAGAACACCAACATGACAGGAGAAACTTCATCAGCTACAGCAGACATGGGAAAACTGGTGACTCAGTGTGTACATGCGGCCCCCACCTTCACTCTATGTGGTTAATATTGTAATATTGATATATTAATGATATATTAATCATTTCTGCTGCAACAATTCCAAGGTTCATAATTCCAATGTTCATGTTTTAGGTTGTTATTAGAGAAAGTAAAAGATGGGTGTTAATTGTTTTACATTCCTTGCTTTCTTTAGTTGCAGGGATTTTAGCTACAGCAGTGGGCATTCGAACATGGCCCTAAATGCACATTTGTTTTATGAAATTTTAAATCATTTTCTTATCTACTACAGTCTTAATAAAACCCAGCACAGGCCACAAATGATCTACCGAATGTGACGATCTGCTATTTTGAGCCTCTGGGTCAGCATACCTAAATGTGGAGTGTGTGGCCAGTTATAATTTCCTGGGTTGTTTAATTATTATTATTATTTTATTTTATTAATTTTCTTATTAATTTATTAGGACAAAAACATTGTTTTTGGGAAGACAAAGGTTAGATCAGGAAAGAATTTAGTATGTATTGTCAGTTGAATCTGAAACTATTGCTTTCTCACCAAGATACACAGCTGTGGTGGACAAGACTATGGGCAAATGGGCTATAGGGAGGAGTGAGGAAGCCTCACTTTTTGTAACCTTTACTGCTAACATCTGCAATGTCAGCAAGTCCTATATGAGCTTATAACAGAAATAAAGAATGCTCTGTGGCCAACCTGCTTCAGTGCCTCTTTGCAGTGTCAACACTGAAGACAGTGCATTCTCAATGGCAAGCAAAAAATCCTGTTCCCCTAACCCTTTTCAGGAATAGATACAATTCAAACAGTAAGTATGAGGGAGAGTCTTCAGAGCATTCTCGCATTCAGTCACTGACAACTGCATCAGAGAAATTTGTACTTATTTATTTACATCCCAGAGGGAGGTTTCTCGTTTACATTAATGACATAAGCGCTGCCTGTGACTACAAGTTGTACCCGTTTGTGGACGACTCAGCACTCCTAACCTTTGGAACAGAGCAAAATGCAAGTCGAGGAGGCTCTCAGTTCCCAGCCTGACCTAACCTGAAATTCTTTGGGCCTAGAACGGCGATGACCGGAGCAGCCAGGCCGGTAGATCTGATTTTATCTCACCAACGTGCCGTTATCCCCAGCCCCTCGCCCATCACTCCAGTGCTGTGCTACATCATTTGGAGCGACGCCCACCCGGAAAGTTAACTCCCAGGCCACCGTGGCTAACGGTTTAGTTCAGGCTTTCCCTTTTCACGCAAAGCAGACTGAAATGAAAGCCTGGGTGTCGAGGCTAATCAGTTCCCAACTCACCAAAATCTGTACTTGGCTTACCGACAAACTCTCACTACATCTTGATTTTATCAAAAGTGCTCTCAAAACCAGCATTCACCATAGGATTGCCTTAGTTTTTTTTCCAACCAATGTTTAGGTTGTCATTTGAGACTGTAAAAATGAGTAATTGTTATTTTATTTGCTACCTTCTTTTGTTTTAGCCATTTTTTACAGGGTGACATACAGGGACTAAATATTATAACTAGCTAAATATGGCATATGTCATATTCATCATTTTCGTATTTAGCCTAATGCAGTAAATGAAAAAATAAAATATCATGAGATTTACTATTCATTGCTGAGGAATGTTTCCCAGTATTACATCGCAAAATGTTTTTTTCTCAGGTTCTCACCTGGTACTCTTTCCTCCTGATGTTAGGAACCTCCATGTTGTGAGTGGAGGGACAGATATCTTCATACTTCTTTCCAGTAAAGATGTCAATCCCAACCATGTGAACCTGAGAGAACAGAGACAGTAAAATGTGTTTAGAAAACCTGCCGCAGCTCTGGCTCCAACTACTGTGTTAGAAGACAAAACAACAGCATCACCACTTAAATCTGACCAGTTAAGGGGCAGTTCGGAACTCCAAAAAAATTGTCAGAAAGAGGTGATACAATTCCAAAATCATGTCACTCACACTTTCTGAAACGCATTCCTTTGAGGTTTTGTTCTGAAAGCTGCACTTCGAGATGCTGTGCCTCTACTTCAGAGAAGTGCGTAATCTTTCCGATAAAATGTTTGGTTGTCAGAGGCCGTATTGAAAGCGATGTAGTGTGACGTGATTAAGTTCTCTGATGACACTGTTATTCTTAGTCTACTCACAAACAATGGTAGTATAAGTAGCTACACTGACAGAGTAGACAGGTTTGTAGGATGGTGTGACAACCATTAACTACAAATCAATATGAAAAAGACAGAAGAGATTGTTGTGGATCCTAGATCCATAGGTGACCACACCATGATCAGGATACATGATCACCATATCAAACAGGTCACCTCATATAAGTACCTGGGTGTACAAGTCAACAGGCAGGCAAAGAAAACTGTGTCTGATCCCTCTCATATACTGTACCCTGAGTTTAGGTTAGTGCCGTCAGTTAGGAGGTACGAGGATTTAAATACTCCTTTACACCTATGTCCATTTCACTCAATAACTCTCTTGCGGAGATGGCAAGGGGAGGGAGGTGAAGACTATGAATGTCGCTGCTAGAACTTCACTAGTTTTTAGTACGGCAGTATTTATCCTATTTATATTTATATTCTACTTATTACTACTTTAAGCACTACTTATGGGAGGTGGTATGTAAGCCTGATGAGGTGTACGCGTCACTATTACTGTATTGTACTGTATTGTCCTGTATTCTTACTTGTTGCTGCAAGTATGTATATGTATGTCCAAGACAAATTTCTCTCACAACTAAATAAAGTAACCTTGAACCTCTTTGGTGTGGAGGTAAAAACTACAAATAAGATAAGTGAAGCCTTCTAGTCCAAAATTCTCATTTAAAAATGTTTGCCACAAATAGCAGATTTATAAGCTCATAGCATGGCAAAAAAGTGTTTTGTGGTGAGCTTGTATAACTGCCATTTTTGAATATCCAAAGTATAATCGGTGCAGTGGTTCAACAAATTGTTGCTTGTTAATGGGTTACTCAGAACCAGATTTGAAAAATCAAGCACCAGGTGATTTCTTACCTTGGCATGTCCATGCTTCCCAGTCTTGGAGGTGGACATGTCAACGATCTTGCAGGGGCGTCCCTTCAGCATGACATGGCCATTCTTCCTCAGAGAGGAGCACTGCATGGGATAGGTGGAGGAGGCTCCAGAATCCGCACTGGAGAATTCAGCATCAAGGTCTGCCATGGTTGCTGCTCACAGGATGCTGCAATATTGTTGGACCCAAGAAAAATAAAAACACACTACAAATGAACTATGGAAGCTGTAGCATTTTATACTTATGCTGAGTATGCCACACAATCCATCATATCAAGCCTGATTAACCAAGCCATGCAATAATTCATTAATAAATGAACAAATGTGATTGATGAATGTCAATTCTCACATTTATTCTAACAAAAATAGATAATATTCACTCTGAACTGGCCATCACCTCCTCTCCATTCTCTTCATTCGCTCAATACTTTCACTGAAATCACCACTCTGATTTATCCACAATAAACTCTGACATGAAGGCATCTACCTGCAACTTGGGCCGTCTTTACACGGAAACAGGCTTCATTAAAAACGTAATCATTTATAGCCGTTTGTGGGGGTCCATTCAGGCGAAGACAGCGTTTTTGTGTTGTGAAAACGCAACAAAGTGAAAACTCCTGGAAAAGTGGAAAAGTTGAAAACGCTCTGCATCTCCCACTTTCATCTAAAGACCGTAAACGATGCAAAACTCTGAAAATGACAAGATGTGGGACATCCCATGGGACGTCCTAGCTCACGCATGGCTCATGTTATAAGAGGCAGGCGCAGTCAAGGAGGAGGAAGTCAACTGAAAAATGTCTGCTTTGCAGCATTTTTTGCCATTCTGCTGCCTGCGAGTTCGGGTGGCTCTACACTGGTTTTTGCACATTCCAACTTTCGGCCGGGGAAAGACCCGCCCGCGGCCGAAATTCAGACAGGAACTAGCCAGAAGTTCCCATTGAAACCCATTCAAAAAAGGAGGACGTGACATCACACCCCGGCCGAAAGTTGGAATGTGCAATCTGCAGTCTGGAGGCCCTTTAATGGTTTGTTTGTTTACATCCGCGAGACTCCGGCTGCTAGGAGGAAGTAGAACGGAACTTGTTCTACGCATGTGTGGCCGGTCTATATGGCAGTGAGGTCACGCCGACACACGCCACCTAGCGACCGGGCATGCACATAACAGCGTTTACAGCCAGATTGCGTCTTCATCTAAAGAGAGTTTTCGACGGCAACCGTCTCCGTGTAAAAAGGGCCTTGGGCTCCATGCCCTCCTCCCTAGTCAGGGCTCGTCTCCCAGCTCTCTCACCAACCATCATCAACATGTTCAATGCCCAGCACAGAAAGAGCCCCCCTCAAAGTCAAAGGTTCCCTCTCCATCCTCCTCGACCTCTCTGCTGCATTTGACACCATCACAAACACTGCCCTCTCTTGGCTGCAATCATACCTCTCTAACCCTCAAAATCAGACCACCAAAACCGCCTTCTTCCATTCTCAGATAATTGCCTGTCTTCGGCTCTCTCTGACCTTCTCAGGCGCCGGAATACTCATCCACGCTTTCATTACATCCCGAATTGACTATTGCAACAATATTGACAGCACCATCTCCAAAGCTTTCAACATGTCCAAAACTCTGCTGCCCGTCTGCTCACCAGTACTAGAGACCAGTCAGACCACATTACTCCCGTCCTCCATGACCAGATAAACTGGCTCCCTGTCAAACAAAGAATTCACTACAAAATCCACCACATCCAAAGCACCCAATAACCTGGCTCCCCCTTACCTCTCCGACCTTACTGAACCCCCTCTGCCTACTCAGGTCTAGTGAAGCTAACCTCCTCGCGGTCCGCATGGACAGGTACCACATCTTGGGGGGGAACAGGGCCTTCTATGTTCCTGGTTCCAACCTCTGGAATGCGCTACCTAATCATCTCAGAACAGCTGCCTCCCTCCCTCCCTCCCCTCCTTCAAAGCATCACTCAAAACCGACTTCTTCACAATAGCCTTACCCAGCTAAGCTCTGGTTAAGATGTCTCCCTTTCCCTGGCTTAGCCTTTAATGTTTTTAACCTTGCACTGATATTTTACTTTTTGTTCTTTGAATGAAGTTTGTTCCTAATGTTTTGGGGTATCTAGTATCTTATTATTATATTACAATTGTGTGTACACAAGAAAAAAAAAAACACCAATATGAACCTTTAATACATGCATTGGCAAGTTTGGTAATGTCAAATAATCTGCAGTGACTGCACTGCATGTTGTATGTGATTCAGTTTGACTTTGCCTACGTGGCTATTGTGGACATATTGTTGTAGTCAGTCACAGTTAATTGCCATGGAGGGATGCTGAGATGCTCCATTGGATGCAATCCAAGTGTTCAGTCAACTGCAATTGTAATCAGAAGAAACCCCGATTTAAAACGTCCGTAATGTTAAGTTATATTATTAATCATTTTGCTATAATCTATACGATTCCTCTATAAATCTGTAAGTAGCGTACGGTCAGCCCAGCTGTGTGGATTGAAAATGGAATGTTGTTAGCCTACGCAAATGGGCCAATAGATCAGCTGACACCAGCATTCACAGTGAATGTTCAAACTTGAATGTTTTTTGCGTTTCGTCGCGGTGCTGCTGCAGCTGCTTTTGACATTTCTTTTTGACAGCTAACGTTAGCCAGGTTTAGCTGCTCGATAACTCAGTTGTTACCTCGTTGAGCAGAACACAACCGTATTTGGCCCATTCGTCAGCTACGTGGCAAATCATCCCGAGAAAGACAGCTGAGCCGAGCCAGGTTTACAACGAAGCTAACGTGGCTAAAAACAGTTAGCCGCGCCGGTGAGGCGACGGCAAAGCCAGAGTATAGACAGTTGCGCAAACTCCGATCACTTCAAGAGGGTCAGCCCAATGGCGGCTGTTCTCTAAAGACTTGCATTGAGAATGGCGACAACAGAAATGCATGGGAGAGGACGCAGGCAACACCCCAGCTTTAATGATCTTAAATCCCTTTGTTTTAGATCGTTTTGGAGTTAGTAGTAGTAGTAGTACAACATACACATTACAAATTAGCTGCTTGAAATCAATGTATTCCCAGCTCCAATTTGTCCCCTTTTAGGCTGCATCAACAGCGCCCATTTTCGGACCCCTTGATGTCGCAACACTAGATATCTCTGTATGGGCGACGCCACCCATCCATTCTTTTTTAACGCCCGCTACGTACCAAGATTCATGTTGGCACATCATACTGTACATCCAAGTAGACAGAACGCCGACAACACAGCCTGCTATATAGCTAACTTATTTTGAATCATAGCCGAATATCAGCTCTTTCTCGAGACACGAGAGATAAAGACTTTTTTCCTGATGTTTTTTGTTTGTTTGTTTTTGTCACGTTAAAAAAAAGTCAACTCCCTCACAGATTAGACAAAACAGAAGAAGATAAGAGGCCACAAATTCTGCAAGACAAATCTGATATTAATGTAGCACTGCGCTTACCTTCCAACAAAAGCCGTACGTCAGTAGAGCACTCACTGCAGTTGGATGAACAGTGAACACACGGAATGGAATGGAATGGAAAGGGGACTGTGGGGAGGGGAGGGCGGAAGAGCTACCTCAGGCCTCTTTTCCACCCGGTTGGGAAGCGGTTCAGTTCTTTTTGTTTCTTAGTCCATGAGCCAGACTTCCAAAATTGGAACTTTACTTATGG
The DNA here is from genome assembly GCA_039105355.1 of Benthosema pterotum. Classification (NCBI taxonomy): domain Eukaryota; kingdom Metazoa; phylum Chordata; class Actinopteri; order Myctophiformes; family Myctophidae; genus Benthosema; species Benthosema pterotum. Next base: position 23,030,264 of record CM076980.1, read on the forward strand.
GCTAAAACCATACGTATATCAACTTGTTATAACGATAACAGTCTAACTGCACATTTTAAAACATGCAAATTAATAGGCTTTATAGGTAAATGTGCAATTTATATTTATATATAGGTGTTTCTTTACACACTCAATTCATGTTTAACATTTGGAGGTTTGGCTCTTGGACTAAAACAGGTTCTGAACTGAAACGCTGGAAAGGGGGTCCCAATATGGACTGATAATAGCCAATCTAAAAGCTCACAAGTCCACCCTAATGTGCTATAAAGAGGCAGCACAAATTATCATGTCTTTCTGGTGATAAACTGGCCACCAATGCACGTTATAATCAAAAAGGTCAAAGGCAATGTCTTTATGTTCATACAAGGTTTCTTTGACTATGTCCTACTATTGGTACCATAGCCTAACCTCAAAGGCTCCAAACATTCCAAAACAAACTGGCCAGGCTACTAGCCTACTTGGGTCGACTGCCCAAACCTGATTCAGACACTACTTTATGATAAGAGGGAGGGACTATATCATGGTAAATAAAATCCTAGCTGCAGAAAATGTACATTTCTTAGATACTGACTGCACTACCTTACAGAATTATGATCGAAACCATGGCCAGATGGGAGTGTTGTGATGAGGATAGCCTATACTGTACCCACTACTACATAAATGACTCGGATTTACCGCACAACAAAACAAAAATAATGAAGCAACCCAATGTCATTCATTTATTTGATTTTATTAGGGAAATATTCAGTACATTGTATACATTCTTCAGCAATCGGCAATCGGCAAACACATTTTGTTTCAGTTATGTGTGCATGGTTGTTAATCAAACTAAAGTTTATTTGGATTTTCATTGTGCAAAATAGCCAATAGTGGAAGGGAGGCTTATATTTTTGAGATAACTTAGTGTCAGATATGTAAACAAAACTCCAGATACACAAACGTCTGTCATCTTAATGTTCAGTGACTGTATTAGCGTATGGTGTATAGTATGGTGTATCCTACTATACATAACAACAGGCATATACTTTAGGTATCACCGTGGGGAGGTTTCTGACATTCCTGGAATGAGGACCAGTTCTAAACGTGGGGGTCGCACGCCCAAAAAAAACTTGGCCAAAATGGCAAATTCAACCTTACTTTGAGAAGGTTCTGAAGTCATAAATAGCCTAAAGTCATAAATAGCATAAACAAAGTCAAGAAAGTGACATGAGCCATGCTTATGTGCCTGCCACACACTTGTGACTGAGTGGTTCACACTGTCACACACCTGCTAGCACTTCAAAGAAATTCAAAACAACAGTGAATGCTGAGAACAGAACATATTGTGACATTTTTTGAGGGGGCAACTCACAGCAGTGTTACTCATTCCAGTAATGTCCAATCCATACAAGCCATATCTCCATACTTGTTGTAAAGGTGACTAATTATTTATAAATACCCATAAATCAGTGTATTTGAATACCCTTTACGTCTGTCGGTTGGTTAAGAAAATATTGAACTAAATGACGGTAGTAAAAAGCAGTTTGGCCAAAACTTCTTAACTCCTTTGGACCCTCAACCTGCCGGCTAAAGTATGGTAGCTAAGTCCACCATTTCTCCCCCTCTCGTGCAAGTAATTGACAACACGGTATAAATAGTCACAATACCAACTTTTGATGACAAAGCGTTACTTTGTTTTAAATACATATTTTTTTCTTCATTTTAAATTTCCTGAATAAGGAACATTTTGGAGTTGAGTGCTTTCTTCCTGAGTACAAGATATAATCTGTTTCGTGGAGGAAGTGCCCTCTAACCAGAGGTCCTGAAGTTCAAGGTCCTTGTCTATAACCTTCTCAGTTGTCCTGGAGAAAGCACTGAATTCCTAACAAGCTCCAAAGTACAACCTCCTACATATACAAACACTAAAGGGCTTAATATACTTTGTTGAACTGTATCGTGCACCAAAATGTTCCCCCAAAACTAACGTTAACCCCATTCCTAAGGGAACATAGGTGTGTTTTCAGAGAACGACACAGGCGTGTAACTAAGTATAAATCCTTCTGAACACGGTCCCGCCATTTTCCTGTAACGCATCACACAGCATAGCCTAATGTATGCACATGCACAATGGCAAATACTGTGCTCAGGCATCCGTGGCTGATTTTAGTTTCTCCAGTTCAGTACCAGCTATGGGTTCAGGGGGCGGCCTTTTCTTGCCCTTCTGGAATACAGCGGCAATTTCTTCAAAGGTTTTCCCCTTGGTCTCAGGTACCCGAAGGTAAGTAAACACAGTGAAGACAAGGAGAAGTCCAGCGAACAGAATAAATACATAACTCCCCAACCATTCCTGGAGGAAACACATACAATGGTTGCGTTAATTGAATAATACTTTCTCCAAAAGGCTATTTTTGTTTAGCTGTAGCCTGAGACATTGGGAAATTTTGCATTTGCATTTGACCAATGCCAACTACCTAGGAGCTACACTGCAGTGCATGTGGGCCAACAGTGTACCCCAAGGAAACCCATACAACTTTTAAAATGATAAGAGAAGAATGTACGCTGTGTATGTACGCTGTTTTAAGTGTGTGTTTGGGATTATTTGTTTTCATTCATGTTTGTGTGCTCACCTGTATGTAAGGGAAGGTCATGCCAACTATAAAGTTGCTAGTCCAGTTGCAGCAGCCAGCCAAAGCAATGGCTGCTGGCCGTGGTCCCTGGCTGAACAGCTCAGCCACTATGAACCATGGGATTGGACCAGGTCCAATTTCAAAAAAGCTGACAAAGGCGAAAATGGCCCCCATGCTGACATAGCTCATCCATGAGTAGTCATTCTGAAGAGGAGAAGACATAAGTCACTTAAAGTAGAACAGTAACTATCATGTTTGGGCATCATTCTGAATCACATGTCCCCACTCCATTTTCCACCAAGTGAAATCATGTGGGTACAGTACCGCCGTGGGTGAAGGTCTGTACGTCATTATACATCATCATACTGTCATCATCGAGTTACTCAAGCCCACACTGTTTGTATTTTGTAGTTATTACCAAAAGTTATACAAACCACAAAACAAAGTAATTCAAATGTTCACTTCAATGGCGAAGTTGTCTCGATGACTTCTCTATTTGGCAGATTACATAAACTAAATTACATTCATTCATTCATGGATGCATGAATGAATGAATTTAATTCATTGGTCATTTTTGGATCTCGCTGTCTCTCCCTTCTAGACCAATGTCCTGTGCTTTAACTGTAGTGCCATGTAGGCCTACTGTTTGCATTCTATTCTATTGTCTAATAAAATCAATCAATCAATCAAAAAGAAAAGAACAGGTTCTACTCTACAGATCATGCCCTGTACTGGAGCATGCAGATGGAGGGACCTTAAAGGAGTGATTGCTTTAACAGACAAGCAGATATTAGACAAACCTGCAGGTTGAGGCCCACTGTCATGGCAATGGCACAGCAGCACATCCCTCCAAGACCAGCTAGAGTCAGAGAACGCCTGCCAGCCCTGTCCACCAGAGCAACCTACAGTAGAACAAACACTTTACACATGTCCATCTTTAAATGCAGTGGGGTTTTGTTTTTGTTGTGCATATTTAACTCACTGTGTGTGTGTGTGTGTGTGTGTGTGTGTGTGTGTGTGTGTGTGTGTGTGTGTGTGTGTGTGTGTGTGTGTGTGTGTGTGTGTGTGTGTGTGTGTGTGTGTGTGTGTGTGTGTGTGCGTGCGTGTGTGTGTGCGTGCGTGCGTGCGTGCGTGCGTGCGTGCGTGCGTGCGTGCGTGCGTGACATCACTTACAGACACCATAGTGAAGATTGTGTTGATGACCCCTACTCCGATGGTGGCATATACTGGTTGACCGACTCCAGCGCGCTCAAAGATGGCTGTCGAATAGTAGAAGATCTGAAAGTCAAATATAAGCAGTCAATGTCTGTCAATTTATCTTCACTAAGTAACACGTGTATTGTGCCGAATATAAGACGACTTATTATAAGATGACACCTCACGTCACAATGTTCTTTTTCCACATTTTGTGGAAAAAGTACAGTTTTTAGGATTCAGACCAAGGGTATTTACATTTTAATGTAACACCAATTTATGTTGTATGTTGTTGAGACATATATAAAAGCATGAAATATTTTTCTCTCTCATTCCAGTGCAATAAAAACAATAAAGACAGACAATAAAACAGCAAGCAAATAGTGCAACAGATTAAAGGCAATAAAGTGCTAGATAAACCTATAAAAGAACTATAAAAAACCTTTCTGTTTTCCCAGAGTGAAAGAAAGAGATTACTAAATTGTCACAGTGACGTTGAAATGTCTTGCAAATGGTCACTTCACAAGCACAATTCCAAACAAAAACTGTTATCTGTGGGACAACACCATAAAGCGTTGCACTTGTTTACAATAGGGTCCACCATTTTCAATTCATCAGAAAGAATGATTTCTACTCACAGCATTGATGCCAGAGAACTGCTGGGAGAGGTGCATCATAAGGGCCACAAACAGCTGCTGTCTATACACAGTGGATCGGATCTAGAAAGGAGCATCATGCCACACAACATGTTACAGAAAGAATCCACTCAAGGAAACAGCAGGCTAATGGCGAACGCAGTGAGTGAGATTACTATGTAAGCCAGGCAGAAATGTCTGTGCGTCACACAGATATGGGAACGCCAGTAAAGTGAAAGACAGAGCAAATAAAAAAGTAGACTGACTCTCATCCGTGATCCTCCAAAAATATATAATAAAACATAATAGAAAAACGGCCTTGTTATTATTTTTGTTATATTTTCACTGCATCCCTGCATTGTACAAATAAATATCTTTGTCCAGAGAAAATGTACATGCACATTGTAGGAGAATCCTGTTGTATCAGATTGTGTCACTAATATGCAACTCTGCTCCTTGCGCAAACCTTCAAGTATTCAAAAAATCACACCCGTGCGAAAGTAAGTGCTGCGTGTGTGGCTACAGTATACTAAAACACACTTCGTCCCATTGTGCTTGTTTCTCTGAACATGGCAACATCAACAATACACACTTCGTCCCATTGTGCTTGTTTCTCTGAACATGGCAACATCAACATGACTCCACACATGCAGCCAGGTAGACACACACACACACAGGGACGCATGCAGCCAGGTAGACACACACACAGGGACGCATGCAGCCAGGTAGGGACACACACACACAGTCTGTGAATCGTTTGATGAAGTGCTTGCTACGCAGCACTTCAAGTATTCAAAAAGCTCTATACTCCACTGTCTTTTTGCAGCTGCTGTTATATTTGTGACATCGAAATGTAAACTTATGCTTCTCTTGTCTAAGTTAATTTGGCTAAGTGATGTAATTAAAATTGATATCACAAATATCTTTTTCTTTATTTCCATTCCCTCCAAGCCCAGCAGTGGTCTTTTTCCTGGGGACTTACCAAAGAGAGGATAGAGACCCTCTCCTGCTTGTCTGCCTCCTCCTTCTCTATCCTCATCTCCTCGAGATCCGGGGTGGGGTCATAATTCCCCTTGAAGCGAAGCAGGCCTTGACGAGGACAGAGAGAGGAACACATGGCCAGGGGTCAATGGCAAAGAGGGACAGAAAACAGTTACTGGACAAGAGGACAGATAAAATGGTATAGAAGGGAGAGAGGGGCAGAAGGAAGACAGGAGAAGGTAGAGGGAAAGAGGAGAAAGGGGATGAGAATAATAAAGGACTCAGGTGTTTTGTACCAAAGTAGCTCAGAAGACGGTTTTGCAAGACCCGCCAAACCTGGCCACAGAGGGTCACCTGGTCAAAGGATTTCAGTGACAATGCGCAATGACAACTTTTTTCTCCAACCCAAACCGAAAAATAATCTATTATTCGAGTGGAGCATCAGTGCAGATCTAGTGAGAATGGCTGTATTCATAGACATGGATTCGAAGAAAATGGGCGCGTTTATGCTTGCAGAATAAAAAATGTTTGAGAGACATAGTTGTAGGTGTTTGTTTTCTCATGGAAATGTGCTGTACAGTACGTGTCTCTTACTCTTGCGGGCCTCGCTCTCCTTGCCCAGTTTGATGTACAGGTATCGAGGGCTCTCAGGGCAGAGAGGAAGCAGGACAGATTGTAAGATTGCTGGGGCCCCGGACAGTCCCAGCAGCAGGGGCCACATCTCATCATTACCAAGAAGGAAATCCAAGCCTATCACCTACAGTGCACACACATACAGACAAACCCACACCAGCACACAGATGAATACAAAAATACTATGCAGATATAAAACATTCACCGATGATACACAGATGGGCCACAGACAGAAATACTGTATGTACTGTATACTCATATGCGTATCATATGTGTGTGTGTGTGTGTGTGTGTGTGTGTCACCTGGCTTAGTAGGATTCCTATGACTATAGCCAGTTGGTGTAGTGTACCCAGAGCTCCTCTGTAGGCCTTAGGAGCTATCTCTCCTATATACATGGGCACCAGCCCTGACGTCAAGCCTTCAACACAAACAAACAACAAAATCAGAATTTGAGTGTCTTACTCGGGGAAACCTATCGGCACATTACTGGGGCTCTTAATTCAGCGTAAGCCCAGGGTATATATTAAATTTGGCCCCTGTCCGTGGTGTTGCCACTATTCTTGTCTACTGACACTACCCGTCCACTACCTTGTATTGTGTTGCTATTTTTTAATGTATTCGAATTAGACCTGGGACTTTTAACTGATTAACTGAAATAAATTAATTACAGAAATAATAACTCAAATAAAAAAAGAACCCAGTTTAATCACACAGATTTTGCACCACACAACCTTTTTCACTGAACGAATTTCTGGCATACCGTGGAGGTAAAAGAGAAAACAGAATATACGAGGGGAAAAGGGTGGGAAATCATATTTTTAACAAGGCCAGTTTTGAACTGCAGTCATCCATAGGTGCCCTTTGAGAGTGGATTTGAAGGAGTCAAGGGATTTGCTTGTCTTAATAACTGTTGGTAGGGCGTTCCAAAAAAAAGTCCCTTAAGTCCCTTGTTTGTGCCAAATCTGGGTTGTACGGTAAATGGTTTGTGGGAGAAGACCACTTTAATTGGCCCAGTGGATGGGAAATTCTGATTTGAAAAACTCACTCATCAATACACTCATATACAGTGTACCAATCTGTTTTGATTGACAAAAAAGGAGTCCCAGCCCTGATTCAACTCAATTGTTATTTTGACCCTCAGTAAAAAGGAACATCTCTGGTACAATATGACTGAACCTAGACTATGACTGAATTATGATTTTCCTCGTCAGTTTAACCACATTAACCATAGCATCCCTACTTTTGTGTTGTCATACTAGACAGTAGACACGTACCGCAGTAGAAACCCATGACTGCACGGCCAGAGATGACCATGATGTGAGGTTTCCACATTTTACACAACCACATCAATAGACCAGCAGCAACAGCCAGCACATTCACCATGAGCATCCCCTTCACTCTGAAACACAGACAAGCATTTCACAAGCTCATGTCATTTCACACCCGTTGACAGACATCAAGAGCACATCCCTTCCCTCATCTCCTTCTCTAAGCCCATCTACTCCAGAGCCCAGGATTACTGCATGTTTTTGGGACACAGGGAGAACATGCAAACTCCACACAGAAAGGCCCTTTCGCCAACCTGCCTCGGGTATGGGAGGAGGAGACATGCGGCCAGGACCCAAAGCGTTCATATGAGATTTCTCAATCCATTCTTAAATATTCCATGAACGGCTAGGTGTGCTGTCATGCATTTGCTAGGTAAGAACTACCTACACTATAATAATATAAATATTTCATTCAGATTATGACTTTTTTCTCCTTTTTTGAGTGACTCTTCTTTGTAACACTAGTGCAACTAGTACACGGGTTTGGAACTTCTAGATTGCATGTACAGACCCCAATTTTATTTCTATCTCTGAGATCCCAATCTACACTCCTGTACTAAATCCTCGCTGTTGGTGTTAATTAATTCAGTTTGGAGTGTAAAAATGTGCCTTTGTATATTCTCAGAGTTATAGATCCATAAGGTTCCATAACTATTGATAGTGTAGCAGGAGGCGAGATCACAGATCCCCTGACCCCACTTCCCTCCACCGCACCCCAGAAATGGTTAGTGGCAGATGGTTTCCGTCATTTTGTGTCCTATACATTTATTATTTCAATTGTTTAGAAAAAACATTTCCAAAAGAACACAAATGTTCATGAATTTAGGCAAGAGGCCCCTCTCACCTCCCTCTCAGATCGCCAATGTAGCCCACCAGAAAGGATGAAATCATGCCTCCAATGGAGAAGATTGCCACAGACAGAGACCAATACATGATCACGGAGGCGTGTGCACCTGCAGGAAGCTCATCGTGCTCTGTGTTGTTTTCTGAGGCAGACCGCTCTGACCACACCCCCAGGGACCGGCCATAATGCCTCTCAATGATCTGTGAAAGAGATTGATTGACCAGCAAATTGACTGATACGTTGTAAATTGAGTGATTGGTAGATTGAGAACCATCTCTACCATATCTGCATGCACATTATATTGTAGTATGTAATATATGTTTGACAAATGTGTGTACAGATTCAGGGGCCGGCACACGGACACTGATGGGTCATAAACTGAGCAACAGAGCACTGTTCATGTAGCGTCATGTCATGGTCAAAATTAAGGAAAGCGACAATTAAACGGGTGCTTATACAGGACTGATATTTGTAACAAACCAAACCATGTGAACAATGGTTGAGATTGTGATGAGTTACATAATATAGTACATGTGACTGGATCAATAATACAGTACGGCTTGACTGGATCAATATTAGCCTGGTGCTGGCTTTGGCCAGATACATAGCATGGATTCACTGATAGGGGGAGGTCCGCTATGAGTCTGGACTTCGGCCCATAGGGTTTGCGGAAGCTTGAGAAATCAGAAAATGATTGGGGCCAAGATTAGTGACTGCATTTCAACTGCCGTCTGTACAACACCAGTTAAAAGCAATCTCTTGATTGGTCTGTTTATACATGGAGATGTAACATACAGTACACGTTGCAGTACCGGTAGTTTCAAAGCAATGGCTGACCTCAACACAAATTTGAAAAACGTTTCAACAGAAACTAATAAACTATAGTTCAGAATCCAACAATATAGCCGACATAGCTTAATTGCTTACACAAGTAGAACATAAACAATGCTGTGTTTAGTACTGTGATGCAGTGGCGTTTCTAACAAATTTGGATCCACGAGCACACGCACTGGTCATATTACCGGTACCGTGCAAAGAGCAATGCCATCACATTTTTCCCCTCACAATTTCAATCTGAGGGGTCACAGAGGTTGATTTAGTGGGTCATGTAAAATCGATGGGTGGTCCAGCTCTCTATATGCCAACCACCTGTTGCTAGACCCCTGTTGCGTATGTCTAAGTGCATGCCAGAGCCTATGAGCTATAGTGACACACACGACAACTCCCTCCCAATCAGCAATGTGATCCATTACTTGACAATACTCACACTGTAAATAATTTTGGTGTTCATATGTACTGTATATTCACAACGCGTAAGGTCCCAATACTATACAAAGAAGCAGTGTGTTATAGTACTGCAGTACCTTCTGTGGGGCGTTGATAACTCCCAGACTGTATCCATATTGCAGGGACCCCAGGGCTGCAGTGAAGACAGCCACTGCTAACGTCCCTGTCAACTGCTGAAAAAGCGTACAACAGCATTTAGTGCAACAATATTAAAATCGTATAGCAAAGCTCAGAATTGATATTTATCTCTCTGTCTGCCTGTCCATTTGTTACTAATAGAAGTGAGAAGTGTGTTTTATCTATACCAGGCACAAACAAAAAGTCTCAAGGGCTCATGTTATACCCCAACCCCCTAAAGTTTGAACTTAATTGGTCACATTTCGTTTGCGCATTGTCCAGGAGACAGGAGAAGCATAGTAGGTGTCCTATAGCAGGCAACCCCCAATCATTTGCTCCTGGCCATAGTGGCCAGGAGGTGACCTGCTATGTCCTGTATTGTTGGCTGGCAGCTGGTCAGTAAGAAACGGAAACTTTAATTATCAACCCCATTTTAAAAACTTATGATGCTGTTATTGGTGTATTTATGCTTGTGATTTATGATTGTGGTCCCTAAATATACAACATCATAAAGACTGACTTATAAGATTCTACAGCAACTTCATGGTATATGTTGTTTAGAATTGTTGTAATGTGTTCAGGTAAAAGCAAGGTAAACTGGCAAAAACAGCATCCCAATATATTTAAGAAATTCTCAATATACAGTAAATCGACTCGGCACCCGAGGTGTCGATATTGTATCAAATCGGGAGGTAAGTGAATTGTCCCACCCCTATAGTAATCAATAGTCCAATACAAACATTCACACACACAGATGAGAGACAGACTGTGTGTGCATATGCATTTCCAGATAGGCAAACACATACACAGATAGAGAAATACACACAAAATGCATCTGCTTGGTATTCTTATAACCTTTCAGTAAAAAGGTTAGCTGCCTCTGCAGGCTGTGGATTGACACCAACAAATAATCAAATCCATTTTTTGCCGTAAGTAAAATATTTAATAAATGTGATCACTTTAATGTCACAATAAAATGTTTATTTGATTTATTTGATTTATGTCATAATAAATTTGCTGTCATTTCAGCAAAGCCAAAATCATCAGCTCAACACCGTTGCCAAAATGTTTCCCAAAAGAAACGACATTTGAATTGGGTGCTGCGCAAAATGTTGGAATGGTTAGAAATGTCAAATCCAACATCAAAGAAAGTTTAGTGAGTCCTTACCTTTCCTCCTGACGACTCCATGGGTGCAGAATGTAAACCTTCTCAGAGACAATGCATCTGTGTGTGTTTGTGTGTGTGTGTGTGTGTGTGTGTGTGCGTGCGTGTGTGCGCGCACACGAGTGCACGCGCGCACACACGCTTGTGCGCGTGTGTTCATGTATCCTCAGTCCCCTCTCTTGCACTCTGACACCCTCAGGTAATCATCAGTGAAGCCTTCACATTGGATCACGCTCTGTCCACGTTCCACACACACACACGCACGCACGCACGCACGCACGCACGCACAAACACACAATTAAAGGACATGCAGACTCAGAAATGCACACGCATGCAAATCTCTGCTGTCAAATTAATTTCCTATGAATACTCGACCTAGATAAGATAAGATAATCAATATCTGCCTGCAAAGACAAAAAAGAAGAAAGGAAAAAATGAAATCACAGCCATTAAGCATTATATACAGCTGGGATTTTATTAGGTGACGTGGGTTTTAAGGCAGGCTGACCACCCCTCTGACCAGCTAAACCTACAGTATAAGACACTGCTGCCTTCGAAACACATCTTAAAAAACATTTTTATTCCTGGCTTTTAACCGTGATTAATGTGTATTTGTACTATTTGATTGATTTATGTTTTACTATTGTATTTTATCATGTTTATATGATTGTATTTTATTATGTTATATTGCCTAATTGTACAGCAATTGCGATTGTACAGTACTTTGGTCAACAGTGTTGTTTTAAATGTGCTCGATAAATAAAGTTGGGTTGGATATATGCATCATTACGCATCGAAGTGTGTACATGTATTCCGTCAAGTGATGTAGAGTTTTAAATATCTAAAATGTAATTCACAGCAACAGCAGCCTAGTGCTCAACGATACCATGCAGATATCTCGCTCTAGTAAGGACATCTGGACAGCACTTATTAGCTCCCCCCTCTAGCTCACAAATACACACAGGCAGCAAAACACACAGGTTTAGGGTTAATGATATACTTCCGAGGGACGATGGAACAAAGTCTGAGGTTCACTGGCCTTGGATCTCTGCTGGTGTAAAAACACACACTTGCATAACAAATTCACAGACAGGAGAGGTGGAAACAGGTACACACACTTACAGTTGGAGCATTTCAGTTTGGGCATTTAGCTTGGTTTGGTGTAAGTACCTTGATAATATTATGAATTCGTCAGTTTAAGCAGGAAGACCCTCAAATGTACAATTGCACTGCACTTGTATTCTCCAAACAGCAATGAGATTTGGCCGGTGTTCCCCTCAGAATAGGGATGCTGTCTGGGAATAACTGATGTTATTTTCAAACTGGCATTATCTCATACTATCCTTGTCACATACTGTATCTTATGAAATTATTTGCATATTTACACCATATGACAAACGTAATTCAGGGGTGCTGTGGATGAAAACGTTACTCGACAAATTTAGCAGATACAGTCATCCATAGTGGCTTAAGCAGAGTGGGCATGAATTCTAGTAAAGTAAACATATAAATAATTACAGTGACAAAGTAGTGCCTTAAAGAAGCTAGGATACTAGTTCTAAAAGCCCCCCACCTTCAACTAAAGGTTGTAAAATGCTTCAAATAAGAGTTCAGTTAATAGCCACTGGGGCATATAGTAGTGAGATATTGGTGATAATAAAATGTAAAATAAGATTTCTGTTACTGTATGTGCCCATTCCATTGACTAATTTTAGTGTTCCCCCTTTATCTGCGCGTCATGCAGAAATGTGTCAGTGCAAGTGTGTAAATAGTTGTGCGTATAACCTATTGATTATTGTTCACCATTGCAGCATTTGACAGGAACCATGGAATAGTCTTGAATAATCAGGGCATGATCATCCCCATCATATTTCAGCAGTTGGACACACACAGGTTCTGTCTGAAGATTACAGGAAAGATGGGAGGTCCAGTTCCTGTAGGAAACATGAAACGCAAATAAAATATATTGTACACATTAGATTGCTTTGTGATACGAGCTTGTAGATCAGCTTTAGTCAGGGGCCAGAAGCCCAAAAAGAGTCATCATGGCATTTTTAAGAAAGTTACTAAAGGTGTTGTTTCTATATGGGTTTTAATGTGCTGAATCCAATTTTGCCGTATGCCGAGTGAGAAATGGGATAATTAGCATAATTAATTTAGAAAAATGGAAATGACCATTACATTTACAAATAGTGCTTATTGTGTCGTTTCTATGATTTTGATGTGCTAAATTGATACAAGTGACCGTTTTCAGAAATTAGCACAAGTAAAACCCCTTGATTAACCATGATAAAAAAACTGAATAGGTTTAATTCATGATTTTGTGCTGAATCCTTTTCTGCCATATGCTGAATCACCATACGAGTCACCATTTTGTCAGAAATTGAATTCAAATAACTAGCCTTATGTTTTTCGATCATTTTTTGAAAAGCCTTTGGAAAGCGTTGAAAAACGACATATGTCGTCCAAGACATCGGCTGTAGCCTGTCTTTTTTCCTCATCAACGCAGTGATTAGGATATCATAAACCATGTAAATACAAGATATTGAGCATGGCACCACAGGGAGTTGAACCCTGTTCCGGTAAACCAGAAGTACTACAACCAGTGCCTTAGTTTGTGTTTTGTCGTCATTTACACGTTAAACGGCAATCACATTAATTTGAAAAACAGGCCATGGCCTTTGAAAATCCTCAAAAAAGGACTAAAAACCATAGACCCGTTTATCATTTTTTAAAACATGAGCAGGGAAGACACACGTAATGTAAAGACAAATAAATTGAGCAAGGCAGGCACTGCAGGGAGTTGAACCCCGTTCCGGTAAACCAGAAGTCCGACACCAGTGCCAAAGTTTTGTTTGTGTTTTCCAAACACAATCACATTGATTTACATTGCAACATGATTAAAACCCAAAATGAGCCAGTTCCACTGCACCAACACCCTTAAGCCCCGCCGCCGGGGATAAACAGTTGTGTCCCACGGCCCTCGGACCGTCCGCCCCTTGGGACCACTCATGGACTTTTGAGTATATTCCGCCTCGCCGGGGCCAGCCAGCTCCACCGCTGCCCCACACCCACCGGGGTAAACAGTGGCGACCCTCAGACCGCCGCCCGCCTCTTGGGACCACTCATGGACTTATTCTGCTGTACGCGGGGCCAGCACCATCCGTGCACCCACCCTTAAGCCCCGCCGCCGGGGATAAGCAGTGGCGCCCCGCCTGTTCTTGGGACCACTCATGGACTTTGAAAATATTCTTATGCGTGTGGGGCCAGCTCCACCACACCACCACCGTTGGGGCCAGCACCACCACCCGTGCACCCACCCTTATGCCCCGCCGCCGGGGCGTAAGCAGTGGCGTCCCGCGGCCCTTGGACCGCCCGTTCTTGGGACTACTCATGGACTTTGAAAATATTCTTATGTGCGTAGGGCCAGCTGCACCACCACTGTTGCCCGTGCACCCACCCTTATGCCCCGCCGCCGGGGCAAAGCAGTGGCGTCCCGCGGCCCGCCCGTTCTTGGGACTACTCATGGATTTTGAAATATTCTGCTGTGCAGGGCTAGCTCCACCACCCTTAAGCTCCGCCGCCGGGGCTAAGCAGTGGCGTCCCACGGCCCTTGGGCCGCCCGTTCTTGGGACTACTCATGGACTTTGAAAATATTCTTATGCGTGTGGGGCCAGCTCCACCACCACTAGTGCCACTGCCCGTGCACCCACCCTTAAGCCCCGCCGCCGGGGCTAAGCAGTGGTGTCCCACGGCCCTCGGACCGCCCGTTCTTGGGACTACTCATGGATTTTGAAAATATTCTGCTGTGCAGGGCTAGCTCCACCCTTAAGCCCCGCCGCCGGGGCGTAAGCAGTGGAGTCACACAGCCCTTGGACCGCCCGTTCTTGGGACTACTCATGGACTTTTAAATTATTTTTTCCGTGCACAGGGCCGGTTCCACCGCTGGCACCCACCCTTAAGCCCCGCCGTCGGGGATAAGCAGTGGCATCCCACGGCCCACCCGTTCTTGGGACTGCTCATGGACTGTTGGGAATCTGGCTTAGAGTTCAGTTGAGAAGAAAAAACACACACACACACACACCAACAAAAATACATGAAAATAAAATTAAGGCAAAACATTAAATATGCAACACAATCACAAAAAAGAATGCAATACATAAAAAAAAAGCAAAGCAATACAGTACATCAGTTAAAAGCAAGTGCATAAAGGTACATCTTGAGCTGTGCTTTCAAAATGTCTACAGAGGCTGCCTGTCTGGCCTGGAATGGAGGGAGTTTGTTCCACGCCGTCGGCCCATAGAAGCAAATAACTGCTTCACTGCATTTAGTTTGTTCCACACAGTCAACCCCTAGAAGTAAAAAGCTGCTTTGCGTTTTAGTTGCATTCTTTTGGGCACAGTAAGTAGGCAGATTGACAAATAAACCCTTGGTTGGTAGCCTACCATGGAGGTGCATGGTCGTAGCAAGGTAGTTGGGTGATTTAATGGAGCTTTGTGACCTTCTTGTACCATTTTATTTGCATTTAGCAGTGCTGTACCAGCTGTTTTTCAACCCTTTTCATATCAAGGCCCATTATTTTTCCACTGGTGGTTCCACCAGGTAGGAGCTAGAAGTTAGTGATACGCCATGCTTTGTTTATCATCCATTCATCTTCAGTCATACTTCTCTCTAGCAGGGATGTCAAACTCAAGTTCAGTGAGCCAAAATAGGAAAATAGAAGTCGACGGTCAAGAGCCACCAGACTTTGTTTCAACACATGGGCACCGGTTTACCAGGACATCCCATGGAGGCAAACAGAAAACTGTAGTTTTCTTTCAAAAGTGATTGTCCCTTAAATATCAAGATAAATGCAGCGATGAAACTGCTTGCATTATTAAAGTTCAGTAAAATGAGAAAGCAAAACAATGAGTTTTCATTTTTATCAGAGGACCAGTTCTAATAGTAATCAAATATCAATATACCAGAAGACCAGTTCTAATAGTAATTAAATATCATCCCGCAGGATGAAGATAATTCAGTCACGGCCCTCAAGTTTGACATACATCCTCTATAGCAACACTCATAACATCCACATCTTACAACACTCATAACCTGGGCAGTCAGGATGGGGTGGTGTTTTTGTGGTCGTTATTGTATGGTACGTTATTGTTTTGTTTTGAGGCAATTTTGCTTTGGCGACATTTTAGGAGCACTTTCAGTGCCAGTTCTTTGAAGTGTATTGAGACATTTTATTTGTGACTTTCTTGTGTCATTTTATTTGTGTATTTTTTATTTGCTAAAGTTAGTGATACTCCATGCTTCGTTTATCATCCATTCATCTTCAGTCATACTTCTCTCTATAGCAGGGATGTCAAACTCAAGTTCAGTGATCCAAAATAGGAAAATAGAAGTCGACGGTCAAGAGCCACCAGACTTTGTTTCAACACATGGGCACCGGTTTACCAGGACATCCCATGGAGGCAAATAGAAAACAGTAGTTTTCCTTCAAAAGTCATTGTCCCTTAAATAAAGATAAATGCAGCGATGAAACCGCTTGCTTTAAGAATGCATTATTAAAGCGAGAAAAATCAGTAAAATGAGAAAGTAAAACAATGAGTTGCAATCATTTTTAAATACCAGAGGACCAGTTCTAATAGCAATCAAATAGGACCAGTTTTAATAGTAATTAAATATCATCCCGCGGGTTGAAGATAATTCAGTCAACTTGAGTTTGACATACATCTTCTATAGCAACGTCCACATCTTACAACCAACACTCAGTCGGAATGGGGTGGTGGTTTTGTGGTCATTTTGTTGGCAGGATTGTGAAATGTGTGTTTTATTATTTTGAGGCAATTGTGATTTGGAGACATTTTAGCAGCACTTTAGTGCCAGAAGTGTATTGAGACTTTTATTCACCAGATGGAACCACAAGGAGACCATCAGGACAATCCTCAAGTTGATCTACACCATCAGCTCCATCCTAAAAGAAAAAAAAAAAGTAAATTAAATAAATACATAAAATATTTACACATTTGTTACACACAGCCTAGTATATACACAACAGGCCCATTTGTAGATTTAAAATTGCTAGGCAACAAGGTCTAATGCACACTTGTGAGTCTTTGGGACAGGTGTGCAACTCTAGATTAAGCCCAATTATAAAAGAATCTAGTGTTGTAATTTGGTCAACTCAACCGTAGCAAGAATTATCATCTGCGATATTTATTTGTCAATCTGCCTGCAATGCAAAGCATTTATTTCATATAAATCCATAGACCTGTTAAGCTTTGTCAGTAAATAAAAGTGCTGGACTCGGGAGGCACACATTTGTATTAACCGGTTGGGCTGGTGCTTCCTGCATTATGCGAAAATTCTAAACAGGTGGTACACAGGGCCGTTTAGTGACTAATGTGCGATTCCAGACCCCACTACTAAAAAAAACAATTACCAGCAGGGAATTTGACACAACATGTCTATGGTGGACTTTTAGCAAATAAATGCTTTGCAGATAGGATGATACAAACTTTCCATACACTGTAGTGTTTTGTTAATTCAATATGGTTTAATACAAGCAAATCGCAGATGAAAGCTATGGGAGAGTCAATGGACCGAACTGTAACTCTAGAGTGCGATTGCATTGCAGCTAGTGATCTGTATCTTTATTTAATGAAGTGGCACCCTTTTAACATTCCAATAATAATAAAATACATTTTAGCATGCTTCTAATTTTAGAGCAAAAGTATTTAATAATATTCATTTATCTGAAGTAAAATACAAAGCATTTCATCTCACCCATTCCATGGTTCAACCAAAATTAACCACAAGCAAAACGTCAAGTTAAATCCCTCAAAAATTAAATCCATCATAGATAAAACAAACTCAAACGTAACCTCAAAGTAACCAATTCAATCAATGTGTGTTGACACCAAGCCTTTAACTCACCGCTGAGTGTAGTAAAGTTAATGCACAGTTGGAGCTGCAGCTGTATTTCTCTCAAACAAATCAGCCATCTTGCTATGGTGGAGGTGAAAGAGGAAGTGGAATGTGTGAGAGCTGCCTGTTTTATACTAGAGGAGTGAAGGATCTGAATGGGCTGCCATTCGCGGGTTGCCATTATAATATTAAACTAAAGGCCCAGGCCCTTGACTCTTTGGTAGAGTTCCTGGGGGGTCCCCTGCAGTTTAAATTATAGTTTGTAACCAAATGGACCCTTATGTGTCTGCAACTCTGATAATGTGTTACTTTGATTTGATTTTAATGCTCTCAGAGTTGGCCTATAATTCAGTTCAACCCTGACCTGGAGACCCTCAAGCCTTAAAGCCGTGAAGATCTCTTATCCTCAGCATATGACCTTACCCGCTGGGAATACTGTATATGAACACCAAATGATATACAGTGTAGTTGATTTAATACCAATAATACCAATACCAATAATGTACGTATTTTGATTAAGTAGCTTACTGATTTAAAGTTGTGAGAATACTTTATCAAAACAAACATCTTCCAGTTTGGTCTGGACATAAAGTGGTTGTTTGTCGCTTTGTTCCCGTCCGGGACAAGAAATCCATGTTGTGTCAGCATCCTCCTCCTCCAACACCGCGTCGAGTCAAGTAATAATTCAATAAGTGAATTACCGTTCCAGCCCGTAGCCAGCGTATGGGCAGTAGCCTATGCCATGCCATCCGATAAATCAAAACTATAAACACACAGAGATGCAACAGTACTAATTGGAGCAAAGTTTAGCGAAAGCTAAACATAGGTCAGACATAGGACATACAGATTAATGTTCTATAGTTTCATTTATTTCTCTCTTACAGCATTTCTTTTACAAAACAAATAAACCCCAAACAAAAACAGCACGTTAGTTAATGCTCATTCCAGATGAAGAAAAAAAATAGAACAAACAAAAGGAGAGAGAGAAAAGAAAATAATTAATTATACAGTGTTTTATGTTTTTTTTTTTAAGAAGAAACCTCTGTATGTAATGACGGCCAGCCTTACAGATGAGAACAGTGACCATCATGATAGACCAATATAGGGTTAAGGATGGACACAGATCCACTCACTGCTTGTTGCCCAACTGCCGCACACACACATACACACACGGGCGCACACACACACACACACACACACACACACACAGGGGAAGACAGCACTTGTGATCAGCACGGCTCTTTATTGCTAAAAACTCTAGCCTGCTCCCCTCAACAGTGACTTCACCAGTAAACCTAACCTTCTGCTCCTCAGAAAGGTACAGGACAGAATGGCTTACTTTTGGTATGTGTAAAGAAAGAAAAAAACATTTAAAATCATATTATATTTGTTGTACTTTGTTGGATAACTTGTATTGTTTGGATCTCATATGTTGCGCTACTGTATGTTTCTGTTAACCAGAAATCATGGCCGCTGGTTGAAATAATGACAACATTTTCCGAAAGGGCTGAGAGTACTGCATGGGTTAATAGCCCACTCACATTATTTAAACAATATCAGTTAATAATGGAACAAAGACAAATGACAATTAACAAAAAAGAACAAATAAACAAAAAAATAATAATAATCTAGTAGGCCTACTCTTTCAAAAGTTATCTTAAGGTCATAAATGTTAATCTCCAGTACAGAGATGTCATTGTGTTAAGAAATGAAAGTGCAACACAAGGAAAATGTGTGAAGTACAGTCAACAACAACAATAATAATAGTAGTAATTGGTTGGCCGCGGTGTAGTTTAATTTTTGCTTACGTCATGCTAGGCACTGTACAAACAGGAGCCAAAATAAAACCTGATTCATACAGCAGATATACAAGCTCACAAAGGGACATCGCAACATGATGTGAGCTTGAAGATCTACTACACAACTCTACAAGTACAGCCTAAATCAGTGGTAATCAAACTTTTCAGGGCACAGGAAAATCAGGAAAACACCTGAAAATCATCAAAGTGTTTGTGGCTCCACCGATCCCAAACAAGCCCCACCAAGAGCTTTGATGATCAATCAACCGTGTTTTGAATGAAAACTGATAAAAGAAAGAAATACATGGAATTGTTTCTTTATTGCTTTTAATAAAAAAAAAAAAACTAGACTAACATTCTCAGTGTTTGGCAAATAGAGGGTATGCACGTGCATAAAGTAAGTGGGTGGCAAATCGAGTGGCAAAGTGATTTTAATGCAATCAGAAAGGACTTTTCTGTTTGGAAGTACGGGCTGTCAAGGCCAGAAAGTAGTTTTTTTGGCACTCCATAGACGTTTTTGCAAAACTTCTGCGTATGATGATGGCGTCACATGCATACCCTCTAGCCCTCAAGTTGAAAACCACTGGCTTAAATGAAGCATAAGGAGTCGTCAAACAAGGAAGGAGCGTGACTGGAGGATGCCTTGTACACAGTACAAAACAGGTTTAATGTAACTCTTAAAAATGTAAGAGTTTACCAGTTTACCATTTCAGAGTTAAGTTAACTCAGAATTTTGCCTTGTAGGTTTCAGAGTGCTTTCACACTACAAATAACAAGTCAATATCTCAGTTAAAGATGATATTCTATATACTCCGTTAACACACATCCTCACACTGTAAAAAAGTGCCAATTTAACTCCAGAGAGTATATAAATGGGACCCATTTCTGGGTGACATTTGTACAATCTTGGGAGAAAGCTTGTTCACGAACGAAGCAGCAAACCAGAACATTGTTGCTTTCCAGCAGAAACCCCTCATCTCCATATTTAAACATTTTACACTTTTCCTAAATTAATGCCCTACTTCTTCATACTACAGTGTCACACAAAATAAGCAAAAATAGCCAATCTACAGTGGTTCAATGCATTTTGTGTTTGTAGATCGTCCATTTTTAAAGTCCTGAAAAGAAACAGTTTAGGACATACTGTAATTATAATTATGCGGTTTCCACCCAACAGCAACAGTATTCTGAATTTCACTGTGTAAAAGGACAGACAGCCAAACCCAACAGTACATGGAAAACGCTAGTTTTATGTGCTAGTATGCCTGCTAAGACGGCATCCCCTCTGTCTTCATCAGCTTTCTCTATGAAAATATGAGCTTGTCCAGGCTTGAGCTCAATTTATACTATATCGTTTTTTTGTTTGTTTGTTTGTTTTTTTGACGGTCGTACGACAAAGTATAGATCAGGCTTTACTGCTACATGTGTATGGTGGTCTCTTTCAAATACTCGCTTTGGAGAATTGGGGTTACGGAAGTAACCATGTGTTTCCATTATGTAGGGTTCTGAAGGCCACAGCATCCTAGAACCATGTTTGTGCATGTAAATAATACCCAATGACGCTTTCTCAGTGCCAGGGTGAAGTGAAGTTCGTGCACACAGACAATGTGGCTTCATTCTTTTTTCTTATCTTAACTTTTTTTTAAATTTTATTTTATTTATTTATTTTCCTTTTTAACACGGGACACTTATTCCAATGTCACCTTTGGATGCTGATGTCACTGATTCAGGTGGAAACATCACTTTCTGTTCTGTCTCTGGCATTTCATCCACACATGCACTGGAGAGCATGTGTAAACACACACAGACACAGACACACGCACACGCGCACACACACTCCTGAATCATCGATATATAGATGTGCTGTACAATTCAACAGGTTTTGGACGCTGAGAGTGCCTCCAAACTGTTGCACAGGCAAGAACAAACGAGAAGAAATGAAAGAAGGAAAAAAAAGAACATTTGTGATGAACAGAATGAAGCTCTCATTTTGTTCATGTTAATGTTACAGTATATCTGATGCAGCACCTTCAGTTTTTAAAAGTCTTGAGAGTTAAGAAGAGAGGGATCATTGAAGGGGACAACGGGTAGAGGAAGAGTGGGAGGGAGAAGGGAGCACGAGGACAGGATCCAGGCGACGTGACGATGACATCTTAAAGGGACGCAGGTTTCATCTTTGCATACGGTCACACCACCACCGCCACCCCTTCCTCCCTCCGGATTCTGACCGCACGTTTGGTTGCGTTGTTGTTTGTGTTGTCAGACAAGAGGGAGAGAATGGTGAGTAGAAGTGAGTGGAAAAAATTGGGGGGTTGACTTGACTCGAGGTCTCTACCCTCCACTCAATACCCTCAACTCAATCGCACGGCCATGTTGTCCATTTCTGTACTACGCTACTGTATGTCCACATTTGTTTTTGTTTTTCTATTGTACCCATTGTGGTATGGGCGAGGTGGGGGCTGTGGTAGAAGACAACCAGAGAAGGTAGGGCACAAGGAAAGGTGTGGATGGGTATAGGGTGTTTCTACACGTGTTCTACAGTTGTTGAAGACTTTTGAATGCACTGGTTCATTGAAAATGAAACGCAGAGAGAAGGACAGACAGACAGACACAGAGAGAGAGAGACAGACAGACAGACAGACAGAGAGAGAAGATAGCCAGTGGCACCAGTATTGCCAGTCACTTGTGCAGTGATGGCTTCTGTTTGTCCCAACAGAGTATCCATAGTAACATATCTCTTTAGTTAGAATCAGTCTTTGTTTATTTGTAGTTGATTTTGTTTTCTTCTCTACGATATCTTTGACATTTTTTTTCTTCTACAGTGTTTTAGCCTCTCCAGTGTCTTAAGAGTTCAAGGTCTGGCCTTTCTTGTCCATCGGTCGATTTGATTGGCAAGCGATGAGCCTCGGGGCTGAGATGGATTGCTAGGCTGGCCAATGGGTGAGCGAGGCAGCAGGGCCAGTGTCGTGGTTCTTCACCAATTCATCATGGAGTTCCTGTTGAGGGTCATGAAGAAGACCTGGCTACTTCCTCCGGAACGGACAGACGCGAAGAACACCTGCACACACATGGAAAGAATTATAGCTGTGAGTGACTGAGAGCTGTCAGGTGAGAACTGTGTTTAAAAGGGTTACCCTTATTGAAAAAAAATCCCAGACCTGTCTCTCTATTGCCCTCTACTGGATGCTACATCCACACTCAGGATGGTTCAACAACTGTCAAAAATACTAATTTTCTTTCTTTCTAGCAGAACAGCTTTTTCAGTCGGAATGGGTTGTTCCCTCCATGCTAACTAGTGTTCATAGCAGAAGTAGATGACAAACACGAAAACATATAATAGATCAAATGCTGCGGTGATTTGTGTAAAGGCTTCATTCGCTGCAAACCAACACACCACAACATGTACAGTATATCGGCTATTTCTGAAGAAAGGATATGGAAAAGAAAGGAACTGGAAAAAACTGCCCTAATGGCCCAGGTCTTCACCACGAGTGTGCAACAGACTTACGTGAATCACATGAATACAGAGATCATGTTTACCGATTTGCATGAGATTTGGATGAAATCTGGGAAATGATGCCGACACCTGTTATCACATGGCCATGGAGACAGTGTATATTGAATTGTGTGATGTGTTAAGAGGAGTAATCTACATAATTGAATATTAACATTGAATATTTGAGGCAGAGGTTCATGGTTGGCATCCAGGGTATGTGTGTGTACAGTTTGGCATGGAGATTAGCTGGTAACAGACAGACGGACAGACACATATGGACGGATGCAGTGCAGAACATACCGGTACTCTCGGTGGGGACAATATTATCGGATTGCTTTTCTATAGCAGAACCGCTGATCCATGGATCATTGGACAACCTGCTCTACCTCCTGGGCCACAACCTTTAATCATTGTTAAAGTAGCCTTGCTATTACAGTTCTTGCTTTGCGTTTCCCACCACTGCACGTGGTTCCCCAGCCTCACCTTGTCGTTCCTCTCACAGAGGAACTTGAGTCTCTGGGCTCTCTTGTGCATGAAGACCCCGTCCAGGTGACCCGTCTCCACTGAGCGGATCTCGATGGCTTTCTCACCCCACCCCATGATCTGGTTCGAATGGATGTATGCTGGAAAAGAAACAGAAGACATTCAGTCATGCAGTGAAAACGTATTCACTGTTAATCAATGCTCTCAAACCTGTATGATAGAGTAAGTTAATACAATATATAACTTATACCGGTGAAAGAAGTGTGCACAACTACCCCTGGCTGCCAGAGGGGGGCAGTAAAGCACAACAAATGCATTTATTCACTCCCAAAGGAGGTTTTCAATGTCAGACCACTGAGACTTGGGGCTCCAAAAGGTATGCAGCAATGTTTGCTCTTATCCATACAAGGATAATTGTTCTAGTTGAGGTCAATCTATTAAAGGTCTATCATCAATATCTTTTGGATGGTTGAACTGGAAAGCAGACATGTAAACGTTACTGCAGGCAATGCTTTCTGATGTCTATTCTCCTCACTTTTGTTTTATAACTTCAATCCATTCCAAGACTTTCAGCAGTGAGAGTGTGTTTTGAATGTAATTCAACTTTAAATGAATCCCCATACGTTCTCTGAGACCCCCGTCTTGCTGCTATTGATCTGCACACAACACACGCAGACACACACACACACAAACTTTTAACTTCTGTTTCTATGGCCAGTGGGTTTCTTTTACGTTGTTGGAATTCACTGGAATTGGAAATCAATGTGCCCTCCCTGTGCTAAATCCATGTGAGCCTGTGAAACCTACCAACACAAAAGTCTTTGTCGAAACACAGGAAACACACTTGTTTGAAGGTTCAAACGTAAAAATATGAACACAGGGTGTACAGCTTTTACAAGAAAGGCTTGTTTACACCACGTGTAAACAAGCCAAAAAGATGTCCAGTTTTACCACTTTAGCCCTACACATGTACAAACTCACAACATGTGGCGATGTGATGGTTTCAGGGTTTTGAGCTTGTAGTTCAGTAATTAAAAAGAACAGTTTTTGGAATCTTGGAGGACTACTGAAACATTTTAACAACACAAACAGGGGAAGGGGGGAATAGGTCCAGGTCTGTGGCTATCGCAGACTTGGTTTCCAGGTTTAGTAACTTCGCTACTTAGTCTGGAAAGGTAAACGGTACATGTAAAACCAAGAATTCAGTCTGTGGTGCGGACCACTTTGATGTATCAAAGGCGTGTGTATGTTGCCCTGCAAAGTACTTGTTATTACTCACTAAAGTCACACATCTGTCACTTTTTTAGTAGTGCTGAATCTGACATAGCATACTGCTAAAGCAAATACGCATATACATTTAAAGTAGGTTTTAGTCTTAAACTGGCGCTATGTTTTGAGCGCAGACAGAGAATAGACAGGCTGATGACCTATCAGCAACAACGTTTGCGTTACAGGTGACGTTATGAATGGAGTCCAACAGGAGGATTGCCTTTAACACTTCCATAGGACGGCCCAGGCAGTTAGCTCAACCATCTGGGCACCTAGGCTGCTAAGCCAGCCTGACGGCGCGTCACGGGTTCGAGTCCCGAGCCTGCCGGCCTTTGCCGCCTGTCTCTCCCCATCTCTCTCCAAATTTCCTGTCAAGCTACTGTCAGCTATCACTTAAGGCATAAAAAGCTTCATGCTCTGTAAAGCTCTTAAAAAATACAGGAGATCTGTGTGAACGTCTTGAGAAATGCAACCAACGGGAGTTTGACGACGTCTGTACTCTGTACGTGTCTAAGCACGCATTGATTGATATAAAACGATCATCATAATCCAGACTATTTTTTTTTCCTTTCATTGTTGGCCTATCCTTATACAATAGTCTTTTTCCTCACTGACGGAAACAAACAGAGCGCCATAACTTAACTTGAGACACGTTAGATAAAACTTTTTTTTTAAATGAGCACCGCAGCAGGTTATGCACAAGGTAGTGCCATTTTAGTGGAAATCCTGGTACTCAATGTAATTTCAGGAAATTTAGGAAGCAGGCCTCCCTCCCGCCACACAAGCACACACAGCACACACACACACACAAAGAAACAACTGCCGTTATCTACAAGTGGCTTTACAGAACATCAAGGCCAAGGTCTATCTGTTATCCAGGGCTCCGTACCGACAGAGGTGGGCATCTCTCCCCATTGCAGCACCACATCCTTGGTGATGCGTCCGTACGTGTTGACATAGACCCCCTCGTCCTCGTAGCACAGCAGCATCTCCATCCCATCAGTCTTAGGGAGAACCACGATGGCATGAGGGGTCACCTGGCTCTGGATCTATCACACACGCACAAACACATGTTAGAATCTAGTGTTAGAACCCAATTATGTTTTTAACTAATAATAATAATAATAACAAATTACTGCTACAAAGGGTAAATGTGGGTTTAGAGGAAAATGAGGGATTAACTATCCTAATGCACGGTCTAATGCAAGGTCCAACACGCAAACTAGTTAAATACCAAACACTTTATACTTTTAGTCATTTAACTTTGTGAATGCATAAGTACGCGTGCGCACGCACGCATACGCACACACACACACACACACACGAATTGGAGTGCTAATCCCCATGTCTATCCTGGAGACCAACTACATTAAGTAGCGTCCCAGACAGTCATGGGGTTGCAACTCACAGACAGACTTAAAACGTCGGACAGGGGATTAAAATGGTACTGTGGCTGAGGAACAAGGATGCTGAAAATTTCATCTTAGCCTTTGGGAGATTTCACTTTCACCGGAACTCTATAGAGAATGGAATTAGCTTGTTTTTAGTAGCAGCGGTAGGTATTGCAGTACAGGGGCTCACAAATAGCCGTAGCCTCTTTCTTTGATACTAAATCATTTCTTATTGTGGAGTCGCTGCAGCAGCAGTGATATGCAGTATGTGTATAATCTACGGTATGCAGGGTCTATGCAGTGTCTCAGAAAACAATGTCTACATTTCAGAACAAGCACTTCAACCTAGACAGAATATTTTGCACATTCTTGTTGCCGAACACGTAAGGGAAACAAGTGTGTGTGAAGCTAGTTCTCACGTAGCTGAGGCTCTCTATTGACCTTCAACACAGAATGACTTGTCAAAGTGTATCTCAGCCACTTTGCTAGCAACTGTACATGTCAGCACCGTAACCTAGCAACACCACTTGGGAGGACAGGACAAGATGGCATCGCTTGGAGAGGGGGCATGTGCCCTTTTGAAATGATAACTAATTGACTATTAATGTTTTGAGGGTGTTGCCACTACTGCCACAAACCCAAAGGCAGAGGCATCGTCGCATCGAGTCACCACTTTAGAACATTCAAGCTAAGTGGCAATTTCCATAAGCGGCTTGTTCCAAGTGTTCGGTTTGAGATCAGGACAATTTGACATTTTATTTTCAGGTTTTTTTTTTGGTCTGAGTCTATATTTGCTGCTTATCATGAGAGCTATCACTTGTCTCGCAAAGTATTCAAGGTTTTTCCCATTCATTCAAAAGTCGTTGTGATGCTGCCTGGCACATCAAACATGATTCACGCCTTGTGAAGTCTCCGGCGAGTAAGATGAATTAATTCCACTAAATAGATCTTTGGGTTGCATTATCCACGCATCCGTGCGGTAATGAATTATATCTTCCACAGACACCTCTAAGTCTAGCTCTACCGTGGTTCCATCTATGGGTTTTTTCTATCAAAGCATCTATTGATCTAGCCTAAAGGATTAGGTGTGGATGGCAGGATGTCACCTTCATCTGCTGGGCAGATTGGAAGACAGAAGGAGTGAGAGGGAGAGAAAACAGAAACAGGAGGTACACATAAAACAACCATCACATGGTGAATAGCATTCATGATATCGTTGCTGTAGGGCAGCGTTTTTTCAACCTTTTTCCATACCAGTGCCCACTATTTATTCAGAATTTCAGCCACGGATCATCATCTGATGACATTTTAGACCCACAGTCCCCAAAACTAAAGATTTCTTTTGCTTTTGTCCACAATTCCAGACTGGATTTCAGAGAACAAAACAGTCAAACATACAGATCAAAGTGAACATTAATCTTCTACATTCTCTAGTTGTGTAGACTTGGGCTAATTCCGATGGTGAATATTTTAACTCTTGAAACCAAATGGACCCGCAAGGGTCCATTTGGTTTCATGTTTGAGAGGGTTCCAGGTGGTCCCCAGCTAAATGAAGGAAAATTGGTTAACTAAATGCAACTCTTTGAGAGCATAAAAATGAAACCAAATGGACCCTTGCAGGTCAATTTGGTTTCATTTTTACACTCTCAAGAGTTAAAATAGTCATCGTCATGATCAGGTTTGCCTGCTATGTTTCTGAAATACAGCCCGGAATTGTAGATAAAAACAGAAGAAATCTTTGGGTTTTGGGTCTGTGAGGCTAAAATGTTATCAAATGGTGGTCCGTGGCTCAAATGCTGAATAAACAGTGGGCCCTGGAATCAAAAAGGTTGAAAACCACTGAGTTACAACAACACATAATAAGACAGAATACGGAGATTATGAGTTTTCTGCCCAAGAGCAACAGAAGCATAGATGAAAGAAACAACATTAAAAATGTAAATAAAATCATAATGCCTACAGTACAAGTGGAATGTGGACATGCCCTACTCAGTATGGCTAATAAAATGTCAAACTAATAATAATAATAATTGGCATGCAGCACAACAAGAAGGGCATTAAAATAATGCAGGTGGAGGAACCGTTTGGCTCAATACTGACCCTCAGCAAAGGAGGAGATTGGCAAACGGGATGGAAATCAATGGAGACAGTACAGTAGCACAGCGGCAGCAAATGAAGTGCTCTGACTCGAAAATGAGATATCCACCACTTGAAAGCAGCCTCTACTCTCAGGGAAATGATTGATGGCGTAAGAGGGGAAAATAAAATATCACACGCCTTAATAAATAGCAGCTAATCAATGTCATTGGCTGAGCAACCGAGCACTTTTAAAGCAGATTATTAACTATGCTTTGATGATCCCCTCTGTAATGCTGAACTATGGTTTTATAATCCAAAACTGGGCATAGAGTTAATACACATAAAATATGGCACACTCTATTAATTGTTCAGCTACCACACCTACATATGGTTGCTGTCAGGCAGAAACTTTATACCTCCAAGTTCAAGGGTAAGCTAAAAGATCTAAGATCTCACAGTGCAATCTCACATCAGTCACTGCAAGCTTGTAGATCAGCTGTTTACAGTATTTCTGAACATATGGACATATGAGGTTTCCACCTGACAGCGACTGTATGACGCAGTGGATGGTGTTACCATCATAAATCACGCTCTTGTCATACTTTCGGTCGTCCTTTCAACAGGGGGAGCAACAAATATGCACATATAGTACACACACGTACGAATTATTTTACGTCACTGTCTGCACACACACACACAACTGCACTCACACGCAGACTTACATGGGAAGGGATATAGATGTCGTAGGGGTTGCCAGAGTCCACGTCGATTACATGAAAGCCCACGCTTGAGCCGTATATGACCTTTAACCTCTGACCCTCCTCCACTGTCAGGTCAACCAGTTGGGGTCGGTGCTGGAGCTCAGTGAACGACTGACCAACGGACCAATGAACAGAGAGGGAAAGAGACAGAGAGAAAAATAAGAGAAAAATATTTGGGTGAAATTGAGAAAAAGTGGGGAGCGGGGTGATAAGATGAGTTATCATTAAATTGTTAAAAACAGAAAAACAACAAAAAAAACATAAATTAATCACAAAAGAAAACAGTACACCCACATTGTGCATGTACCGTACTATAAACGTCACTTGTTAGTAGTCCAGATTAATAACGCATGACAGCAAGCCTTGGTTCCATGTAAATCTGCATCTAGCTCTACACAAAAAATTGTTGGAGTTTGGAAAATTCCTTTACACCTTCACTAAGTTGTGTGTACAACTTAGTGAACCTGAATTATTGAGGTGTTTCTTAGAAAGAGTCTGCGAGCAGGCAGACTGACAGACTGTGTCAGCGACAGTAATCAAGAAAATACCAATACACCCTGGAGACATGCAGAGGAAGGATTGCAAAGGCAGAGAGACAAATTTAATTGATCTAACACGATCAATTATTAGCCCTGAGTCATGTCAGAAAAGACAGGTGTGTGTGTACTTGCGCGTGACATACCTTGAAGGCCATAAACTTGTGGTAGGGTTTGGGAGCCCAGGCATAGATTTCCACTGAGTTCTTCAGGGCAATCACCAGGAATTTGATCCTCTCATATTTCACTGAAAACACAGTTATAAGATGGTCAGTCAGACAGACGGACATACAGACAGACAAACAGACAGACAGACACACAGGCAGACAAATATGCTTTACAAACACACACATGGTCTTACCGACTTTATAGTGCACGCAGCCCTCCAGCTCCCCCACTGTGATCCAACCCTGCTTCTTTTCTACCTCTGGGTCATTGTGCAATATCCTGTTCCTCAGCCAGGACAGGTAGTAAACACGCAGCTTGTTCTTCTTCCCTGAGACACAAACACACATACGTACACACACGATTAACCTTTAAGTACTTGTACTACAACTGTATTAATTTACTGGAATATTTCCAACTTCCAATAATTCTACTCCACTATGTCTCAGATATAAATGTTAGTGAGCTTGTAGATCTGCCATTTCGAATCACTACTAGGTCACCATTAAAGTCGCCACTAAAGCCATCTTTACTGCCATCAATAGTGGTGGGAGCAAATGTTGTCAAGGCACTTTTCAAGCACATGGGAAAAAAAGTGCTTTTTCAACAACTGGAGGAAAGAGGAAGCGCTGACTGGGTTCTGCAGGAGTAAAACTGACCAAAGTGTGTGTGTGTGTGTGTGTGTGTGTGTGTGTGTGTGTGTGTGTGTGTGTGTGTGTGTGTGTGTGTGTGTGTGTGTGTGTGTGTGGACTGAATGTTAAACTAACCTGATATAGTGACCAGCACATTGAGGCCTTCCAACACGTCCATCTGCAGAAAGCGTCTCCTGGTGATCAGGTTGTAGACCTTACCCTGACCACTGCGGTCCAGCAGCATCAGACCGTTCTCCGTTCCCACCAATAGGTTCACACCTGCACGCACACAAACACACAGGCTTTGTTTCTGTTCTGTTCTTTTAAAACAAACAGAAAAATAAAAGTATAAAAACGATTAAACCAATGGTTTTCAACCTCTGGGTGAGCATCCACAGGTAGGCCAATAATTTGGAAGTACTAAGATTGTCTTTGATATTTTAACATTATCAAAAAGATTCTAAGGTTAAAAAACTTTGTGGCTAATATCTTGCATTAGAGACACTACCGTAAAGCCGTAATTACGGAATTTTGCATTGCATGAGCAGCATTATCCCATAACATTTGCTATCTTCTGCCACAGTATAGATCCCTTTCAAGACTTCCAAGTGGTCCCTGGTCCAGAAAAGGTTGAGAAGCACTGGTCAAAATCATTTCTCTGCCTCTCACCCCAGAGCGCGGCACACAGGATCTCAGAGTTGAAGCGCTTCTTGTACTTGCGGATCTCTGGCGTGTCACTGTGGGGCCTGATGTTAGTGGGGTTCACGTTGACCACAGAGATCTTTCTGGCCTCGTTTAATCTGGCCTGTTCTTGCCTCATCAGCTCATTGGCAAACATGGCTAGAGTAAAGAAATAAAAATAAAAAATGTGGTGAAATATTATTATCTGATGATTTAATAAAACAGTAGAAACAAAATGTGATATTACACAAAACAGACACAGCAGCCTTCAGTAGTCAGGGTAAGGGACGGGTATATTGCAGCTATAGCTGCAACCAGATTACAACTAGTCGTGACCAGTTTGCAACTAGCTACTTACTAGTCGTGACCATAAGAAACTAGTCACGACCATTTTGCAACCTGGTCATTGGTTGCTATTGGATGTCGCCGTCTCTCACTTCATGTCATAAATAGTTTACCGTAAACATGTAATAATGAATATAAATAACCAATGCAACTCCACATTTGAATAGGGTGCTCTATTATGAAGAAAGTATGAGATTGGTTGAGAATGGAAGCATGGAGCTGAGACTGACCAATAGTTGGCCAGCAGCATCAACTGCACCCAGTTTCCTCATTGAACATGCTTGAGCTCTGTTATTATAAAAATAATTTGCTTACATACAAGAGATTATTGCAAAGAAATACACGCCTATGAGCCTATAATGTATGTAGGTCATAGAATTCTTACAGGTGGCGGTAATGCAATGTAGATCAACATGGCAATTGTGTTCAAAGTTTTGCTGTGATTGGTTTACTTACAGTGTAGTTCACCTGCTGCTGTGGTCTCATCATCATCTTCATCTTCATCATTTGTTTGATAGATGCGTGGATCGACGAAAGGAGTGAAGGAGGCCTTGGACCCACCCACACCGAACTGTCAGGCAGAAAACAGACCCAGTTAGACATAGCAAAACCAATCTAGCTCATGTAGAATATAACCAAATAAATATGAAGCGTGTGAGGCTATGAATTGTGAAAATAGCTAATTTACAAGCTACCAATGAGTCTGATCACGAGAGATTGTGGGCTGGCACAATGGGCAAATTACACATACACATGCATGGTATTAACTGATTTAACTGTGCACAACTGACCAGTCAACTGGCCTGACCTCAAACCCACAAAGAAACAAGGTTTTATTGTGAAGGAGAAGGTGTGATGCACCAGATTCAACAAAACAACTGAGCTTAAAACTGTTAACACGTCAACAGTGCCACAGGTTTATCACCACCATGTAACGTTTATATTACCGGTACTTTTTGAATCAAACTACGGAGGAAAATTAACTTTGCTGAGAAGATGATGTATATCGTAATCGAACATCTTACTCACGCAAAAAAATGTACATAACGGTAATATTGATTTGTACTTGTAGTAATATCCCTAGCTTGTGTGTGTGTGTGTGTGTGTGTGTGTGTGTGTGTGTGTGTGTGTGTGTGTGTGTGTGTGTGTGTGTGTGTGTGTGTGTGTGTGTGTGTGTGTCCAACCTCAGCCATGTCACTCAGCTCCTGCAGGGCCGTGGTGGGCGTGGCTGACGGGGAGTTGCTCTGCTGCACCAGGTCAGGCAGGTTACCATGGTTACCAATGCCATTGCTCTCCGCGTGTCCCCCTCGCCTCCTCTCTTCTGTCTGAGATGGAAAAGAGGGGAAGAAAGACATGCATTAAGTGTGTGTGTGTGTGTGTGTGTGTGTGTGTGTGTGTGTGTGTGTGTGTGTGTGTGTGTGTGTGTGTGTGTGTGTGTCCATGTTCCTTACCTCTCTCATCACCAGAGTGCCATCTTTGGAGCTATTGTAGGAGTCTCCGAGTGAATCGTCTGTCATTCCTCCATACGACTCCCCGCTACCCTGCACAGCCGGCCTGTAATGCATGCACGCACACACACACACACACACACACACACACACACACACACACACACACACACACACACACACACACACACACACACACACACACACACACACACACACACACACACACACACACACACACACACACACACACACACACACACACACACACACACACACACACACACACACACACACACACACACGAAAGGAACCCCGATCATTTGCATGACAACTCCGACAAACAATGCTGACAAATGTCTGGCATGTGAGATGACACAGCGAGGCGACTTCATTTTTAGAAGTTTTTACCACAATAAATGTGTCGAGAGAGAGAGAGAAATCTAGAAACAGAAAGACTGAAAAACAGCAATGACGATAGAATGATGTCAATGATGGAAAGATGGAGAGAGAAAGAGCAATAAGCGGATGGAAATCAGCCAGACGTCTTACATGACGCGCGGGATGTCACTGACAGCCACCGTCCCATCATGCCCCACCGTCTCGCCGTCCTCGTCGCTGCTCTCCGACTCGTCGCTGGAGGAGGAGTAGTCCGTCACCTTCATCACGACAGAAAGACAATCACAGCAAATGTTACATCTGTGGAAATTAGCATTAGCACATTGCAAACGTCTGGGGAGCCGCGGGGCACGAGAGACAAACAGGCGAGGGGAGAAATACACCATCTTTATCATCATCATCGATATCCTGTCATGTGTTATATATGCTAAATGTGTGCACGCATATCGTCTCAGTTTTATTGTCAGATGTGACAAGAACACTTTTAACCACATAAACTAGTGTCCCTATTCTGGGTCAAATATCATAATAAGAGGTGTGAATTCGGGGTGAAATAGCGGGTCTACAACCTCACAAGGTGTTGTGATGCAAGCTTGTACATCTCTTTACTTTTTAATCCATGCATGCAATTGTTATTAAATTATTTAAAAAAGGAAATAGATGTAATAGATGTAGATGTAAAAAGAGTCAAACTCACAAAGCGTTGCATCGACACTACTGTAGTTTGTAGATCAAATATTACCAATTCAACTATACAGTATTACAAAGCGATCTTGTTTTGTGTGTGCTCATTTCTATGTACCTTGACTGGAGGTCTACTGCCCTCCTCCACTCTCAGCTCTCTGAGCTCCTTGGCTAGTGCACTCAGGTCCTGGAGGAGACAGACAGACAGACAGACAGACAGACAGACAGACAGACAGACAGACAGACAGACAGACAGACAGACAGACAGACAGACAGACAGACAGACAGACAGACAGACAGACAGACAGACAGACAGATCTCAGTGACATGTAATTTTTATCAATTCTAATACTACAGAGGTGAGACGAGACCATGCAGGGCGGCTATTTATCAAGCATCTCAGAATCACTTACTGGTGTGTGTGTGTGTGTGTGTGTGTGTGTGTGTGTGTGTGTGTGTGTGTGTGTGTGTGTGTGTGTGTGTGTGTGTGTGTGTGTGTGTGTGTGTGTGTGTGTGTGTGTGTGTGTACACGTGTACAGTACGTGTACAACTCTGCAAAATACATCTAAATAATAATATTTATGCAGTAGGCTAAATTATATTTCAACTGGCCAGCCACTCACAGTTCTTTATCCTCAGTGCTTTGAGCCAGTAAACGTAACATGCCATTCACTGTACAAACCCAGACAACTCATGTGGGTGGGAAAATGCATTAGTATTACTATGGAAAATTAAACCATATACAGTACGTAAAACGTAACCATTTAATCTAATGCCTAAACGTAACCAGGGAAGTGAGGGAACACACCCTCAACAGGCTGGAATAAAAAAAATAACCATGAAACACATGTTGTGAGGGGTAGGGGAGGCACACCTCAACACAACATAACAAGAGCTATGGAGCTCTCCTAAGTCCTGCTGGAGGCAGGATTAGTTTCTTAAAGGTTAATAAAGTTTATGACACTCTATGCTCCTATATGGCTAAAAGTAGTGCAGAAGATTTGGGGCTAGGCTAGGGCCGATTTCCTCTGAGACTGTGATGAATATGGGCACAGGTCACAAATAGACAGAGAGAAAGGAGCGAGGGGAAGAGGAAAGTGGGACAAGCCGGTCAGGGCATCGTCATCGGACATGTGGGTATGCTTAATGTACCTCAGAACAGGAGCACCGAACACAAAGACCAGTTGCCCTGCAGACTTATAATGTAGTTACTGTAAGTTCTTATGAGTTGCAGAATGCACTCTAATAATTCTAATGTGTTTTTATTTTGGAGTATTTCCAATTTTCAGTGCTTTTACTTCTATTGCACCACATCTCAGAGGCAAATATTGTACGATTACTCTGACATAATAATTTGAAATCTTGATTTACAAGTCACTTTGTAGATTTTGATTATCGTTACAAAACATACATTACCCACATCACCCATATAGTACAACTACATGTGTGTACATATAGTACATCAGCCATTTAGTAGGTCTGCTATTTGACAATTGCAGACCTACAAATGCGACGCATTGAAAACATTGTACATTTGAAAACTTATGAGACATTCCCCACTTTTTTTTGCTCCAAAAAGACCAAAGCAGTGAAAGGCATTTTTGAGCCTAGAATAAAGCAGTCAATGTATATTTTGATGGCAATAATGTTTTACTTTTATTGAATTAAATTTTGTACATTTTGAATTCCAAAATGTACAAACTCTACAAACAGTAAATGAGCCCTTCACTAAGTCCCTCCCCAAATCGTCCTTGTCCAATAGGCATGTTAGTAGAGTAAAGCTTGACCAGGAAAGCTTGACCTGCATGGCAACAGTTGCTAAACTATTTGGATTTGCATTGGACAGTGACTAAACCCCACCCCAAAGGGTGTGGTTTTGAGAAAGGCTCATTGTAGCATCGGTACTTTCACTTAATTAAGACAGAGTTGTGTGATGTAGCGACTGATCTCAGCTCAGCGCTCCTATTCTTTATGATCACCATGGGATAACTTTATGAACAGAATGGCAGAGTCAGTGGGTTTGACGCACCATTGGAGGGCAGCAGCAACAACACCACCCCTCCTACACAACACCCCGCTCCCCAAAACACCCCCATGCCAAGAGGACAGTGCTTCCCTCCCTCCCACCCTCCCATGGAACCCAGTCGACCAGACCAAGTCATGCGGGAAGGGGCGGTGTTGGAGGGGACGGGGGATCCGTCACACACGGTGGGCTTACCAGCTCCTCCTGACCCAGTGAAGTTGACCAACGGAGAAAATAGAGGAAGAGAGATTCACTATTCAGAGATTGTTCAGGTTCACTTCGCTTCACTTCACTTTCACTGGCTCTGGAATGGCTGTGACATTCTTTACACTTCATAATGGTCTATATATAGCCATACTGTAGATGTAGAAAGTTGTGATAACCCGCTCCAATTGCAATGCACCCATCAATTACAGTTCTCAAATTCTAACAACTCAACATTTTCGGTTCTGGATGGGCCCAAAATATATAATAGTGAATTAGACTTTCCTCTGCCAGCGGCCTAGCGGTAAGGCAGACAGAAATGGAAGTGGATGTGTCGGATGCAGTGTGGTGCAAAGAGAACTTTACCCATACTTTTTCTGATTTCTATGTGTCTATCCCCTGTGTATTTTTGTGAAAACAAAGCCGTCGAGTCAAAAGTCCCAATTGAGATACATTGCTTGCTTTACAAATGTTTTTATG
>CM076980.1:23071847-23116847 GCA_039105355.1 Benthosema pterotum
CACCTTTGGTGGGATGTCTTCCTCTCTCAGCCAGGCGGTCCTGTCCCTGTCCCGGTCTCTGTCCCGGTCTCTGTCCCTCTCACGTTCGTCCCGGCTGGTGACACGCGGTGGGGGGGCAGGGTTGTCGGAGGTGGGGTCCGAGTTCTGGCGAGGCATCTCAGGCCGCGGGGAGACCATCCCCGCCGCCTCCCCCAGGGACGAGCCGCCGCTGCTCTGGTCCTGGAGGGACTGTGAGCCCGACATGGAACTATGGGTCTTCACCGGGACCAGGTGGGCCATCTGGAGGGGAGGCGAGAGAGAGATGGACGGGTGGATGAGAGGAGGGAGAATTGGGGGAAACAATGAAAGAACGGAGAGTATAGGAGCAAGAGAGACATGTAAGAAAGGGAGGGTAAGAGCAGAGAGAGGAGGAGAAAAAGCGATGGAGGAGAGAAAGAGTGAGGAGGTGACCGGGGGTAGAGGAGGAAGGAGAAAGGAGGGACAGAGAGGGAGCCAAGATGACCAATGTTAACAAGACTGCTGTCAAGAAAAAAATACCAAACTCTCTATTCTACACACACACGCACACACACACACACACACACACACACACACACCTGTGGCTCAATGGAGCGGTGGATGGGTGGGGTGCGGGCGGGCTGCATGCCCCCGCTGCTGAAGGACTCGGAGCGGGGAGGGAGGGAGGGGTCGGAGATGCGGTTGGACACTTTGTGCTGCAGCGCTGGGGAGCTCTGTCTGTTCAGCTTAGAGCGCTCCTCCACCTGAGGCAGGTCACACACACACACACACACACACGTCTGTCACACACAGGCCAGCAGGGCAAGGCGTGGCACACATTCCCACAATCGCACTAGGGTCGCTCTAGACACACTAGACCACCAAGAGACAGTCTCAAACTCACAACTCTGTGGGACAGCAATCGAATGTTACATTGTAGTGTGACGAGTCTGTTGTGACTGCAGGTGCCCATAAGGCGCTTTACTTGTGATTGTGCGTGCGTGCATGTGCGTGTGTGTGTGACACTACGCTGTAAACATACACTGTGATGCTTACTATACACTTACTGCTACTGTGTTGTTCCTGTGCGCACACACACACCTCCCCTGCACTGTCAGTTCTCGTCCAGAACGTGTTTTACTTGTGATTAATTGTGTGTGCATGTGCATGTATGGGTGTGTGTGTGCGTGCGTACACATGGTCACGCAACGATGATATCAAATACCTCTTCCTTGGAAGTTTGAAAATGGACGAAAAAACAACATGCTGATAGAAACTAGGCCTGACTGTAAGTTGACATGCCATCGCAGGCTCTGATGGTAATCCCCATAAGAACACAATGAAAGCACACACACACTTGCATGTCATATGAGCCAAGTGTATTTATAGCGCATCTAGGTTCCCATGTCTTCGCTGTTAAAAGGCTCTATTGTGAAGAGGCGTGCAGGCCTGTTGTTGATTGTTGTCCATTTGCAAAACTTCCAAGGAAGAGGTATTTTGATATCATCCCTGCAGGACCAACTGCCGTGTGTGTGTGTGTGTGTGTGTGTGTGTGTGTGTGTGTGTGTGTGTGTGTGTGTGTGTGTGTGTGTGTGTGTGTGTGTGTGTGTGTGTGTGTGTGTGTGTGTGTGTGTGTGTGTCCCACATACATTGGAGAAGTGAGAGGGTCTACGGCGTACATTGGGGATTAATCCCTAATCTGGGTGTCCCAAACCCTGCCCCCGCCCCATACAACAAGTACTGGGAGGGGGCCCTACAGTGGTATTCTTTTGGAGGCTTTGTGTAATGCCCCCATGAGCCATAATCTGGAGAGATTATCCAGATTATGACCCGTGTCCAAAAGGAATACGCACCAACATGTCATTTCTAAAAGCATTGTTAGTAGTCGCCTGCTACAGCCTGCATAGGCACCGGTGAGGTCATTAAAACATGAACACAAAGGGAAGACAAAACAACAACAGCAGTGGAACGTCTATGTTGTCTCTAAGGCGCCGAGAGGCCAGCTATATACTGGAGTCGGACCATTGCATGTTCCGTCTGTGGAGTCATGCAATCACAGGTTAGTGCCGTGGCGGCATCAACTGGTGCTCTGCTAGACCGCTACAAGCAAAAAAAGGAAAGGGAAGAAGGATCCTGCAACCTACAGTGGAGATGCTAGAAGAGAGAGAACTGCTATTAAAAAAGAGACGATCCCCCTGCAGTGGGAAAGGCTTCAGGGTGTCAGTTTGCCAAAATACGATCTTCTATCATGTATGTGTATTTGTGCATGCATGCGTGCGTGTGTGTACACGGTATGGGTTTCTAAAAGCTTATTCCACCCAAAAGCTCTTTCCTTAAAGCAGAGAGAACGTCAGAGATAAAGGTTGGAGAGATTAATTAATGGTGGTATTAATAAGGTGATTAATTTTGTTTTCGCTGCTGCAACTACGCCAAGAAAACACCCATCAAAACAGGAAGAGAGGAGGAGATTGGGGAGGTTGGGGAGGCGAGCGAGGTTGGAAGAGAGAAAGGGCATGGCCGAAGAAAACGACATGGATGTCGCTCAGAACCCTGGAGGGATCCCACCACCGGATTGGCCAGCACCCATCACCGAGCCGCGTGCCGATAGGCCGGTTGACTGACCGTTCTCTAGAAAGCTGACTGGCCGGGGGTTCCCTCAATGACATCGTCAAGGTTAAGGCTGGATTGTGGGATGTCGGAAGGTTCGGTTCAAGACGAGGGGCGTGTGTGTACTTGGGGGTGTGGCCGTGTGTGTTGTTCTTTTGGGGGGGGGGGGGTCTAAACATTGGTGGCTCTCTTTGGCCCCTACAGAATGTATATCAAAGATACTTTCAGATATAAAGGTGATTAACAATGTTATGGTAATTGCCAAAATGCAATATGAGCAAGAGAAACAATTACTGCAAATTGTGCAAAATGAA
The DNA here is from genome assembly GCA_039105355.1 of Benthosema pterotum. Taxonomy (NCBI): domain Eukaryota; kingdom Metazoa; phylum Chordata; class Actinopteri; order Myctophiformes; family Myctophidae; genus Benthosema; species Benthosema pterotum. Next base: position 23,074,766 of record CM076980.1, read on the forward strand.
GCCCGAAAGAATTAATCTACAGGATATGTAGGCCTAGTGATACATATTTGTACAATATTTACAATTTAGATGCAGTGTGTGAGTGTGCAGGCATGTGTGTGTGTGTGTAGATTAATATCTGTACAATATTTACAATACAGGTATGCACAAAACTCTGTGTGTGTGTGTGTGTGTGTATGTGTGTGGGGTCCTAATACCCTCCCACAAAGGGCCTGATGTAAAGCGTAGTCTGCGAGCCAAAGGGGGAGCCGCAGGGTGAGGGTTGAGGGGTACAGTATGGTGACAGTCGGGGAGATGAACAGGTGGGGGAGACTTTGGGAGGAGAGTAGCCTATCGGGGACTGTGACCTTCCAGAGCACTGTGGAGGGACTGGGGAGGAGCCGCCGGGAGAGACGGCTAGGTTCCTTCGTACATCCGCAGAATGACTCCGCCTTCGGCAACTCTCTTCAGACGCCTGACCGTCTGCCAAGGACGGGGAGCTAGAGTTCAACAACTGCCTCCCCCTTACACCCGGATGCACCCAAACAGAATCAGGTACTCGGAGGAAGCCACTGAGCTTTTCCGGGTGCGAGAATTGAACGGGGTTGGGGGGTGAGAGGTGTCCCCTCTCTCTGTGTAGCATGGAGTGGAGAATATAATCGGGGCTGGACCTGGAGAGCAACCCGGTGGGGGAAGGGGAAAGGGAACGCGTCACCAGGTTCTCATGGCTGACAGCCGACCTCATACCCTTCCAGCACATCGCCGCCTCCTCCTCCTCGGGGACTATTTCTACGTCTATTCTACGGCGAGGCGAGTGGGACCTGGCTCGGGTGTGGTCGCTAACCCTAACCCTGTGTAGCATGGAGTGGAGTATGTAATCGGGGCTGGACTTGGAGAGGAACCCGGTGGGGGAAGGGGAAAGGGAAGGGGAACGTGTCACCAGGTTCTCCTGGCTGACGGCAGGCATCATACCCTTCCAGTACATCGCCTCCTCCTCGGGGTCTATTTCTACTTCTATTCTACAGCGCGGCGAGTGGGACCTGGCTGGGGAGTGGTCACTAACCGGTTTGGCTGCAGAGTTGGAGACAGGGCTAGATCCGGCCTGAGGTTTCTGGGCCGAGCCCTGGGCCTGGGATTGGGATTGAGGGGCTTTGGGCTGCACAGGACCCTGGACGGCTCCCTGGCCAGGGGCAGAGAGAGGCCTTTTGTCTCTGGGTCTCTGGCAGGGCGCCGCCGCGGGATTCGAATAGTTTCCCGGACTCTGACTAGAGCCGTCTTTCGGGGCCTTGGCGGCAGCAGGGGCAGCAGCCCCCTGTTTGGGGTCAGCGCCGCGGCCCTTCTGACTGAGGTTCTGGGCCCTGAACTCTCGGACCTGCTGGCTGATCCCGGGGTCCAGGGGGGCGGCGGGGTCGAGGGAGATGCGGATGTGAGGGGGGAGGTGGGTGGAGAGGAGCTGAGCGGCGTGGGAGGGCGTTCGCCTAGGGATCTGATGGGCTCGGGGCGGGCCCTGCGAGGAAGAGGACGACGCCGGTTGGTTGAAGGACTGATGATGTCGTAGGAGGGGACGGGGCGGGTTACCGCCACGAGCAACCTGTTGCTGCTGCGGCTGCTGCTGCTGCTGTGCTGTCGGGACCTGGAAGTCAAGAGTCACAGGAGGGTTAGCCGTCAAAGCAACGCATAGTCTGAGTGCATAGAGTACACACAAACATTCACACACAAACATCAAGGCTGCATTGTTGCGATATGACGGTTCCGCATTCAGCACCTACAATACAAGAATCCTTCCTGCTCTCACCAAAGTCTTCTGTGTTCACCTGTTGGGAAACCTGCAAAAGTATATGTTAACAAAGCAAGAAGGCAACAAGATAACCCCTGACATATACAGTATTTGTGTTGTGTGCTTGCGTGCATGGCGTGTCTGTGTGTGCGAGTGTGCACGGCAGAAGAAGTTACTTCAACTGAAAGTGTTACATAACATACTATTCTGAAAGGCACATGTAACACACACGCACAGAAACACACACACACTCACTCACCTCAATCCGAGCCTCAATTCAGAGAAAAAACGCAGCTAAAGGCTGCGTGTGTAATGTAAGCGGATGGACCAAGAACATTTCAAAGAGAACTATGGTATGGTAAATAGAAGTGCTGCAATTCTGCATTCATGAATAATAGCCTAATAACTCATCCAAAGTCATCCTAGGTGAACTGTGACTTTGCTTAAAAATAGTCGAAAAGTCGCTTTAGGCAGATAAACAGCTGAGCAGCCCAGGACAGAGTGACATGGCCTTCCCTTCTGAAAATGTGTTTTTTGAGATCAACCCAAGGAGATTGGCTATGCCATAGTATAATCTAAAAAAAATACTTGTTGTCTCATTGTAGAGACCTTTTCACACCTGGCTACACTACTGTTTATAGAGACCTTTTCACACCTGGCTACACTGCAATTTGAACAAAATCAATCTGTTGGACTGTAACTATAATAACACAGTGCATGAAAAGGGCTGAATCGTTTTAGCTTGTTCACTGCACAGATGAGTGCATTACATTTGTCTACACTGCCAACCAAAGACAATTATTTTACTCTGGCTAAATAAACTTGTTGTAAGGCGATGCATTTGTAGCTGCATTAGTTATGGTTTAAAGGTACCGTAGAGTATTATATACAGGAAATGTATATTTAAAAATGTTGAGAAAAGTTCGACACCACTAGCTAGTAACATCAATGCAGTGTATTGTATTATTTTCAGACATAACAGCTTAAAATGTCTGAGTCCATTGGCTCTACTAATATTTACCACTTGGATCACTACACTGGCAACCTCCATATTATTCAGACACACCATAAGGCCTCAGGACCAGCTCCACTAAGTCCTCAGTGACAAAGGTCAAAGATGCATCAGCACATGAATAATTAGTGCAGCACAAAGCCACCATTATAGTTTGGCCATATGGATGAGTGTTCTGAGATGCAAAACAACAGCAGACTGCAGCCAACTGCAAAAGTGTGTGAGCAACCTTAAAAATAGGGGCAGATAGTGAGGCGTACAATCAAAGGGACATCAGTGGGCACAATCCAGTCAGTTGTGATTTCACTGTTGAGACTGTAAAAATCACACTTTGTGTGAGCCGAGCGGTGTAGTGTGCAACACCGCTGGTTGGTTATAGTGCTTGGTGTGAACGGCCCTTTAGGCTGCTCAGCAGTGCCACTTTCAGGCCATTGCAGCTGTTTGAATTCTAAACCAGTGGTTTCATGTTTACACTCTCAGGAGTTAAAATATTCATCCTCTGAATTAGCCCAATTCTAGACAACTAGAGAATGTAGAGGATTAATGGTCATTTGGATATTTATGGCTGGCTGTTTTGTTTCTGGAATCCAGCCTGGTATTGTGGACAAAAACAAAAGAAATCTTGTGCTTTGGGGTCTGTGGGGGGTGAAAATGTCCTCAAATGGTGGTCCGTGGCTCATATCCTGAATGAATATGGGCCCTGGTATCAAAAAGGATGAAAACCACTGAGCTACTTGATACTCTTCCCACCTTGGCTGCTCTGCGTGGTTGTCAACATGTACGCATTGCATATGAATTGCCGGGGGTGGTGGTGTTGGGGGGGGTTACCTCTTTGGCCCAGGCAGGCTTGTCGCTGGGGTTGACAGCATCTTTGTAGTGGTACAGCTGCTTCTTGTCTGCGGCTGCTCGGCCCTCCTGCTGCTGCTGCTGCTGCAGAGACACGAGGTAGGCTCTCTCCTGCTGCAGCTGCCTCTGCAGTCGCTCCGCCTGCCGCTGCTCCTCGATCTGCTTACGTTTGTACTCCTGCAGGGAGCGAGGGAGGACATGAGAGAGAGAGAGAGAGAGAGAGAGAGCCAGAAATAGGTGGAAATAACAAAAAGAGGAAATGGTTACCGTGATGACGTGATCTTTAACCCGTGGCTGACCTGACCCGGGGTCAAATAGCATGGAATGCTTCTTAACATTTGCTTGAACTTACTCAGTTGTCCAGATTGGCGAGGCTATGATTTACTTTTAGTGAAGTCAACAGACTTCCTCTAAATATACACTATACAGTATATATATATATATATATATATATATATATATATATATATATATATATATATATATATATATATATATATATATATATATATATATATATATATATATATATATATACTGTAGATGCATGTGCTTCCTGGCAGTGTGTTGTTCTGTGTGCCGACTCCCCACTGAGGTGGCATAAACAAGCCATGGAAAGTTTATTCATCTGCTAGCTGACCCGGGTCATTCGCCGCCTGCTGACACAACTGGCATATGCTCTAATCATGCAGCAAAGTTTGGGCAAGCGCATTGCCTAATGGGCATGTTGCCTTCATTTAACAATAACACGTTTGACAAAGGATGCGAGTGGGGGCAGATCAAACAAACACAAATGAGGCTTTTTGGCAAACATTTTAAAAGAGCATAAGACAGACAACAGAAGGGAGAGAACAAAGGAGAATTGAAAAAGGAGTTGTCGCGAAGGCACCCACGGGGGAGTCCACATTGGTTCATGGGAGGAAACAGACATGCGCAGTACAGATCAGGAAGTCAAACCATCCAAGAGACCAATGGCATGCATGGTTTGCAAGCGTCAAACTTCCTGGAATGTACTGAGCATGTCTGTTTCCTCCCATGAACCAATGTGGACTCCCCCGTGGGTGCCTTCGCGACAACTCCTTTTTGAATTCTCCTTGGAGAGAACAAGGAAACGAGCCAGGAAGGGAAAAATGCAAGGAATGCAGAAATAATAATAATAATAAAAATATGGGTCACAACAGCACACTGTGGATTCCATGTTTGGGCAATGGAGAGGTAGGACGGTTCATCGCACTGCTCTGGGATATAAACATGGGCCGGATCTCAAAAGGCTCTCGTCTTTGTGTCATCAACTCCCTCTGCCACGCTTACTTTTATTTACCTTTTAAATGTGCTTAGAGTAATCTACAAACAACTGGTGGGAAAAACAGGCAAAAAAAACTCTCCTGCAAATTCCTGGAATCCATTTATGCAGAGAGTCGCCGGCCTTGACAAATGATTGTCTTATTTGGAGTGCTGTGAGAAAACAATCAATGTCTCATTTTCACCCAGCGCTGTGTGGGCTGGCCTCATTTACTTCACCAAAACAATGTTATCTATTTTGTTTTCCGCCCTCAGGAGATCCAGCCATGTTAATGATACATGCAGCGGGTGATTTGACCAAATTGATCAGGGTGGGGGGAAAGATGATAGTGTCAGAAAAGGCCATCTCTATTTCCCCCCCACACTCAACCCCTGTACTGCAATGCTTTCTCTTGCAAACATGCTATGTACTATCACTGTTGAAAACACCCTCTGGATGTACAGTATGTTAGCCAGACAAATGTTGGCATCTAGAATTGAGCAGAACACTGAAGTATCGGTGCACAAACGTAAGCACACACTCACACACCGAAAACAGACCGGCTTCTGCTATTGTTGATGTATAAAGCCAGCAGCAATGAAAACATTTTTCACAATAATTTTCTCATTGTAAGAACTTTTTCCATAAAGTTATGGGAGTACATTCACCATTATCTGCTGCACCAACTATCAGCCAGAAATGAGAGATGCCATGGGCGCAGTCGTTCATGTTGTGCATTATTTATTTGTTGAGAAAACATTTGTTTTGTTCAGAAGATATACTGATTTTATTCACAAATTCTTTGCTGCTGGCTTTGTACTAACAGAAGAGGTGGACTCCCCCTGCTTTCAATGGGGACTGTGCTTATACCATGCTGTTTTGTGTTGTAGTTTTTTTGGTTGCTTTTCAAATATGTTGTTGTGTGAATCCAGACTTTAGTATCCCGGTACGACACAGACGCTGCCATTTGTCTGGGCAACAGTATTATGGGGTGAAGGGGGTAGATAGATGGGGCCACACATCACAGGGTACACAACACTATAGTGTGGCGGGACAAAGAGCACCCGGTCTGGTTTACCAGCAGTAAAGCCTGCTCCTGTAACAGCTGCTGCTGGAGGATCTCTAACTGCCTCTGTTCCTCCTCCAGCTGTCTACGGATATACTCCTGAACAACAGAGAGTACGGCACGCACGGGGCAAAGAGAAACAGAGAAAGAACCAGAGAGAGAAACAATGTTAATACAGGAAATAAAACCTGAGAGGGAAGAGACAGATAAAGGAAGACGTAAGTCATCTGTGGGCGACGGTAGTGGCTACTGTTTTTTATGCTTTTTTTTGTGTCGAGGGAAAGTCAATGGGCAACAAGCCCAGATTTCTCTCAGTATGTTAATAGTGAAAATAAAAGATCTAAAAGATCACAATGTGTCGCAATGTGAGCTTGTAGATCTGCTATTATCAAGATTTGTACACATGAAAACTTGTACATTACACCTTTGTACTTCAAGTACAATTTGATGGCAATAACTTTTGCACTTTCACTCAAGTACATTTTGAATTACTTTTTTAATTTGAAAATTTCTACAATGGCCGCAAACCAATACAGAGTACTGAGGACTTCCGGTTCATCGAGTCAAAATCGTCAAAACATAATAATTACATCAACTACGTCACCGGGAGGTTTGGATTTTGACTTTTATTGTGTCAATTACGTAATTGGAAGTTATTGTGTTAGGTAAAATAAGCAAATACTTTTTTCTAACCACTGACAACATGCCAAGGCACTCCTGGAGCAGTTTCACAACACACCAGTGTGCCTTGGCTCACCGTGTGGAAAAGCACTGATCTGTGCACGTGTTCTGTAACCACAACCTGCACCAGCACAGGAGAGAGAGATGGGGGCATGCTGCGTGTCTTATAATGAAAAGAAAGGCAAGGAGATATAGATCAAGAAGGAGTGTAACTCCCAAACCGCAGCATATCATCAGGCCCAGGGGTAGAGAGAGAGAGAGAGAGAGAGAGAGAGAGAGCAATGTTGGAGCGAGAGAAAGATGAAGACTGAGACGAAGAGAAACTCAAAGTGACATCTGCTCCTCTTGCTGCTATACCAACGGTTATGGACTGATACAACCATGCATCAGTGGGTAGAGAGAGGGGTGGGGGTTGAGAATTACATCCCGGAATGCCCAAGAACGAGACAGAGAGAGAGAGAGAGAGAGAGAGAGAGAGAAACATAAGGGATCTGCTTCCAAGTGTATCAGATGTACTGTTGTCTGTCGTCTGTCGTCACGGAGAGGGAGAGAGAGAACAGTGAAATCCATGTTATGATATTCCTTCACATGTGATGACAGTGGGACAGAAAGATGAAAATAGAGTGAGAGAGAGAGAGAGAGAGAGAGAGAGAGAGAGAGAGAGAGAGAGAGAGAGAGAGAGAGAACGAGAGAGAAACAGAGAGAGAGAGAGAAGAAAGAAAGAGAGAGATCACTAGCACAGACATCCTCGTGGGATTTATGTAAGCAGCCTCAAGGGTGGGAAGAGAAAGTCAGAGTCACAGGAGAGCTAAAGGAAGGAGAGCCAGCGAAAGCAATCCTTGACCGTGACGGCCGTCGCAACGGTTTTAGCATAACAGCCGCAGCTGTTTTGCATAAGTCAACCGTTTTGCGTAACAGCAAAATAGCATAGTATCTACACTATGCGTCTGTCTGTCTGTCTGTCTGTCTGTCTGTCTGTCTGTCTGTCTGTCTGTCTGGTAGAGACAGAAAGAGAGAGAGAGAGAGAGAGAGAGAGAGAGAGAGAGAGAGAGAGAGAGAGAGAGAGAGAGAGAGAGAGAGACACCTTCGCCTTTAACAAAGCCATTACCGGTATTTGAACTCTACTTTACATTCACAGACAGACAGACAGACAGACAGACAGACAGACAGACAGACAGACAGACAGACAGACAGACAGACAGACAGACAGACAGACAGACAGACAGACAGACAGACAGACAGACCCCAGTGACTGCAAGAGGGCATAAAGAGAGAAAAGGACAGAGTGAAAAAGAGAGAGAAAAAGATCGATAGGTGAGCGATAAGAAGCAAACACAGTGGAACTTGGAAAAGGAAACCAAAAAAAAGAAAGGAAAGGGGGAAAATGATCGAGTAGAGGCGCAGGAGAATACAGCCGCAGAAAGGCCGAAAAAGTGAAATAGAAAGATAGGTCTGAGGCGATGTAGAGAGATGGAGAAAAACAGAGGTAGAATAGTGAGTGACTGGGTGGAAGATTAAGTGTATGAGAGAGAGGCCTGCCAGCAAACAGAAGGACAAAGGGATAATGGAATGGTGGAGAGGGTGGAGGGGAAGAGAGTGATGTCCCCCTGGCAGCCAGGTGAGGTTCAATGAGAGAGGGACAGAGAGAGAGAGAGGGACAGACAGAGAGAGAGGTGAAGGCTTACTCCCATACACACACCAGTGTCCTCTCCAGGAGGGACAAAATCATTTTGCGGCAGAGGCATATGCCAGGGCAGATGCACAATCTGCAGTCGTAGCAGCACTTTGCGTACCTGCCCACGCAGATACTTAAAGTATATGCATCTGCAAAGTGATTTCGCTGAAAAGAAGTGAATGATCAGGATGATGACGAGTCAGATACAAGAACACAACCATCTTTAGGCTACAGTGGTTGACTGCAAGCAAGAGTGTCCTGACAGCCTGAAGAAAGGAGCCTGAAACGGATGTCTGTCAGGTTATATATATGAGAGAGAGAGAGAGAGAGAGAGAGAGAGAGATGAGAGATGAGAGAGAGAGAGAGAGAGAGAGATGAGAGATGAGAGAGAGATGCTGCAATCTAGAACTTATTTGAAAGAATAAGACATTATTTGACAGTACTGACCAACACTGACCAAAATGGGAGTGACAGCGAGTTCAATTCGTGATTGCAACTACGGTAGCAAACCTTTTTTTTTTAAAGCTCACGGCTGTTTTGAAATGGTCGCGGTTTTAGAGTTCAGACACCTTAACCTTTTTCCCCAAACCATCACCGACCATTTTACAAACCGTTTTTATCAGTCAACTAATCCTAAGCCTAACCGTAGGCCTAACTTAACCTCAGTAAAACCTATGCCTAAACCTAACTGACCTCTACCTCCGTCCCCAGGGGTACCCCCCGACCTTCTGTCTAAAGGGGTCGCGACCATTTTTAAATGGTTGGGGCAGCTGTAAAACGGTAAAGAAAAGGGTTGCGGCATCGGTCGCAGTCAAGAAATGATTTCGCCCTTCCTCCCAAATGGCCCAATACTTGCATGTCTGTGTACAGTGTGTTGTGTGTACAGTACCTGCTCTCTCTCTGCATGCCTCCTCTCCTCCTCTCTCCGCAGTTGTTCCATCTCCTCGTAGCGTCTCCTCTCCTGCTGTTTCCTCACCTCGCGCTCCCTCTGCTGTTGCTGTTGAACGATCGAGTAGAGAGGAGGAATACACAGAACCAGTCATAATGCTGCCCCAATGGAAAGAATACCATGAACAGTAATAATGGATTGCATTTTTATAGCGCTTTTCCAAGTGCTCAAAGCGCTTTACAATGGTCCATTCATTCATACATTGGGAAGTAGAGCGGCGAACAGTCAACGCCAGCGTCCCCACTTCCTACATTCACACACACCAATGGTGGCCAGCTCACACCAACCAACTCATTGGAGGCAATTTGGGGTTCAGTGTCTTGCCCAAGGACACTTCGGCACATAGACAGGAGGAGCCGGGATTCGAACCGCCGACCCATGGGTCATTGGACGACCTGCTCTACCTCCTGAGCCACAGCCGCCCCAGTACATGCAATACATGGACCTCCCAGATGCACCACAGTCAACGGTACATGATTCGCTGCTGTTGGGTTGAAAGCTGTGTATGTACAATACTGTTCATTTCTTATAACATTTGGATGTCCCGATACACTTTTTTCATTTCAATCTGATACCACAATTTCTGTGTTAGCCTATACCAATACTAAATACCAATACCAGAGAATAACATAAGTGAACGATTCTAAATGAAGCCATTTTTTGAAAGTGAAATATCCCTTTAAGTTACAAGTACAGTAAGCAGTGACATTGGGCCATCCCAGTGCTGGTGTTTACTGTGTGTTTGGAGGACTTCTCTAGTGGGAACCCAGAGAACGAGCACAGATTATGGGCTAAGGATTTCCTGCTATAAGCCTGCTCTCTGGAACTAACAGGGGGCACCGGGGGAAGAGTGAACGTGTGTGTGCGCGCGCGCGCGCGCGCGCGCGTGCGTGCGTGCGTGCGTGCGTGCGTGTGTGTGTGTCTATCTTTCCCCCTCCCTCTGTCTCTTGGTGGTACTGTGCCAACATGAACACCTATCAGACCTGTGTCAACTATGCAGCAAAAAATGTCACTTTAACTCTGGACGACGGTGGAAAATGCACCCGCTTGGCACCACCGTAAGCATACAGGAAAAATACACTGTTTATGCTTTCTGCCTACTTAACCACCACTGGGACAGGGGGTTTGTGTGACACGGGGACAACAGCTTAACAGCAAGACGTTGCTTTCATAGTGAAATTAGTGCACTTTTCTTCTGTTATTCCCTGTGACTGACATCTTACATGACTTCATGGGAATTGTCCCGACGTTGTGAATCCACCGAGGTCAAAACAAACGCTAGGAATTGTTCTCCACTGCCACAATTCTGGTTCCTTCACAAATAACAAATTCCCTCTCATGCGGTCCGATTGCTTAACGGTTCCCTTTCACAATCCCTATCGGGGGATCCAAATGGTCCCATACAAGTCCGTAACTCTGATTGTCCAAATAGAACCAAATGGACCTGTAAAAAGGGTCTATTTTGCTCTATTGATTCCAAGTAAGAAGTTATGCAATATTATTAATTTTCATATTACTCTCCTAAGTAATACTGGCCAACACTGTCCTCAACTCACCTCCTCCAGCCGTCTCCGCTGCTCCTTCTGCTCCTCGATGCGTTTCTGCCTCTCGGCCAGTAGTAGGCGCTTGTGCTCCTCGTTCTGCTGCTGCTCCAGCTGCTGCCGCCTCAGCGCCTCAGAGCGCTCCTTATTGGCCAGCTGGAGACGCAGGAAGTCCCGCCTCAGGGTGGACTCCCCGGGGATGTTGATGATAGAGCTGGGGATGAGGACCAGAATTAATTTGGAGATAATTGAAGGGGGGAGGCGTGCACGTGTGTGTGCGTGTGTATGTGTGTGTGTGTGTGTGAGCGAAAGAGTTGAAAGAAAGTAAAAGAAAGAAAGAAAGTTAGTGAAACAAAGTACTGCATTCTGACAAGTGCCAACTTGCGCATTGCACCCAAGTAGGCCTACTTGTTCGTGAGCAGAGCTGAGCAGAGCAAGTACCACCGACACCCAAACTCACTAACGATACTTATCAAGGCTCTTTATTTGTCACGCTAATATATGTCGAGACATTTAAAGGGATGAAATATCTCCATTACTATGAAATATCTGAACTACATCACCATTGCATCATCAACTAAACCAGACACTCAAAGTTTTTAAAAAGTGGTCGACCTGTCTGTAGAGTACTTGTGCTCGCTCTGCTAGTAAAGTTAAAAAAAAGAAAAGACACCACATACCTTGGTTCGCCCATATCTCTCTCCTCATCCTCCTCTTCACTGCCACTGTATTCATATTCTGTCTCATCTGGGTGTTGGGGGGGCAGAAGGATAAAGAAATTCATGAGAAATCAACATACCTAATGTTTAAAGCATTAGAAGGGTAACAGGCATGCTTCTTAATATTTGTTTTTATCAACATAAAAGGTTGTGACCACACTAGCAACGGTCACGATGGTTTTAGAAATCAGTCGTGGTGGAGAAATGCCCTTCCTGCCTACAGTGACGGTCGCCCTCATACAAAATAATTTATAAGGCCTTTTATCAGAGAACTATCATTGTGTCTTCACTATTGTGAAGGGTGCAAGCGTTGTATTATTGTGGGGTCGTATATGTCAACTCTTTGAAGATGATGGATTGCATTGCCAAATGGAAAACAATAAACAACAACAGAAAAAAAGAATCCGTGGTATTTTTTTAATTTCCCCTTCTGCTCATTCGAGGGCTATGTTGGAGTTCTGTATTCACCAAATGCTTTGTGCATTCATAGCCGGCTCCTTCAGATAAGCAGAGCTGCAAATTGCATTCACAACGTCCCGTAGCAGTGGAGAACATAATTTTCTGTCAGAAGTGGGCTCATTCCAACCACTGTCAAACCACCACCAGCTACATTTCACATTCCTGCCATGAGAATGTGACAATGTGACAGATACACACAAAGCCTCTGTCCCTGCAGAAAACATTTCTGTACTTCATCATGAAGATGTCGGACCCAATGCCTCACAGCATGACACTTCATGATGGACTTAATAAATGTGGTTCTGGGTGGTTTGGTTCTGTACATGTGCTAGGGTGTGTGTGTGTGTGTGTGTGTGTGTGTGTGTGTGTGTGTGTGTGGGGGGGGTGTGGGTGTGTGTGTGTGTGTGTGTGTGTGTGTGTGTGTGTGTGTGTGTGTGTGTGTGTGTGTGTGTGTGTGTGTGTGTGTGTGTGTGTGTGTGTGTGTGTGTGTGTGTGAGTGTGTACATAATTGCGCGCATGTTAACACATTTCGCTGCTTGCTTACAATGATTTACGAAGGGGATTTTAGCTGTTCTCCTCGCCAAAGACTACGAACTTTAGACATTGATCAATTAAATTATTATCTTTTCATCTGATCATACCGGTGGATGATAGCCGTTGTGTCGCATTGCATTTGGGACAAAATGGCCATGGCCATTTTTTTTCACCCACGCCCACCCATTCTAATGTATTCGAAAGGCATTATCTCAGATTTTACCCCTCGTGGTGCGCATTTCCAGCAGACCAGCCGTTTTCACTGGCAGAGTGTGGTCACTGTATGACCAGCGACCCTGATGCTTTTGCTCAGTGGGTTAGAGAGCAGACTGACCAAGACACCACACACACAATTACGTCATCACAGCATCCGGTTTTCGGAGATCTAGATCTAGCTTCAAAATAAGTGGTGGGTGAATTTGACTTGGAGCGTGACAACAGACTGTAGCTCTACCTAACACACCATCAGTGCATACTGCATGCACAGTAAAATGCTTCTTTTAACACCAAACAGTGGCTCCATTTGAATCAACTCATACAGGTAACGGGTTTCCACAGTGTTGTGTGTGCACGTGTGTCCATATCGTGGCATGCAGCGTACGCACCTCTCTCTCCTCTCTTCTTCTTGGTGCGGTCGATGTGGTCTTTGAGCTGGATGCGCACCTGCCTCTCGTTGGGCAGGTCTCTGATGAACGGGTGTTTGAGGAGCTGCTCTGTGCTGGGCCTCTGACTGTGGCTCTTCACCAGACAGCTCTCTATGAACGACTGGAACTTCTTGGACCTGCACGCGCACGCACACGCACACACACACACACACGCACACGCACACGCACACGCGCACACACACACACACACACACACACACACACACACACACACACACACACACACACGCACACACGCACTTTACCAACTTTGTTTCTGCATGAGGTCAATTAAAAACACACACAGTGAGAAGAAAGCTATGTGTGTTGCTAGCACCTTTGTGTTTAACCGTAAGTACCATCCGGTTAATGCTATGTGTAAATATGCAGATATCTTGGATTTTTGCTTGTCCTCAACATATTTTCTGTGGCCGTTTGATTTCCTTTTCCTCCATGCTCTCCCTGTCTCCCTTTGTCTTCTCTTTTGTCTTTCTGAAAACAACAACTATGGAGCACGTCCAAAACACGCACGCACGTGCACGCGCGCACACTAGGGGTGTGGAGATTAATCGATATAAATCGATACATCGGTACCCACGTGCGCGATGCGAGTGCATCGGTTCCGTCACTCTGTATCGATGCAATTGACGGGGGAAATCTAGATGCGTCGCGATGCATTTGCTTGAATCGGTAAAAATCGATGTTGAGCGGGGTTTTCACGATTTATTTCGCCCTATTTTATGTTTTCTAATCTGTGTTGAACGCACCATTATTGGGAAGGGAAAAGGCTCTGCCATTCGGCACCGACAGTTACGACAACTCTGCTTACTTCCTGTACAGTCCAATCGAGACTCTTCTACATAGACATCTATTGAATAGGGACAACGTGACGAGGCCCGTCAATGTCGCAGCTCTGTCTATAGTCCCCTCCCCTCCTACGCTCTGCAACAGCGGGGCAGCAGCAGCAGCAGCAGCAGCAGCCAGTCAGCTCTACTACAGCTGACTGGCTGGGATCAATACATGCTACCGACGTGGAGACTAATACCCGCGACTATAAACCCCACGGATTAAACAAGAGAACTAGTGAACGAAGCACCATATTTAGCTTCATAAAATCTCTGTTGTGTCCGTGGTTGAGCTGTGTCGCTCAGTCCGTTGTTCACTGTAGCACCGACAGGTAATGATCCACACAGTGTTCCTCTCGTCTGATTCTCGAACGCAGTTGCAAATCTATGCAATCTGCGCGATCATTGTGTGTTGTTAAATAAATCTTCTGCACACGTTTTTAAAAGTGGTTTTCAACCTCCTTCGTTTTACAATTTTCCACTGTGCAGCTTTTCCTTGGAGCCTCATTTACTGTATATTCTGCAACACGATGGTGTTGCACACCGAGTCAGCGACAGTAAAAGTGCACATCCACAGCTCACATCCACAAGCTCTCAGTGACTCAGTCTCAGCGTGGTGTGAGTGGTTTTCAACCTTTTTCATTTCAGGACCCACTATTTATTCAGCATTTGAGCCTCGGACCACCATTTGATGATATTTTAGCCCCACAGACCCAAAACTAAAGTTTTCTTTTGTTTTTGTCCACAATACCAGACTGGATTTCAGAAACAGTCCAACATACAGATCAAAATGACCATTAATCTTTTACATTTTCTAGTTGTGTAGACTTTAGGCTAATTCACATGGTGAATTACTCTTGAGAGTGTAAACATGAAACCAAATGGACCCACTAGGGCAATTTTGGTTTCATTTTACACCAATAATTGCATAATGATTGATTATATTTTTTATAATTGTAATAATAGGGTCTTTCAGGTTAAGCCAAGGACCCCTTAGGCTTAGCTGAGAGTGAGTGATAACCAGGGACCCCCATATATACAGTATAGTATTATCTATGTGTTGATTAAGATACACATAGACTTGTTTGACAGTACTCTGTCTGCAGTGATCTGTAAATGCATGTTTTATATTGGTTTATTTTCTATTTGTATGTACATACATACAGTACATGATTAGTATACGCTAATCCAACAAGAACACAATAACCAGCAGAGAGCAGAGCAAAGCAGGCCCTTTATTTGTTGTTGTTGTTTTTTAAAGTTGGGAAGTTAGAGATACAGTAGGCCTACTAACCTACAGTAAAACAATACATTGTTTTGAATTTAAATGTATTGCATTTTGGCATTTTTTTGGAAAATTAATAAACCTTGAATATAAATCCTTTTTATTATGTTAAATTGCCACCAGATCGCATCATATCGCATTGTTCAGAATAAAATTCAATGGTATTGTTAAAGTATCGGTTAAGTATCGGTATAAGGGGGTGTATCGTATCGTGTCGGGGTGAATCGCATCGCATCGTATCGCCAGGTAATTCCAAATAATCGCTAAAGTATCGAATCGCTGGCAGTGCATCGAGATGCGTATCGAATCGCCCTCAGTGCTGAGATTCACATCCCTAGCGCACACACACTCCCTTGCTGTGATATGTGAGAATAAAGTTCTCAGTGCTGCTTGATGACAGTCCTGGAAATTGGCGGTCTGAAGCACTATGTGTTGTGAAGGCTTTCATCCCTGTAAACAGTAATTTACAAGAGGACATTGAGAGCTGTTAGACAGCTTTCAGCAAAACAACGAGACGTGTTTAGACATGAGAAAACACTGAAATCCATCCACCACACTTAGCCTGCAACCTCACAGTTATTTTATTCCTACGTTTTTCTCCTGCATTTTGATTCATCTGCCAACCTGCCAACATCTGCCAATGGGCTGACCTCATGTTTCCTTCCTTCCATGCATGAGGACTCCAAGCATCAGAGGTGGGGAGTTTCCCCAGTAGCATTTTCTTTTGTGTGAGTTATACCTACCCTAGGGGACACAGGGAGAACATGCAAACTCCACACAGAAAGGCCTTTTTGCCAACCCCACCAAGGGATATGGGCACTGATGGCACAGAGGAGAACATGCCCAAAGTGTCCCCAAGGGGGAATCCAACCTGGGATGTACTACAGTAGCTATGATGCTACCTCACAATTCCTGCCTCAACACATCAACCCATGGGCTAAAGCTAGAGCAGATGGACATGCAGTTACACCAAACCTGTGTGCTGGAAACCTTCTCTAAATGATAGACTTATGGTGTGACAGTGGCTCAGTGTCTGTGTGGGAGTCCAGAAGGTTCCTGATTCCGTACTTCTGGCTGCATGTCGACGTGTCCTTGAGCAAGACACTGAACTACAATCTGTTTTTAATCAAGTGCTCCCGAGTGTGTAACACATAAGGTGGTGTGTGAAACACTGTGCTGTGTGGTTGACTGGGATAATGTGAAGTACATTGTAAAGCACATTTGAGCTGTCGGAATGACTTGAAAATGTGCAATATAAGTGCCTTCAAGAATATCAATAACCACCTGGTCTGGTCTAGACTTTTACTATTAGTTTCTGTGTCAGGCCACAATCAGAGAGTACAGCTGACACACTGACTTTTTCCACACAGACTACAGAGCGCAGCAGCTTGTCGGCAGTGCCCTTTTCACTTTACTACGTTGTGTTCAATCTCTTCTTTTCAAATTGGGGTACATATAGTGCAAAAATGCAAAGTTTCTTTGCCACGCAAAAGCAGAGGGTAAGTAAAAAGCTTCACACAAAAATATTTGTATAACAATTCCACCTGAAACCTAGCACCCCTATCCCTCCTGGGTATGCCATAATAGCAAGGATAAATGAGGAAATATATTCAAATGCATAGAAGTAGTTATAGCATCCAGGATACACAAAGAACCTAGCATTAGGCTATCAGTGATAAGTTGTTCAAGAGGTCCAGAACAACACACTCACCATTTCTTGGACTTGAGCCTCGGAGCGGGGTTCCGTGGGATGAGGAAGAGGGCTCTCATTGGGTGCATGTCACACAGTGCTGCACAGACAAGACAGATGGACGGACGGACACCAGAAACAGTCAGAGGTGAGATACAAAAATGCAATCTATCTAAACCAGAGAAAGGCTGAGTAAATAAATTAGCAATAAATGTTGCCCATTTGCCAGTCTATTTACAAGAAGAGTATTTATAACACTCAGTTAAAAGCAACTACTGTGTGTACTCACGTGGAGCGCCTTCAGCCATCTCTATGGCTGTAATCCCCAATGACCACAAATCACTCTGCAACGATAGAGAGAGAGAGAGAGAGAGAGAGAGAGAGAGAGAGAGAGAGAGAGAGAGAAACTGTGTGTTAATGGTGAGAGACAAGATACAGAGCAACAAATAGGGAAGCCAGAAGGTAGTCAGAAAGATAAACAAGAGGCTGTTAATAACATGCACACCTTGAAGTCGTAGGTGGCATCAGGGTTCTCATCGCAGGCGATCACTTCTGGAGCCATCCAATATGGCGTCCCGATGAATGTGTTCCTCCTTCCCACCGTTCTGTCCAACTGGGCCGAAACACCAAAGTCCACTACACACGCACACGCACGCGCACACACACACACAGGAGATAGGTGACCAACACGCCAGAACAGAACTGTCTGTTAGGGATGGAGGAAGCTCACCAAGGAGGGTTCTTATTGACTATCGAGACCACTATCGAGCATTTTGTATTATTTTGTGAAAAGACAGGAGACAATAAAATCTGAACAGAATCAGTATCTTCAAATATAATACTATTTTAACAGAAGAATAAAGAATATTAAAGAACTAGCGGTTAATACGTTGATTTGTGTACCATCACTTTACATGTGTTATTGCGTTTCCTTGGAAAGCACAGGTTTCAGGAATCAATACACTTTCAGCCTCTTTTCAAGGCAGCTTTAGCGTCTCAAGAGGACCCAAGAGGTAGCAAGGTGACCCTTTGGTGTGAACAGGGTTTTAGACTGATATGTTTGCACCACCATGGATGATTACATTTATGTCTTGATCGCCTCTTGTCTTGATTGTTTAAACATGTCATGTAGCGCTAAGCTCAATAACAGGTTTGATAAGCCAAAGGCTTATTGATAAATGATAACGGGTACTGATAAATGATAACGGGTACTCAATAAGCTTGTTTCCTGATTTTATTGGATATCGTTATTGACCTGTTCAGTGTTCAGGAGGCTTAAGGTCTGGCGACAGCGACGGCCGTAGCATTCCGATTCACAACGTTTTCATACAGCACCCATCAAATGTAAATGGGAGAGAGGCAATCAGTAGTCCAGGCCATTATAGGATAAAGAATAATAAAGAATATAAAAAATAAACTCAGTTTATGAATGTGCATGTATACTATGTGTCTATAGTCAGTTACTTCCATGAGGACATACTGTACACAAGTGTATAGTCATACTGTAGGCCGATATAAAAAAGAAACATTAACCAATTTGGTACAGTGAAGTCTATGTGGGTGTATTTCTACATAGCATTGGGCTTTACTGACTGTCACAATGGGCCATGAACAAAAACGAATTATACAGCCTGCCATAACTTTCCTGCTGTACAAACAAACAGCTACAATATAATCCCACCCTACTGGGCTTTATAGACTGTGTGCGTGCGTGTGTGTGCGTGTGTGTGTGTGTGTGTGTGCCCTCAGTGTAATTACACACACAGATCAACTTTACACCTCCTACTAGCCTTCTTAATCCTAAAAGCTGTATTTACTAAGCTGGACTTAGTTGCACTCCGGTACCGCCACGCACTGGGGAAAAAAAGATCTTCAAGCTTGAGCATCGCAGCATGATAGAGTTTTGGAGCTCATAGATCTATTGTTTCTGGCACACAAAAACCCTACTAAAACTATGCACTGTGTACACCGCAGCCTGCCCTCTCGCCGTTTTAAGAAGTGAATTCCCCATAGACTTTCAAAATAAACACAATGGTTTGGGTCAATCAAACAATTCATAAGAAGAAAAACAAAACAAAAAGTCTTGTATCCTGCCATTTTTTTCTTACTAATCGGTCGAAAATATTGTGTTTGTTGTCATGACTTGTCACAACCCGAGTGGGCCTTGCCCGCAGTGTAATCGCCTTTATATAAATACTCTGTATAAATAATGCTCTAACATCACTGCAGAGCTATATTAACGCATCAAAAGTAAACACACGATACAATAAAAACAGGTCAAACTTAGCCCAGATTGACTAATAAGATAAGAAAGGGTTTTTAAAATAGCCAGTCTATCAGGTCAGCTTGTGGATCCAGTTGCACAATGTTTATCTGTGGAAGTGAGTCAGGCGGTCCCCAGTTCCTATAGGGTTATTTTAGGGCTAAATACCTGGGCATTATGCGGCCCGGGGGGCAAATGCGGCCCTTTGGCTGCCTCTGACCGGCCCGGGGACCACCATTGGTCCTTGAGAGAGTTCCAGTTAAATATGGAAAGTAGGTTAACCAGATGTAACTCTTTGAGAGCTTAAAAATGAAACCAAATGGACCCTTGCGGGTCCATTTGGTTTCATTTTTACGCTCTCAAGAGTTAAAATATTTATCTGAATTAGCCAGAGAATGTGAAACAATGGTCATTTTTTATCTAGGTTTGCTTGTTTTGCTTGTGAAATCCAGCCTGGTGGACCAAAGCAAAAGAAATCTTTAGTTTTGGGGTCTGTGGGGCTAAAATGTCACCAAAAGGTGGTCCTCTGTGGCTGAAATACTGAATAAATAGAGGGCCCTGGTGTCAAAATGGTTGGTCTGACTCTTGCTTTTATCTTGAAATTAAATTAATATTACGCAGACTTTAGTTCAGCCTTTAGTCTCGGCCCTCCACAATATTTTATGTATCTCATTTGGCCCCTTGGGAAAAATAATTGCCCAGACCCTATAGGGTTATTTTAGGGGTAAATCTCTGTACCAACCTAGCTTGACCTCTGCGTTCTCCGTCAGCAGGACGTTCTGGCCCTTTATGTCTCGGTGGATGACCTTGTGCTGGTGCAGATGGGTCAGACCCTGCAACGACCACAACCACACAAGTACAGCACTTCAGTAAATGTACTTCATTTACTTTCCAGTGGATTATTACTAGCACTACTGTTGTTGTTGTTGTATTCAATACATGCCGGTGAAGTCAAGCCAATTGAACTTAGACAACTTAGACAGAAATAATGAGAGATAAACCAACAGGCAAAAAGGAAACAAGACACAAAAGAAAGGACAGATGAAAGACCAGAGACGGAGACAAAGAGACAGAGTACACAAAGAGGACACGCACAAGCAAACACACGCGCGCGGGTGCGCACACACCCACAGACAGAGGACAAGTATAGAATTAGAGGCCAAGATGAGAGAACAGAGAAGAGAGATGAGGGGCTGAGAGGAGGAGGAATAACGGAACAAGACAGGAAATCATTTTGGCTTCAGTTCGGAGCAGCGCCGCGTGTAATTGACAAGATGTAGCGATAAGGCTTTCTGTTTGGATCTGTAGACCTGAGCACGGAATAGTCACACAATGGGAACTGGGAGAGACGTGATGTGGCGGAATGGAACTGAACGGAACTGATTACCATTCATGGTTATTCTATTACATTGCCACAAACACTTTTTCTCCAGATCACAATCAAACAAGTGTGCGTGTGTGTTTCTTTGTGTGTGACCGACAAGCTTGAACCACACATTTTAGCTCAGTGTTTTATGCTTGCAACTTTTTTGGCTTTTGTGTGTGCCTGATTGTAGAAAAAGTTTCTAGCCAACAGTGACAATATGACCACTGGCTTGTGGCTATAGGTTACAATATATTAATTTATGGAAAAAATGAGGATAATTTGTATTGTATATCACATATAATCTACCCATAATCTTATTCATGCACAAAGACAATACCACCAATACCAGCATTTAATCCATGCCAAGGTTCATGTGGTGAATTAATACTTTTACTAGGTGGATTGAGGTCCTAGAGATGAAGAACCTTGTGGGTGGGTGGATACATGGGCCCGAAAATAGGCTAATGTACAGGTACAAGCTCACAACAATGACGCCAATGACAATGGCGTTTAACTATTTAAACATTATTTTAAACTGACTGTTGAAAAATAGCAGAACTACAAGCTCATATTGTCATAGATCTGCTATTATACTTTTATTTTTTAACTTGAAATCTTTGAATCTAGCCTACATATTCTTTCAGAGCACAACATTTTGAACTTGTATCTTTGCTTCTGAAGGTCTCTAGAACAACACATTTTCAGATGGGGGTTTGCAGCCAAATGCTTAGAATTTTGGTGTTAAAATTGTTTGAGCACCTCGGACAAACCACTGATAAAGAAAGTTTTTCAGGAAAATTGTGTCCCTGCTCGGAGAAAATAAAAAAAAAGTCAGTGAGTGTGTGTGTGTGTGCATGTGTGTGTGTGTGTGTGTGTGTAGGTCGTGTTACCCTGAGGATCTCCCTGCAGATGTAGGCCGTCCACTCCTCCTTCAGCGAGTTCCCTTTGGTGTTCTTAATCAGGTCTGTCACTGAGCCAGCACCGCAGAACTCCATCACCAGCTACACACACATGCAAACACACACAAAACACACTAGTAATTAATACATGTACCGTCCCTACGTGCCGGGCCCTGCACAAAACTCGAAGAACACAAACAAAATTAATTGATTCCATTCTTTAATCCATCTTTTGATCGTTTTGTTGCATTTTATTTGGGACAAAATGGATGCGGCCAATTTGCAAACAAAACTCCCCCACACCCATTCTATCCCATGCATTCGAATGGCTTTATCTCAGACTTGGCTTTACCTTTCATTTCACCGCTTTTCTTCGCCAAACCAGCCATTTCCAATGAGGGACAGCGGTACATTCGGGACTAGTGGCCCGGATATTTTTGCACAGAGGGTTGGAGAGCAGAATCGTCAAGATACCAGAAATACGATTACGTCATCATACATGTAGTTTCGACCATACCCACTGTACAAGGTCACAACAATGCATTGTAGATGCACCGTAGATGTGAGGGTAGATACCAGAGATGCCCGATATTGACTTTTTTACCGATATCCGATATCCCGATATTATCCAACTTCTAATTCCCGATACCGATATCAACCGTTATCAACCGATACCGATATATGCGGCCTCCAGTGGTGGAAAAATAACAGAAACTATTACTATACAAATATTTAATAAATAAACATTTAGTATGAATACGAATTCATGTTATAGCCTAGAAATACTCCATACAACTATAAATTCAACATGTAGCCTGCTTGAGTAAAGTACAAAAGTAATGGTGTAAACATGACCGTAGCGCTGAGTCTACATCTCTGTAAATAGTCATAATTTCCAGTTTGTAAATACCGATACCGATATTTTCCGATATGAAATTTGAAAGCTTTTATCGGCCGATAATATCGGAGGGCCGATAATATCTGGCATCTCTAGTAGATACAGTACATGTAGTAATCCTGGGCTCTAAACTGCCTCCCGTTGGCTAACTTGGCCATCCGGGGTGACTGATGGAGGGGACTGGAACTGGTTGGAATAATGTGTTCCTTCCACGCACTGTGTCCAACTAGGGAAACTCCCCCGTCAGGTGAAAAGAAGGCAGCTTGGACTCTTCATGCATTGAAGGAAGCATGAGGCAAGTCCGCTGCCTCCCCAGGTTGGCGGAGGGCGTGTAGAGCCCAGGATCACATTAGGAATTGGCACTGGGTGAAAAATGGGCTACAAAATCATGGGATAAAAATTGTTAAAAAAAAAAAAAAAAAAAAAAAAACAAAAACAAAACAATAACAATGGATCATACCATAGTGCCTTTTGAGCTGTACTATATGAATGGCTTCATTTGGTGCTGGAAACCAAACTAAGCTTAAATCAGGAATAAACCTCACCCAAATGCCTAAATCAAACCTTTAAATGTCTTATCATAAGACAGACTACAGCCTGAATGTTTCCCTAATTGACTCTATAACTATTTTTCAACGATAAAACAGCCATCTCTAAGGCGTGAGGACCATGAAAATTGTCCACCAATCCATTTCTCAAACTCAACTATTCTTGACGCAACATTTGGCTCTCACAAGTGTAATATATTAGAATCAGAACACACACACACACACACACACACACACACACACACACGCACACACACACACACACAGAGTCAAATAAGGTTTCATCAGACAGAAACGGCTGGGAACCCCTGTCAAAGACATACCAGGCCAGACAGTCTGACCTTTTTTTTCTCTCTCTCTTTCCGTCTCTTTTGCCCTCTCCAGCACGCACTCTCGCTCTCACACACACATACACACACTTGGCACGAAGTCAGGCTACAATGTCAAAGCAGCCAACGCAACTGCCAAGCCCATCTCTTGACCCAAACTCAATCTGTCCTCCCCCTCTATCCCCTCTCTCCATCTCCTTAGCCACCTCTTCTCTCTCTCCATGTCTCCTCTCATCCCCCTCTCCCCTTCTCTCCCTCCCCACTGTCCCCCTCCCCACCCTCTCCCTCAGGCCCGGATGTAACACTTCCCAATTGGGGAGGGGGGGCAAAAATGGTATGGGTGCGGCTTCATCAGCCGTGGTGCGAAGCGTCACAGCCAATGAAACCGCCCCATACCATTTTCAGTTACAGGACTTATATTAGGCAGGTAGAAGCATCATTAATAACATCACTTGCTAAAGTTGCAACAGGCACGCAGCATGCAAAAAGGTCTGACTTAGAGAGTTTTCTGTTTTGAATGATGGAATGGTTAAGTGGTGCCACAATTGTAGTTACCGTAGTGTAGCATAGTGTTTCAAATCATTTTTAATTATAAGCACTTTCATTTGAAATATCTTTGAAAGCCCAGTTGTTTGCATGCCATCATGATTGATGGGGCAGTTCAGCCCCCCCCATGCCCATGCCTAGATCCGGCCCTGCTCTCCCTCCCTCCCTCCTCCCTCCCACCAGCCGTGTCCCTGCTGTCATTCTGCCGTGGTGCCGCGTCCAAAATATCCTCCCCACGGATTCTGCAGCCAAGAGTGCATTTGGCTCGGCTCTGGAGCAGGTTCAGACACCAGGACAGTACACTGGAAAACCCTGAGAGTTGATTTAACTATGGGAGTGTAGAAACGTCCACTTAGTTACATTTCTACACTACCAGAGTTTCCACAATCCAAAAGAGGACGGTGTAGAGTACATACAGAAACATGCATACATACATGTGAATGTTGTAGGGTTGTAGGGTCCATAGGCATGTTTCATTTGCATATGGCTGTTTCTCGCATATATACTGTATATAT
The DNA here is from genome assembly GCA_039105355.1 of Benthosema pterotum. Classification (NCBI taxonomy): domain Eukaryota; kingdom Metazoa; phylum Chordata; class Actinopteri; order Myctophiformes; family Myctophidae; genus Benthosema; species Benthosema pterotum. Next base: position 23,099,114 of record CM076980.1, read on the forward strand.
ATATATGCACACGCATATATATGCATAGATGTATGATATGGGTATATGCCCATAAAATGCGCACCTGGCTCACTCACAGCCAAATAAATGCCAGCATAAAATAAATACACAAAAACGGTGACATTTACAGACACATGTGCACACCTGCATGCATAAATACACCATATGTTCACCTGGCTCTCTCTCAAAGACGAAGGCACGGAAATTGGGCACACAAGCACATTGCGTGCACATGTGCCCAATGTCCTGAATATGAATATTGTTGCTGTAAGGGATGAAAACCTCATATGTCCAGCTGTCCACAGCTGCAACTGTGGAGGTAATCCGAATTCAAATTCAAAAGTAGCAAAAAATAGCCGATCGACAAGCTCAAAATGTGTTGCTTGACGCACATCTCCCCTCTACTTTTGTGTGACGCTGTATAGTAATAATGTAGGCCAGCATTACGTTTACCGTTTCCATCGTTTGAAACCCATGCTGTTGTGAGACCATGCAGGATGGAGATCTACATGTTTTAATGGCCTTAGAATAGTTCGATATCAGCGACCGATACGCTGCAGACCAATCTGGTGCAAATTTCAAAATCACTTCCGGTTGGTCATCGAAAACCTTCTATGTCAGTTTTTGCGTAAGGAATGAAAAATCTTCCAGCGCTGATATCTCTGAATCTAACTGGTAAAAGTCAGTGTTTTTGATGGACCTTTGTGGTTCCATCGCTTGCAGTAGAAGAATTTAGGCCTTAGGTAGTCATTGATCATCCTGCAAAAGTGTATCGCCTTGAAAAGGGCTGTCAAAGCTACAAATATCTGAACACAGCAATGTAATGTACTCGTTCCTGATGCTGGCCGGTTACAGTCTTAATTTATGTGGAGAGAAGATATGACACAAACAACAGTATTATGGCATCGGAACAGTGTGCGCTCTCTCAGATCAATTGAACATGTGAAATACTGCATCAGCTTAACAGGTCCACTCTCTATTTTATGTCCTCTAATGTATTTTACCATTTTCTAAAGTACACATCATGCTTAATGCACTGCACATGGAACTACACAATCATTCATGTACTGGATCACACACACAATATCGTACCCATAACTGGTCGTCGATGCCTGGGGGGTTCTTCTTTATGAAGGCTCCGTAGTAGGTGGCTATGTTCCTGTGGTGACTGTACTTCTTCAACATGTTGATCTCGGCCTTAATCTCCTCCTCCTCATCCTGACACACATGCGCGCACACACACGCGCGCACACACACACACACACACAACAGCGTCAGCAGGCATGGAACAGTAATACATCTGTAAATGTCTTGGCTCAGTGACAAAACGAAATGAACCATTCAACTCACATTTTGGTACAAATCTTTTGGAATACTAAAAAAAACATCTGTTGAAAATTGCACAGATTCATTCCAAATTATACTAAAAAACATCTTGGTTGTTTTATGTTGAGCCATTTATTGCCACTAAAGAAAGAAAAAGTTATTAGATGTTGATTGGGTACAATTTAATTATTTACCATTTTAATTTATCACTTATTTATCACTGATATCCACAACATTGGACCATTGAATTTGATTACTTATCATTTGGTGTTAATTGGCCAATATGCCAGATACAATTGTTTATTCTGATAGCAGCTACAGTAGCTTAATTAGCTAGGACATTTTAGCCTCATTTGTTCGGCCATTCATTGATTGATACAACCATTCATTCTGTCAAAGATTTTAACCATCTCCTAAATGTTTGTTTATTACTACAGTTTGCCAATTTTCCACTCACAATTCAAAGGAACTTCATTGGCATGAGAAAACAAACGTTTGCATTGCCAAAGCAAGTGTCAGCAAGAACAATACAATAAAACAGTTGAAAATGGGACAAATATATACAACTAGAGAATGTAGAAGATTTATGGTCATTTTGATCTGTATGTTTGACTGTTTTGTTTTCCAAATACAGCCTGGAATTGTGGACAAAAGCAAAATAAATCTTTAGTTTTGGGGTCTGTGGGGCTAAAATGTCATCAAATGGTGGTCTGTGGCTCACATGCTGAATAAATAGTGGTCCCTGGTATCAAAAAGGTTTAAAACCATGGATTTGGAGGGTGTCTCAGGTTGCTTGCATTAGTTAGAGGATCTAAATATAGCAGAGAATCTCTCCTCTTTCTACAGACAAGCCTTGAGACCTTGCTATAGCTGCCGTCTCAGACCTATACCAGCTATACAATGGGCCTGTCCCCATTTACTCCCTGCTTCTATCATTGTTCTGCATGCATGCACATAGACACACACACACGGCTACTGACTCATCGCTCATAATTAATTAGATGACATGGACTGCCGTGGTATAATCACTCGAGATGATTCGTTCTGAGTGTATGTGTGTGTGTGTGTGTGTGTGTGTGTGTGCGTGCGTGCGTGCGTGCGTGCGTGCGTGTGTGTTCGTCTTACCCCAGTGACATCCATGACCTTGATGGCTGCCAGCTGCCCTGTTTTAACATGCCGACCCTGGAAAGAGAGATAGAGAGAGATAGAGAAGAGAGAAACAAAAATGACAAACATTTAGTTTTCTGCTTTTCTCGAAGCATATTCTTCCATATTTATTCCAAAACACCCAGGTGTGAGTGTACAGTAGACTGGGGTAGAGGCCCGAGGGACTCGGTGAGTGAGATTAAGCCGAGGAGCCTGTCGTGAGCGAGGAGCCTTGTTAGGGTGGCCTTGGAGAAGGCCCAAGTCGTTGGTTGGGAATGCAAGCATCTGTTTCTGTGATTGGCCAACGGTGCTAACAGGCCTAGCGCTGGCTGAACCACTCCAGGCTATTACGTCCACCTGTGTGTGGTGGACTCAGCTGATTAGCCTGCTACAGTCTGAGCGGAACAACAGCTTAGCAGCAGGCCAAACAAAAAGCCACTGCATACAAACACAAAAACACCCAAAAGCCGCCAAACACACAGCACTGTAGGCTTGGCTAACACATGGGTGCACACACATGACATGGGAAATGGGCATATGTCTTGTGTGTGCGTGCACACACACACAAAAACACACACGCGCACGTACTGCACACACTCTCTCTCTCTTTCTCTCTCTCTCTCTCTCTTCAGGCAGGCAGGCACCAAACAAGGGCAAGACTGTTTTCCTAGAGGAGTCGTTGTTAACCAGATGGCATTAGGAGTCTCTGCCTGCAGTCCCTCCAGAGGGCTTTAAGCCCCGGTTTTATACCCAGTCATGCACCGGTGTCGCACAATTTCCCAAAGACAGCAGATCTACAAGCCGCAAGCGCGTCGCACTGCGGCGCACTGTGAGCTTGTACTGTATGTGGGCTATTTTCGGCCCGTACACTAGTATATGAGGCATTAGTCTGAGACCCGTTCTCATAATGAGAGTGGAGCCGTTGCAGAGAGCACACACTCAGAGGCAACATTCCAACAGTGACTTTTCTTTGTAGATACTATGCTGGAGCAAATCTGTCCTTGCACAACCCTCTTTAATGCTTATTTCTAACTCCACCATGCAACGGAGACGTGGGCCGAAAATAGCAGAGCTTCAACCTCACCGCGTATCTTTCACAATGCAGCGATTTGTGAACTCGTAAATCGGCTATTTTCGTCGCACCACCGATCGGCACCATGATCAAAGTGTTGATCACGCAGGCTTATTACACAAGTGAGCACCCATGCGTGTTCAGAGGTTTTCTCAAGGACACAGGGAGTGGGATAGTTGCTCCTGAACTGTAACGGTATTCACATTGTTATTTTAATTTTAATCTTGTAAGTGTCACACTTTGAAAATTAACTTTGCGGAGGTTGTCTCTTTCATTGGAAATCTCCAACACTAGTGTAATACTGCATCGTTGTTACAGTAGGTGGGTGGGGGGGGGGGGGGGGATTACGGTTTTAAATTACTTCAGGTGTTCTCATTAATCTTCTCTCACAGGGACAGAATCACTTTTTAAAACTCCTTCTTGTTCCAAAACAGTTCATAACTCAGGCTTTTCAAACGCGATGAATCACTGTATCGTGATCCAACATCCCACAATGCTAACTAAGCAGCAGTGCCTGGTGACACATTCTGAACAGACTCACATGCATCAACACACACGCACGCACGCACACGCATGCACGCATACACACACACACACACACAAATCAGCCAGACTGAAAAGAGCCTGAAAGACTGAGAAGGGATTTCTCATTAAGATCAGACTGCCCCAATTCCAGCAGCACAAGGACTCGCTTTGTTACACAGCAACAAAGACGTTTCAGCCGGAGAACACTACCAGTTATGGACATGAAATTCTGCACACGCACACACGCACGCACACACACACACACACTCAACTGACCACAGCCACTTATGGCTCTCAAAGACTGTCTCACACAAAGAGACGTGCACTGACTCAATACACACACGCGCGCACGCACACACGCACACGCACAAACACACACACACACACACACAGTCATAAGGCTGACCATTCACTTGGTGGAAGTTGTGGACCTTTAACAGATTTCACACAAAGGCAGAAGTACACACACACACACTAACTACTAACCCCGCCGTCTGATTTTTCCTCTTCACCTCTCATGCCCAGTACAAGTGATTTGCACGCACGCGCGCACACACACACACACCAGCCTGGCACAGCGAGCCAGAGCCAGAAAGAGAGAAATGAATGTGTCAAACTGATATTGGACATGGAGATTATCAGACCTGGATAGAGATTCATTTCTCTGGGCCACCGGACTCCCTTATCAATCTCTCATCCTTAATCTTTCTCTCTCTCTCTTCCTCTCTCTCTCTCTCTCTCTTCCTCTCTCTCTCTCTCTGAGGGGTAATAACATCTGTCCTTGTTTAATGACAAAGTATGAAAGGAGTGAGGGAAGGCATTAGCCGTGTCGGCTCGTCCGTACACCATACAATCCGGAGTGTGCATTTAACTCAGAGATTGTGAGGAATGGACCCTTCGCCGATTCATTCTCGACACTCTGAATTAAATACAGACTACAGATTTTTCGGTGTCTAACTCCATGAAGAGCTTCCCTTAGCGAGGCTGCTGCTCATCCCTTCATCCAGCCCATTGTTGACGGCTTCGCTTTCCTCGCTGTTCCTCCACTTTCTCTCTGCCTCTCTGACCTAGATATGCTCTCTCTCCCTCTCTCCATTTTTCTCTTTCTTCCAGTCTTTGTCTTTTTTCTAATTCCCCCCCCTTCTCTGTCTCTCTCACACACACACGCCATAGAGCTCAGCTCGTGCTAGCCAAACAGATTTCAGCATGCGGTTGATCAAGCCAACGTGCTCCCAAACTGGATATAGCTACACGAAACGTCATGGCTACCTCAGGGCTACACACAGTCTCGGCTACATCACAGTTAGTGATGTTTTAGAGATTCACATACGATACATTACTGTATGATTCGTCGTGACATCTCAAGAAAGCGTTTTGGCATTAAACTTGGCATGCACGCACTGCACAGTGCACACACTCCCCTGTAGGGCAAAGGAAAGGCACGCCAACTGCAAATGTTTCAAATCAGCCTCATGTTGGCACTGTATAAAATATACACCACACACCTCTTTACGCTTTGGCCAGAACTCGATCTTGGACGAGGAGTATCTTTACTTTGACTCAAGTGCTGCTGGTGTTGAATAAACTGCCCACCACCAATCGCAACACAGCGAGGGCAAAAAAAAACACTTCCACATGTGGACAATCTGCTATCTGCTCTTCAGAGCCTGGATCGATACGTCTACTTCTTCAGGCTTTGAACTTGGGATCGGTTTCCAACTCTTGTGGAAACATTTGCTCCAAAATTACACTGGAAAGCTAAATATACAGTATATAGTATACAAATCTGGTCATCGCACACACGCACACGCACACGCACACACACACACACACACACACACACTCTCTCTCACACACACACACAGAGTTTCTGGCTGTGGTCAGACCAGGTGTGTGTGAGCGATAACAGACTAAATTGACTATGCGTTAGTTCCACTCTGAAGGCCGAAGGAATGGCGGAGACAGTGAGCCAGCGAACACACCGCTCTGACCTCAGGCTTCAGGGAGAGACGTGACGCAGGCAGGACTTTATTGGAGAAAAAAGGCTATGTCATGGATCTCCGTTGGTCAGCGATTCTCATCCCACTACCATGACTTGGAGCAGACGCACTGGATGAGTCACTGGGATAAATCTGGAGGTCGTCTATACTGGAGCCATTGCTTTTTATGACTTAGGAATTAAGACCTGAGGGCAATTCTACAAATGCCTTCTCAAAGCTGTAGTTTTTCTAAAGATTGGTCAAAACAAGCAGAAGTACAAGCTGGATCTGTATATATAGCCTGCCATTAATGAATAGCCGAAGATAAAATCTAGAATGGCACCAAGCTTTCCCAATTTGAACGGAACAAATATGAGTTATACAGTACTTTATGAATGCGTTACCACTGTTTGTTTTTGTTTTTTATGGAATACAAAGAACTACTTAAAGATGAGATGATAGTCGGAAGGACTAAAAGAAAACAAAATTACATCAATAACATATTTTTTATGATGTACAGTACAGCGGTCACATACAAGTGTCATCTTTGTACTTTAGTTTTTAGCTACTCTTTTGCGGTTATTCTCTTTCATTTCTTTGTCAAAAAAAGAGGATAAGCAAAATAAGCTATAGGCTTCAGCCAATGTGGATTATTTTCATGTCCCAATGAAATGTTATTATGTTATTATATAAAATGACTGAGCACATTTCTTTAGTTTAGTTACCCTCTAAGCGTCAACAATCCATCGGACGACATCTGTTGTGTTTGAATAAAGCATTCATTCATTTGATTTACTGAGATTAGCCTTCTGAATCGTACACAGAAAGGAGATTAGTTTCAGTGAAGTGGCAAATGTTGAAATGAACTTGATCGATTCATTCAAGGTCACATCTACAGAAATATACAGTGTATTGAATTTAAACCGCGGTCCTGGGCAGCAACCTTTATCTATTAGTCATATGAGAAATACGAGTAATCAGTAAGGCACTATAAATATTTAACAGTACTATTTTATAGTAATGCTTTTTAATCCGACACTACATCACTGTCCCCCATCCGATACGCATCCTTAAAGGCAAAGACACAACGCACGCCTGTTCTATTAATTATCACCCAAACTAAATGGTGATTAATTATACCTGCCAAACGATGACACTTCGATCAAGTTCACTGGAGTCTGTCAGGGAGGGTGCAGAACCTCAGTGTACTGGAAGTGTACGGCAAGGAGGCTGTGTGTGTGTGTGTGTGTTTGCACACGAGCGAGAATAAACGCTTGCACGTGTGGTTGTGTGTGTGTGCAGAAAGTTCTGCTGTTATATGGAGCAGAATGCTGAAGAGAGACACACACACAGGTTGCATCAGTGTGTGTGTGTGTGTGTGTGTGTGTGTGTGTGTGTGTGTGTGTGTGTGTGTGTGTGTGTGTGTGTGTGTGTGTGTGTGTGTGTGTGTGTGTGTGCGTGTGTGTGCGTGCGTGCGTGTGTGTGTGTGCGTGTCTGTGTGTGTGTGTGTGTGTCTGTGTGTGTGTGTGCGCGCGCTGCAGGCTGCAGAGGAAAGCATCTCTTCATCATTCTCTGCTAGCAGCCTCAGTCAGGCAGGACCAAAACGCTCCCAACCTGCTCACAGCTGCCACAATAAAACCTGCTAGTGGGTGATACACAATACTACGCCCATGCCATACCAGAGAGAGAGAGAGAGAGTGTGTGTGTGTGTGTGTGTGTGTGTGTGTGTGTGTGTGTGTGTGTGTGTGTGTGTGTGTGTGTGTGTGTGTGTGTGTGTGTGTGTGTGTGTGTGTGTGTGTGTGTGTGTGTGTGTGTGTGAAATGCTTCTAAAGTGAGTGAGAGGAAAGAAATCCTTTTGCAGTGTTTGCGTCTGTGAGTGTGTGTGTGTGTGTGTGTGTGTGCGTGCGTGCCTGCACAAACATGTGTAAGAGAAAGATGGCGTTACATATGTCTTGTGTGTGTGCACGCGCGTGCATGCGTGTGTGTGTATGTGCATGCCCTTGCCAAGTCAATTACACAGCCCCCCCTCGGACAAATTTACTATGCAGGACACTTCCTGTTGTAGCCTAGCAACAGCCTTGGCCAGGCGGAGCACATTGGGCACGACACTTAAAGATGCAGGCACGCCAAGGCTTGTGCACGCAGACACACATGCGTGCATGTTCACAGACAGATACACAGACGCACACACAGACACACAAACAAGTGAAAATAAAAGTCAGTGTTTTCCCAATGTGAGGGTCTTGAGCTTTTTGGAAGAGGTAAAGGGGATGAGACTACAGAGCATGGAAGAATAAGTGAAGGAGTGATTGACAAATGAAAGTGGATGAGAGTACAAACCGCTGCCAAAACCACTACTCAAGCAGTGGTCAAGGTTAGACTGGAGAGCACACACAGTACACACAGTATGTGCGTACATGCATGCCTGTGCCCGTGCACAAATGAACACTCAGAATGCCTTGCCAACTCTTTGGAAAGCGGAAATGGGTCACAGTCTAATCCTAATCCATGCCATCATGGTACAGTAATCCGTAAAAAAAAAAAAAAACACACACACACGCGCGCACGTGCGCACACACACACACACACATGGGGTGAGAAATGTCCAAGCACGTTTGCCTGGCACAGAAAGCATTCCATAGGGCCTGCTGCTGGCAGGCATCACTCATGGCAGGAACTCGGTTGAGGTTGTGAGTCTTGTGAAGTCCTCTCCCCGTCTCTAGATTTGTCCATCTCTTCCTCTAGATCAGTGGTTTTCAATCTTTGTGATACCAGGGCCCACTATTTATTCAGCATTTGAGCCAGGGACCACCATTTTAGCTCAACAGAACCCAAAAACTAAAGATTTCTTTTGGATCCACTTTCCAAATGGTCCCGCTGGGGTTATTTTTTACGCTCTCATAGAGTTACATCGTTTAGCCTGGGGACCACCTGAAATCCTCTCAGGGACCACCGGTGGCCCCCGGACCACTGGTTGAAAACCCCTGATCTAGATCTTTCTCTCACTCTCTTTCTCCATTGATTTGTCACAGACACATCCCAGTCTTGTTGGAAGTGGAAGCTTCGCCACAACATCCTCAGTCTACAAAATTAGAGAATGTAGAAGAATTTCTTATTTTGATTAATGTTTTCATGGAAGCAGGGAATTTCTGACAAAATCTTAACAAATTAGATCAGCACAAACAAGTATGGCATGGCCTACTTGTGCGTGAGTGGGGCGAGCTAATACTCATGACATAGCTATAATGGTTTCTTACTCATGTCACAATTACGTCATCACTTAAACTGGCCAAACTTTTATTAGCTCCTCTGCTAACGTGGGGGAGGGGGAAACTCCATATATGGTTTCCACACCTTATAATAGAGCATTTTAACAGAAAAAAATATTTTTTGGGTGATATCTGACAAAAGTGAAATCACTTCCCCTACCTTTAACTTGCGCCTGCTCCGCTCATGCAAGTAAATAAGTTTTGGGTCTGGGAGACTAAAATGTCATCAAAAAAGTGGTCCACCATGGCTTAAAAGTGAAATATAATAAGTGGGTCTTGAAATGAAACCGTCTGGAAACCACTAGTTTAGACTGTTCGACCTGAAGCTCCTCAATGTCAAACTAAAGCCAGACTTTCAAGACTGCAGTGCACACTGCACAGCACTAGCTCTGGCCATACCCAGCAAAGCACCGCAGGCAACTTCCCAGAGAGGAAAAGGTGGTCTCATCCGCAGCTAACTTCACAAACACAGCTTTGCACCAAGGACCTCAAAGAAATAGGAGGGCAGTATACCCAGACACACCTCATTGCAGTTCAAACACCCACAATCATCCTGCACTCGCCCACACACACACACACACACACACACACACACACACACACACACACACACACACACACACACACACACACACACACACACACACACACACACACACACACACACACACACACACACACACACACACACACACGCACACACGCACACACGCACACACAGCACTCGTCCTCAGACACACACACACACACATACACACACTGGAGTTGTGGAATCAGTGAGCCGGTAAATAAAAGTGACAAAGGCCTCCATTCCAATCTAGTTCTGCACTGCCTGGGAAATATAGAACCACCCTGAGGCCACTCTCTCACACGCACACACAAACGCACACAGAGTGATTGGAGGGCAGAGCAAAAATAGAGCAAATGATGCGAAGCGCACACCACAACACACACACGTGACAGAAAGATAGGGACAGAGAGATTGAGGGAAAAGGGCCAGAGAGAGAGGGAGAGAGAGGGAAAGAGAGAGGGAAAGAGATGATCTCTCCCTTTCTCTGTCTGGGGGTCAGTTATTGACGAGGGTGAAGTGAGGCAGCACAGAGGAGCTGGATTGGAATGGGGAGCTAGCCAGCGCGTTGTTGATTCCAAACCATTTAAACTGGTGTTATCGGCTCAAGGCTAATGAAACAATAAGCTATCAGCGGGCTGAAGTATAGCCACTAGCCAGCCTGCATGCTGCAGCAGAAGAAACAAATGAATTAACGGCGTGGTTGGTAGAAGCACACAGACGTGTCGGAAATCAACCGATATGGGGTCAGGACTGGTGCAGTGCTCTAGCTATGGTCCGTCGCTGTACGTTACTCTTGACTTCCTGCGCTCGCATGAAATGCAGAGCAGTCTCTCGTCTGTATCGAAAATAAAGACGGCTTGTGCGATTAGAAAGCCTACATTCTGGGGCGCCCGCTAGCTTAATGGTCCAGGCGCATGCCACATACTATAGGATCTCGCCTGATAGTGTGTCGCGTGTTCAAATGCCGTTCATGACAACCTTTGTTGTGTGTTTCTCCCCTTCTCTCTGTCACCGTTTCCTGTCTATCTTCACTGTAACTATCAATAAAGGCACAAGAAATAAGAAAGCCTACTTTCTGTTGTGGATGCACTCTGAGCTCTGTATAAATGTATTAAATTTTGGCCAAAAGATTTCTCCCTCAGGTGAATAAAAAGTGCACAAGATATTTATAAAGCTCCCCTTCTCCCTGTGAACAACAATGTTCCCTTTTTTATTTATTTTTAAATGATCTATATGCACAGACGTACACACGACTAAAAAGTGTGGCCATGTGTCTCCAAAGCTCTCCACCTCTCCAAAGAGAACCATGTAAGATACTTCAATGTTGCCCACTGTCACATGAGCAGAGATATGTTTTAGATTATATATTGCAACATGGGGGAACTCTCCAAAAATTTATGAAAGTGGAACTTCTACAAGATCACGAGTCTATTTTTCACTATTCATCGTATGACTTAGTACTACTATATATAAGGCTTAAGTGGTTAAGCCAATCTTCCAGTCGACTCCACTCAAATTTGTTTCCTAAGCGTGACCTGAAATTATACAGCGTGAGTGAGTGGTAAGAACTCCTTCTGGTGTGCAAGGCCAGAGAGCACACTGACACACACACAGGCGGTACAGCAAACAGAGGAGCAGAGGAGGCTGAAAAGAGGCGGAAAAAAGTGTCTGTGAGCGGAAGAGGCAGAAAGAGAAGAAAAACAGTGACAGGAGAGTACATAATTTATATGTAGCCCAGTATGAGAAAGAGATAGTGGGAAAGAGTGGGGCTGTGTGTGTCTGTGTGTGTCTGTGTGTGTGTGTGTGTGTGTGTGTGTGTGTGTGTGTGTGTGTGTGTGTGTGTGTGTGTGTGTGTGTGTGTGTGTGTGTGTGTGTGTGTGTGTGTGTGTGAGTGAGTGAGTGAGTGAGTGAGTGAGTGAGTGAGTGAGTGAGTGAGTGAGTGAGTGAGTGAGTGAGTGAGTGAGTGAGTGAGTGAGTGAGTGAGTGAGTGAGTGTGTGAGTGAGTGAGTGAGTGAGTGAGTGAGTGAGTGAGTGAGTGAGTGAGTGAGTGAGTGAGTGAGTGAGTGAGTGAGTGAGTGAGAGAGAGAGAGAGAGAGAGAGAGAGAGAGAGAGAGAGAGCAGTAGCATACATTTACAATGCTATTCATCTGCAATTATTTTAAATCTTTAGTTACTAAAGTTACTTAAAAATTGATCACAAAAGGGGTGGCGATCGGGGTGTAGTGGAATAGATGGGGAGAGAGAGAGAGAGAGAGAGAGAGAGAGAGAGAGAGAGAAAGAGAGAGAGAGAGAGAGACAGAGAGAGAGACAGAGAGAGAGAGAGAGAGAGAGAGAGAGAGAGAGAGAGAGTTGCGGTGAGAGGTAAACTGGCAGGTTCTGCACATCAGCATCACGCTCTGGCAGCTGTGGAGGTCAAATGGACGACGGAGCAAATTTACAGTGAGCCAAACACAGGATGAGAGAGAGAAGGGGGGTAGAAGCACATAGCCATAAATGTCCCCTAAAATAATAATAAAAGCCGTTTAACACACATTCAGAAACTTTAAATAACAATTCTGACCTGCATACAGATCATATCACTGAAATTGAGAGAGAACACACACACACACACACACACACACACACACACACACACACACACACACACACACACACACACACACACACACACACACACACACACACACACACACACACACACACACACACACACACACACACACACACACACACACACACACACAGAACACACAGTTGTTATTCAGGAGAGGAGAATAATAAACCAGACCAGCAGAGAAAGAACAGAGGAAGCCAAAGAATAATGGAGTGGAGAAGGGTTGTTATAGGTTATTGATTAGGTTATTGATGAACAGTAAGTCACATCATGGTGTTAAAAAAGAAAAAAAAAAGAACCTTGACTAAATAGCTCTTTACAGACCACACTATCAATACGTATGAGTGAGTGAGGGAGTGAGCGAGTGAGCGAGCGTTCATGTGCGTGCGTGCGTGTGTGTGTGTGCGTGTGTGAGAGAGTGTGAAAAACAGAGAGACAGACAGAGAGTAATAAGAATGAGAAATTGTTATTGACAGCAGGCATGGCTAATTGACCCTAGTCTGGGTGACAGAAGTGCATTGTGGGTAAGTGGGGCACGTGGCCTTGGGGAAGACAGAGAGGATGAGGAAGTAGGCTAATGAACACCCTACCAGGTGTGTGTGTGTGTGTGTGTGTGTGTGTGTGTGTGTGTGTGTGTGTGTGTGTGTGTGTGTGTGTGTGTGTGTGTGTGTGTGTGTGTGTGTGTGTGTGTTAGAGAGGGAGAGAGGGTAGAGCGGGCACATCTGCTGTTCCCACGGCAACAAGCAACATACACTGTGTGCAGTCATGGTTCACAGTTCATTCACAAGGACTCTGGAGATTGAAGAGCTGAGTATGAGAGAGAGGTAGAGAGAGCGAGAGAGAGAGGGAGGAACAGAGTGTGTGAGAGAGAGGCAGAGAGAGAGAGAGAGAGAGAGAGAGAGAGAGAGAGAGAGAGAGAGAGAGAGAGAGCGCAACGATGCAGCTCTTCCTAGTTTTATTGCTGTTGAGAGTAAGTAATTTCACCCTCTCTATTATTGCGACCGCAGGTCACAATTGGTATGTAAACCGGGCGGAGGCTTGTCACGCTGCACTGTAACACTGTGCTGCAACGCTTACTGCTACCGTGTTGTTTCTGTAAACACAAATTCACACACACACATCCGCACGCAAACGTTTTGTTTATACGGTGTTAACAGTGTTGATTCAAGATCTGTCGTTTTGCTACCACCGTCTATGCAGTGTCACATAGACCATTATTACTTCTGTTTTCTTCATAAACTGCTAGCGCGTTGTTTATTTGCCACCGCAAAATGTTGCTTGTCTGGAGTCATCTTATATTTGGGGATTATATTATTTGACATTCAATGTTTTTTTGTTTTTTTTTACACAAATGAGTCTTGAAAACTGGGGGTCGTCTTATAACCAGGGTCATGTTACAGTATATTCGGGACAATACGGTATGTATTTACATATTTATGAACATCAAAAGTTCCACAAAAAATGCTTCTTTTCATAGGACAAAAGTAACCATTACCTCATCGGAGTACCCATCCCTAACCATCACAAGTTAAACTGTAACAAATATTCTTTGTTGATCTTTCTCAGCCATAAAAATATCAATTTTCCTTGTGGGCACTGGGTGGGCACCAGAACAATTCTTTACTTTGATCCTTGTTGTTCCCAACAAATAAATATGACACACACACCCACGGTACGTGCACATACAGTACACAAAGACACGCTACATCAAACAACCAACAGCGGTGTTAGCCTATAGGCTGCTGACTGCTGCAGCAGGCCTATTAGCTTTAACACAAGCACGCACTCTTCCTCCATTTACACATGTCTGCCAATTAGCACGCTAACCTCTCATACAGAGAGACAATGTTTTTTTTCTTCTTCATGAGGTTGGTGAATAAGTAATGCTCTCTCTGCCGCTGTGAACAACTACTGTCGCATGACATGCCTCCCAGCATCTATCTAACCGCTGTAATCGTTGCCCGTCGGGACAGAATCCTTGTATCTCCACATCGGTTTTGGATTCGTTCCTCGACGAATGCCCCACCACTTCATTGCAAAAAAAAAGTTGTGACGATTGCAGCTCTACAAGCTCACAATGTGTTGCGTTGTGATGCTTTGCGAGCTTGTAGATCAGCTATTCTAGCAGGGTGTTTAACATATCGTAGAGAACGTTTCCACACAAGAGCAGTGTACTGCAACGCTGCACTGATCCACTGCAGCTGCTGCAAGGTTATTTCAGCAAAATACTGTAGGTGGGGAGCATGTTTTGCTGAAGCCTCGTAATTCATCATATGACCATGTGGCTGATTTTCTTTTCTGTACTTACCGTTTCTCCCTCTTTTTTTTTCTTCCAATCGTAGTTGTTCCCAAATTCCCTGTTCATTTCTGTGTACTCTTGTCTTGCACTATAAACATGGCCAATTCGAACTCATGGATATTGGATGCCCAGCCAGACCAAAGCCACCGTGGAGCATTTGAACCCCTCGCATCTGCAGTAATGGATTATAGCAGGGGTTTTCAACAGGTGGTCCGGGAACCACCAGTGGTCCCTGAGAGGGTTCCAGGTGGTCCCCAGCTAAGTTGGTTAACCAGATGTAACTCTTGAGAACATAAAAATGAAACCCAAACCCAAATGAAACCCAAATGGACCCTTGCAGGTCCATTTGGTTTTGGCCTTGAGGCTTGTCAGGTCGCGTGCAGCTCGCATGGTGCCCTATAGACCAATGGTTCGTGACCCACCGATATGACCACTTAGCACGACAGCCATAGGCCTATAATCAAGTTAATGTTGTGTCGTTGTGTTTGGGGGGGTTATACAGCACATGTTGGGAGTATTTCCCCCCCAAAAAATGACTTATTTTCTATCAATTACAGACGCCATGAAGCCTTGAAAGACGTTTTCATGTTTTTGGCATTCCTAAGAGGGCCATCTAAATGATCAGTTCAGAAATGGGACAAAAATGAATTAGTTTGTATGAATTAAAAAAAATCAAGAGGTTAGTACCGGTAATGGACAGAAAAACAATTATTTGGGTGATCTACTCTTCAGAATCAGAAACTTCAGAAATCACTTGTACATCACCATTTTGGGACGGTTGACCTTGACACAGGCCAGGGACAAGGCATTGGTACCACTGACCGTTAGGGTCATTTGACCTTGACACAGGCCAGGGACAAGGCATTGGTACCACTGACCGTTAGGGTCATTTGACCTTGACACAGGCCAGGGACAATGCAGTGGTACACTGATCGCTGTGACTCATTTTCAGCATGGTCCATTGATACTAAAGCAAGACATGTGCCGCGCTCAGGGAGTGTGCACTATCGATCTTTTGGTGCCCTGAAACCGTGTCAAGCAACAGAGAAGATATTTGTACAAGCATTGATCAGTGGTGTGAGAAAAGTGGTATTCTTACTTAAGTGTTTACTTAGGTAAAAGTACCAGTACTGCACTACAGATAGTGTTTTATTTCACACATTCAAAACTGACTTGAGTAAAAAGTGCAAAAGTATTAGCATTAAAATATATTTAAATTAAAGCACCACAAGCAAAAGCACTCATTGTGGTGCAGAATGTCCCATTTCGCGAGTTCAAAATGTATAAGAAACACTTTTAATCTGTATCTGTCTACCTGGTGTTATCCATGTGTCTATGTTTTTTTTTTTTTGTTCAAATGGCTAAAATATAAAATTAAGTGGTTAGTGTATATTTTGTAATAATGCCGGTAATTTAAATATACAACTAGTAAGTAAAGTTTTCATATAATTGTAGTGGAGTTAAAGTACAATATTCTCCTCTGAGATGTAGTGCACTAGAAGTAAAAGCATTGAAAACTGTAACTTAATACTGAATACAGAGGAGCAGAGAATGGCAAAAAGGAGCAAAAAGAATACTGGATACCTCAATATGGTACTTATTTATACAAGTACAGTACTTTAGAACACTGGCATTAATCATGTACTTTTGAAGCTGTCTTGACAGTGAACTAGTAGTGCAACTATCTGCATTTTTAACACCCTGTGCTACAACTAGGGCAATTTGTTTGGGGGTGGGGGAGGAGGGGGACTCGCGAGTTGGCCTTGGGTGGGGGTACAGAAGGGAGGTTTGCCTACGGCACATGTTCTGTAAATGGCGGCAGCCCTGAAAATATAGATGCAGCAGGGCTGGTTCTAGCACGGATGGTGCCTTAGGGGCAGAAAGCTCTCCACATCGCCAAAAAAAAGTATTATTGCATAGAATTACAGAATGTAAGCCTAAAGACAGCCTAAAAAAAATATTATACAATATATCACACAGTCAGTAGGGACCAAATGAATGGCAGGCATTGAAAGACTCATTTGTTTGTTACTTGCCCTCGCTCGCTCTGCTCGCGCAAGTAAAGCAATCGGTTTGCAGTTGTCAACCATCGGTCGTCCCTCCGATTGGCCGCTTTAGGTAATGATGTAATGGTGACGTAATTAAGAGATGGTCATGAGTATTATCTCCTGGAGGTTACTTGCTCTCCTGACGCTCTCCTGCTACAGTATTTTTCGTCTCTGAGACGTAGTGGAGTGGAAGTAGAGATATTGGAAAACGGAAGTACTAAGAAGTACAACCAGTACTTACAACTTTCTACCACTGACTACACTCAACTATCCACATCTTTTCAGACATAAAAAAGTGTGTCACACACAGCAGGTGTAGTGTGTAACTGTGTACCCACTACTGATTCGTTGCATCAACATTTTGCTTTACTGTGGAGATCAGATAGATGGTTAGGGATTAGGAACTGGTGTCTTTTTGTGTTTGCAGTGAAACACTAACTGGGGAATTAACGTATGGCACATCAGACACGGAGGATAAAAGCAGGCTGTCTAACTTCTAGCTTTCTTTTAGCCCCGGTGCCTTTTCATGCTGGCTCTCTGAGGTGTGTGTGCACTGTGTGTGTGCGTGTATCTGCCAACTTGGGTTGGGGGGGGATTGCGTGAGAGAGAAACTCCCATGATCCTTTGCAGCACGATTTCTCGCAGATCAGTAAGATAAAAAAGGACTTTGAAGTTGCATTCCCTATACTTTTGGGTTTGGGTGGGCAAGGAGAAAGGATGAGGAGCAGTTAGAGGGGCAAAGAACAAAGGTAGATCCTAGTTAAAGTTGTGGCTAGGGAGGTGGGGGAGAGAGAGAGAGAGAGAGGTGAGTGGAGAGGGAAGACATTACTGGGAGGGAGATCCAGAGAAAAAGATGAAGACGGAGGCATGGAGGGAGTTATACTT